>LPNX010587505.1:138478-234977 GCA_001517045.1 Pseudotsuga menziesii
TCATTTCTGCCAAGTATTCATCTAGATTGAATACATGAATTGACCAAGACTCAGAACCTAATGAACTTATTTTTAATAGAAAACCCAGGATGACTTCATTTACGTGACAATCATCATCAAGACCCAAGATTTGACAGACTAAGGACACCACTAATTGAACTTCATATTTAAAAATATAAAGATGGTATGGCAGGAAAAGACCATCTAACGACTGACCCTCTTTCAAGACACTGGACAGGAATTTGCAACGAACTTTGGTTCCACAATTTTTGTACAATTCAGTAAGAATGGCCTCATTTATAGGTTCACGACTGTCAGGGTAACTGTCGGGCAAGTTTAGGTTTTCATGGATGACCTTGGCATTAATTTGACAGAGTATCCTAGACATATACTTAGTTACAATGAATCTCTGAGAAGGGGAATAATTAACTGCGCACCATTCTGCAAATTCGGGAAAATGCAGGGTTTGCTCGATAGCAAAATAATATAAAAATGACTTGCAAACATTTAGGACATCGTTACCCTATGAATTGTATTGCCACAACCTCTCTTTACTGACTGATACACTTCCTATGGATAGGAAAGGGTCACACACCCCTCTGTCCCTATCAATCAGATAGTCTTCTCTATCATCCAAAATACGATCGAACCCTTACAAATCTTTTCCTTGGTCCATAATTCAGTCGATAATGGTAATTAGATGGATAAATTATGGGCGTTTGAGCCTTACCTCTTACTGTGGAAGCGTGTGTTCGAAATTGACTGTAGAGGTTGACGAGCACGCATGTCCTTTTCATTCGTCCGACGCTAATAAAATAATCTTTGAGCAAGTCAAATTTGTTTATATAGGACCCCACTCCGGAGGCCCCCCTTTGGCGGTTTCCACCAAACCACTTTGGCTTCCGGAATGCACCACGATCAACCATGTGTACAGTGGTTTCTATTCCGCTACCGCCGTTTACCTCCAACTACCGCACAACTTCCCACTCCAGATCCACCCACGATCATCGATGTAATTCACCTTTATTTCCCAGCTATTGGATCAAGCAACACGTACCCAATTCCACCGGGTTCCTTTGTTTTATCAAACGTGCAGGTTCACAAGGCGGAGTTCACAATGACCGTAGATTTCATGAAGCCAGATCGACGACCGTTGATCTCTATATTTCATCGAACACCCGCATGTACCTATTCTTCTCACATCTTTATATAGCGGACACATTATAGGCCGTAGATATTTATCACTCCGCTTTACACCGTTGGATCCTGTGAGAAACTATCGTTCACTTTCCCTTCATCATACTCTTATACTATAACATTTAACCAAAGTTTGACAAGTAACTATTATTTCTTCTTCACCATGGTTTTTTGTTCCTTTGCTAAGTAACGGTGTTAACAACTGGCTCCATCTGGGGATGATATCCTCCTTGTGAGGTATCAAAGAACTCGTAGACTAGGTGACTGACTTTAATTTATCACAGTAACTTCCAGAAAACTCATCTTTTTGTTTTTCGTAGACATATTGTTTTTTTTTTTTAGAAAGGAATAGTACACCTCCTGAATCTTAGGGCCTTCACTGCGGGCTTCAAATACAATTGGTTTACCATTCATGTTGACTTTGTAAAGAAAAATAAGTATTTACAGGCTATAATACAAATTTTACCCTCCTCCTTAGGACAGGTAATGTTTCAGATACCTTCCATTGACAGGGTTACTATCCAAAGGAACCCCATTTGGATATTCCAGCAGAAATGCGTTTTGCCCTCTGTAACCAGCAACAACATAAGGACCTACCCACATATGATCAAATTTCCCATGTTTATCTTCTTTAGGAGCATCCCACTTCAAGACCAAATCATCGATCTGAAACTGTTCTTCTTTGATCCTTCTGTCAAAAGTACTTTTCATTTTTTCTTGATGTAACTGCACCTTGTCATAAGCCTTATTTCTTTGTTCTTCCAACTCAATAATCTGATTTATTCTCCTTTGCATGTGATTTGGTTCTTCCTGCTGATCTTGAAAATATCTCATAACTGGAACACCTAGCGACGCTGGAAAAACCACTTCAGTTCCATACACCAGTTGGAACAAAGACATGCCAATCACCCTTTTGGTACTAATCCTGTCAGCCCATAGAGCATACTTGAGCTTGGTGTGCCAGGACCTTTTATTATCCTCTAACAGCTTCTTGATGATCCTTACTAAGCTTTTATTTGAAGATTCAACTAACCCATTTCCCTGCGGATAATAGGAAATTGAATGATTGAGGCTTATATGATACTTGTGACAGAAATCAATCATTTTCCTGGATTTGAACGTAGCCGCATTGTCTGTTACTATTCTTCTGGGGCATCCGAATCGAGCCAATATATTTTCCTCAAGAAATTCCATGATTACAGCTTCAGTGGCTCTTCTGGTGGGGATAGCTTCAATCCATTTTGTAAAATAATCTGTAGCTGTAAGAATCCATTTGTGTTGTCCTGATGAATTGGGGTTTATTTCGCCAATAAAATATAAACCCCACTGCTGGAAAGGAGCTTCTACCATTATTGGATTCAAAGGAAGAGGAAGCACTTTCCTCTTTCCGTAAAAAATTTGGCATTGATGACACTTACTTGTTTCTGTATACACATCTGAAAATAATGTAGGCCAATAATAGCCTGCTCTTAGAATTTTATTTGCAGTCACTTTCCAAGAATGATGTCCTCCACAATCCCCCTTATGAAATTCTTTAACTGTATGCTGAGCTTCATTTTCTAAAAGACAGTTTAGTAACACACCCCCGGGGTCCTTCCAATAAAGATATTGATTTAAAATACAAAACTTAGCAGCTTGCAATTTTATGGACCGGGCCCTTGACTTACTCAATCCTTCTGGTGCTTGTAAATTTCGAAGGACATATACAATATCAGAATACCATGGAGACGCCACAAAATCAGCCATTACTTCCACTTCTGTATCTAACTGATTAGCTTGGTGAGATAGGAAATTAATTTGCAAGGCCTCACAATTTGAATTAGCCATCATTTTAGCTAATCCTTGTCCTTTAACCAACTTGGTGGGTTTTATTTCTATATCATACTCCAGCAATGTAGCAATCCATTTCCCTCTTCTGCCTTCTGAATCTGGTTGTGTCAGGATCCGTTTTACTGCAGCAGTTGGAACATGTGCAATTATATGTGAATGCAGAATATACACTCTGAAATACTTCAATGCTTTGACTAAGGCATAAGCTTGTTTGTCCATAATGTCATATTTCAATTCTCCATCCCTCAACATTTTGCTAAAAAATGCTATGGGCTGTTCCAAATTCTCATCATTTTTCTGTAATAAAACTGCTGCTATAGTATATTTTGAAGCGTATGAAAACACTGAGAAATCTTTGGTAAAATCTGGGCTCACCAACATAGGGGCCTCTGATATTGCTTTCTTGATTTTCCAAAAAGACTTTCTAGCTTCTGCATTCCATTTTATCTCATGACCCTTCTTCAACATATTTGTGATATTCATCAAGATCTCAGTAAAACTTGGCACAAACCTTCTCAAAAAATTTACCTGCCCCAAGAATGATTGTATCTCTTTTTTACTCCTGGGTTCACCTACTTTCAGAATGGCACTCACCCTTTCAGGATCAATTTTTATTCCATCTTTTGATATTATATGACCCAACAACTTTCCTTCTTCCAATGCAAAATTGGCCTTCTTTGGATTCAACGATATACCAAACTTCCTACACTTTATGAAAACTTTCTCTAAATGATGCAGATGTTCTCTGTCAGATTTTGAGTAGACTATGATATCATCCATGTAAATCACTACAAAATTCCCGATTTCCCCTACAAAAGCAATGTCCATAGCTCGCTGGAAATTAGCTCCTGCATTCATTAAGCTAAAAGGCATCTTTGCATACATAAAAGTGCCCCAAGGTGTAGTAAAGGCAATTTTTTCTTGATCTTCAAGTAATACTTTGATCTGGTTATAGCCAGAAAAACCGTCCAACATTGAAATTCTTTCAGATCCTACTAATTTCTGCAATATATGGTCCATCTTTGGTAGAGGGTAATTGTCCTTCATAGAGACTTTATTCAAGTTCCGGAAATCTATACACAGCCTGATTTCTCCGTTCTTTTTTCTAACAAGAACCAGGTTTGCAACCCACTTTGAAAACCTTAGAGTGACAATGATCTTGGCATCAAATAACTTTTTAATTTCCCTCTCAATAATAGGAAGCAACTTAGGGTTTATCCTTTTGAGCTTCTACTTGAAAGGTTTCTCTCCAGGCTTTATAGGAATAGTATGATGTATGATAGATGTATCATACTCCTTAAGGTCTTGATAACTCCAAGCAAATACATCAGTGTATTTCTTCATTAATTTCAAATATTCTTCCTTCTCTTTTTCAGGCAATTTCTTAGATAATTTTATAATCTTAGGATTCTCTTCAGTGCCAATATTCCTATCTCCAACAACATTCTCAACAGGATTTACTTTTGGATTTTTAGCAACATCATTCTGATCAAAACGTTTTTCCAAAGGAATTAAACCTCTTGGTATGAAATTATTTTTTAATTGAATAATATCCTTACCTCCAAAGGTTCCCTTCAACTTTTTAGCGCCTTCCTTTTCTTCATCAGGTCCCTCGTCATCATCTTGAATACTCTCATCATTGTCATTTTCGGTGTCAATAGGAGTATTTACAAATTCCCCTAAGAGTTCTAAAAACCTTCTAATCTGCATGTCATCTTCAAATACCTACCAATATTTAGAGTTATCTGGAATAGACAGTCTATTCACAATTTCCACCTGGTATTCCCTCTGACTAGCAACAGGGGTTTCAAATTTTCCAGCGGCTACAGCCAAAGAATCAGCTACCAAATTTTCATGTCTGGGAACTACCTGAATTGTATGCTTTGTAAAGAAGTTATCAAACATATCCCATACTTCATTTCTATAAGCCCTCATCCGAGGATGCCTGGTTTGATAGCTCTCATTTACTTGATTTATCACCAATTCTGAATCTCCTAAAACCCTTATTCTTTGAGCTCCCAACTCTTTCAAAGCATGCAATCCCAGTAACAAAGCTTCAAATTTTGCCACATTATTTGTGCATTCAAATGTTAATTTATATGATAAATCTTTGAAATCCCGAATAGGAGAAATTATATACACACCGGCCCCGGCACCTATTTTTGCAGCAGATCCATCAAAGTACATAATCCATTGGCCCTCCCTTTTTTGCTTCGCTTCCAAAGCATCTTGTTCCATCACCTCCTTTTCCTTATTTTCCTCAGACTTCTTCTGTGATGCCTCTTCTAAATCATGTGGGACAACATCATTAAAGAAAATAGAAGACCCCAAATCAGTATCAACAGCATATATGTGATGAATTTCAGGTTTATCTTGACTTCTTACTACATAAGGAGTTCTTTTTTCACTATATAATCTTCTGCTCCCATCTCGAACGGGAATTGTAGCATATGACATATCCATCTGTAAACTACCTTTCAACTTGGAAGTCCAAGATCTTGACAATAGTACCCCGAACTTAGGTGGAATATCTGCCACTACCACATCCATGACTATAGTTTTAGATGGCAATTTATTTAGGGTTACCACCATATCTTTAATCAAACCAAGGCATTTTAGTCTTTTAGAATAAAACGAATACAAATATTTATAAGGTCTTGTCACCTCCAATCTCAAGCTCTCTACCACTCCTTTCGGCATTAGGTTATGTCATGCTCCTAAGTCTAGCATAGCATTGTGGACCACCTTATCATGCACATTTAAACTCAAATAGAAAGGAGGGACTTCTTCACTTTCTAAATTTTCAACCTTTGACCCAAACGAAATAGCAGGATTATCATTGTTCAATTCTAAAATGTCATATTGCCATTCCCCTTGACTTTTGACCATTTTTGTGATAGTATTTCTGTATTCGGTGTTTCTCAATAACTCATTAAATGGAACAGAGATTTTTAGCTTTGAAATTTAATTTTGTAAATTAAAGCCAGAACCAATTCTTTCCACCTCGATTGGAGCCACCTGCTTCATTATTTTATCTCTTTGTACATCATTTTCAACCTCTTTATTTACATAAGACTCTTTTTGTAGTTCTTTTCCCCTTTCCACATTCAAAGAACTAGTGGAAGGCTGATTTGAGTTTGCCTTCCCTTTATTTATGAGGACTTCCCCGTTTCTCAACCTGATTTTCCTTTGCACATCATCCATAGTGTGTAAATAACCTCTTTGATATTGCTCTATCTCTTTTCCAAATTCTTCATCCCTTCCTTCTTGTTCAAACATGTTATGTTCTTCTTCAGTAAGATATATCTCTGAATCCTGCTCTCCAAAAATATGAATCTCATTTTCAGCGGGATCTTCTTCATTAGCAACATAATTTTCAGTAAATGGTGGACGTATGTGCTGCTCCTCCTGATTTCTTGGATTTCTCAGGTCTCTCTGTCGGTTTTGGGGAAGAACAAGAGGATTTGGTCTCCTGAAATTAGGATTCCTAATTTGAGGATCAGCTTGTTCTCTATTGAACCCCCTATTGTCCATAGTTAATCTATCCATCAACTTTTCCATGGTTTTCAACATCATTTCAAATTTGATATCATTAGTAGAGGAATAAGTAGAAGGAAAATTTTCTTCCTTTTTCCTCCTATCAATATCTCTATGTTTCATCGTTCCACTTGCCATCATATTTGCTTCTACTTCTAGAGCATCTGTAAACATGGTAGCAAGAGTTGCTGATTTTCTCTCCCTTAATGAAAATGCGAAATCATTATCAAAAGATCCAGCATAGTGTAATTTGGCTGCGGCCGCAGAAGGTTTTATATGCTCCAAAATGGAATTATAAGCCCTCATGAATCTGCTAGAAAATTCATGGACAGATTCGAAACCTCCTTTTTTGATACTGTTATACTGAGATAAGCGCTGCAAAGGGTTCTATTTATCATCCCACCTATCTAGAAACACATTTTGGAAAGCCTGAAAATTCATTATAGACCCATTTGGTAAGTCTTTAAACCATTTCTTTGCCTCACCTGACAAACTTTGGGCAAATAACCGCATTTTAACATCTGGATAATCAACTTCTTCTAGGTCAATGAAATCTTCAAACTTGGCAACATGTTGTTTTGCGGTTATGTCACCTTCTCCATCGAATAAAGAAATTCTTTGGGAATAATTCTGAGGAAGATCATGTAATAAAGCAGGCAAATGCAAGGGAACAAATCTGGCCGCCATTGGTCTAGGTGGATTCATAGGAACTAAAGAGCTCTAAGTATTTTGAGAGGTAAGCGTTTCAACTTTTGTGGTTTGTTGTAAATCTCTCCAAAGGGAATCCAACAAATAAGATTCTAACCTACAAGGATTAAGCTCAGTATTCTTAAGGTCAGACTCAGATTTAGTTATCAACAAACTCTTCCCAACATTAACTTCCCATTCTGGATCAATATGAGAATCTTGAGATGATGATGCACCAAACAAAGGAAAACCTACCTTTTCTTTATTTTTTCTTCTAAACAAATTTTCTGGGTCTTCAAAACTTTTCAAGACTTCGGTATCAGAGTTACCTCGCGTCTATCTTCTCGAAGCCAGAATGACTCCTTAAGTTCTGAAAGAAGTTTTACAATGGAGTCGCCAAGGAAAATATACAACCTTTTCTACTGATAAAATTCCTATTTTCCCACATAAATCTTTCTTCAACTCTGTCTTTCTCCCAGGGCAGACATGCACTTTCGTTCCCCGGAAACGGCGCCAATTTGTTAGCACTCAGAATATACCTAGGTTGTAAAGGTAAATCCCAAAGGTAACAGCATAACCACTTTAGAAAGAAACTGGTTTTTCTTCCAGAGAGGGATCTCTCGATACAGATTTAACAAGACCAAATATAAACCAACACTCAATATTTGTATAGATGGTTGAAACAACACATAACCATTGGGCAATGGAGTCACATACATACAAAGATATCACATAGACATATACATGAGATTTATCAAAGGCAAGATAACCATTTCATCACAGTCATTCATTTAGTTCAGATGGAACATAAGAGATAATGAACAACCCATTAATACAAAGCATCAAAGATGAGTTCTATATTAACTTTAGTAGAAGAATGTATAAAATATCTGAAACGATGATCAGAGCATAAACATAATGAACTCTAATCATTCAACACTGTGTTTCAGAAACAAGGAAAACAGAATGGAGTGTTACACTGGAAAACACAATCACATAAGGAAAGAAATACGGACTGTAATGTAAATGACACATGAATCTCTGATAATTCTTATGCATTTTCTTTGTTATTCAAAATTATATGTCTTCAAAATCATTCAACAGCACGATGGGTTCCAACCCCCATCACATAAAATAGATGCACTTATATACATAAAATGATTCATCTTCCAAGAAGATTTATAACTGAATAACTGCTTAATAAAAGTCTGGTAACTGTATTCCTAACTCTTAGGAATAAACTACAGCTTCGATCCTAACAGATCATTAAGTTAAAATCAACTTGATAACATGTCCTCGTCCAAGTAGCTCCTTAGCGTGCAACACCTATCTTCATGAGTGAAGGATGTACTTCGTTTTCCCGAATCTCTCTATGGCTCTCCATTGCTCTGTGCTCAGAATATCATATTCGATCATCTCCCGAATTGACACTTATAGCTCCATGTAGGCTTCATATGATACTTTAGGCAATCCTCCCCCGATAATCAAGAACTTTTGTAATATTTCAAAGTCCTCTGTCAGCTTATCCACTATAAATTTCCTTGTCAAACCTTTTTCCAAATCATCAAATTTGGAATGGTCCATGCAGCTCTGCACCAACAGGTTGTGATACTGTTCCTGAGAGAAAATTCGTCCTTCGTCATCCCAAAAGGAAGGGAGCCCGTCTTCAAATAGTTCTTTGAAGGCCTATTTGAAGTCATTAACCTGTGAAATCATTTCATCAGTTTTGTCCTGGACTTCCTTCATCAGATGATGCTTATGGATAAACGTTTTGGCCCATAGTACCATTGCTATTCTGTCCTTTACTCCTATATCATGCAACTTCTGATATGTTAATGAATTTAAGAAATTTAACACATTCTGGGTTGTGGCAAGGGGTTTCTTCTCCATATTTTCATTTACTAACTTCAGTCTTTGGTTGGCCAAGTTGATCAATATGCTTTGATCATCAATGAAGTTTAAATAGTGCCTGAATTTAGTAATTTCTATAGATAAGGTGTCCCAAATTATGTGCTTTGCCCCCTGGAGAGGACCCTTTCTGATGTTTCTTTCCTTTAATAAATTAAATTTCTTTTGTAGCTAATTCCTGTCTTGCAATATTTTATTTTTATTCTCACTTACTTTGGCTAACTCGGACTTGATCTTTTCATTTTCCACCTTTAACTCTTTTATTTCTTCATCTTTTAGGCTGACCTGGGACATAGGTACTAACAAATCGTCTATAGAAAAATCATTTAATGGTTTCTCAATATTTACAATAGACAGGTCCTCATCAGTGGAGTCTGACTCATCAATTCCTCCATGATCTTTTTTTCATCATTTTGGTCCTTTTTCAGCAGGGAGATTTGCGATATCAACTCACTCCATTCAGTTTCCCATTTGTCTTTTTCCTCTTGTAATTTGACAGCTCTTCCTTTATGTTCCATCATCTCCTACTGGATCTTGTCTTTGTCTTCTTGCGATGCCAATAATTCGGATGATTGAACATGCTATGTGCTTGGGATCTTCAACTTTTTCTTCAACACTTGGAGGGCATTGTCCTTTTCTTCCAGCATTCTTCTGATTGTTTGGGTGTTATCTTTTTCATTTCCTGAACTGATAATATCTTCTTGTAACTTTTTAATTTGAATGGCATTGGCCTTATTTTCAACTTTTTCATGTTTTATCTGAACCTCTAACTTATCTACCAAAATTTGTAGCTTATTGATTCTCATCATAGCTTGCAATAGATATGAATAAATAATGTCACTTGTTTGCTTGTGTAGCTGTATCTTGTTGGGTACACTAATATTGTCCAATATTACTTCCATCTTTGACATATTTTTATCATTTACCATGGCCAATTTGAAGGTATTTCTTTCTATATCCCTAGCAAAAATCAAGGAATTTTTTGGATTGTTTAAACTCCTTACTCGCGGGAGTAAATTCCTTGTCTCTTTTGGGGATTGTTTTTGTTTTTCCATATAACTGGCCATGAGTTCCTCTTTGGACTTGAAGCTTGGGCTTGATTCTAAACTATCTACACTTTTAAAAGAAAACTGATTTACCTGTACAGATTTTGTTGGAACTAAAGCAACTCTCTTTAAATCTTCTGAAATCTCTTCACTTAAAACTCCTCCAACTTGAAACAATTTTTCCTTTTTGTGTGACCCATCCTCATCCACTTCCATGCTTTCAATTTTAGACACACTCCTTTTAATCAAAATATTAGGACTCTCCGTCACTTGAGATACTGCCATGGGTATAACACTTGCACTTTCATCAAATCTTGGAATTTCCGTGAAATGAGACAAATCTGCTGTCTCGCTCAGGCCTTCAATAACTTGGTGGTCAAATGGCTTGTTTTTGTTTGCCTATTTCCTCAAGGAAATTACATGATGGGGATCATAATTTACCCTTGGCTCTTTCCAAAATTCCATGCTCCCCAACAAGTTTTCTATAAACACCAGGGCACCTTTACTTTTGAAAATAAAAGAACCAACTTTGAGGGGGAATTTGATATTTGAAGATTTTTTGAAGGCCCCAAAATGTTCTTCCTCTGAATGCAATCTTTGCCTCATAAACTCTAATGCAAAAATTCTAGGAGTGAGGAAAGAAGGTAACTTATATGGTTCACCAGTAAATCCATATATCCTCAAAACAGTGGAATCCTTGAACAGAAACCAATCTCCGACTCGATATTCAAGTGAGGGATGCATCATGCATTTCATATATTCTAAGACCTGAGGTAACACTTCATCAAATAACATCCTGTAAATCTCTGACATGATTGAATTGGCAAATTCAAATATGCTGATTTTCTTGGGAAAATCTAGAGAAAACATAGTGCTTAAAAACTGTAATTTGGTGACGTTTGAACATAGCAACATGTTCAACAAATAAGTCTGAAACTTGAAGAATCTGACCTTTGGTAATTCACTCAATTGAAGATGTATCATTTCTTCCAAGTATTCATCTAGATTGAATACATGAATTGACCAAGACTCAGAACCTAATGAACTTATTTTTAATAGAAAACCCAGGATGACTTCATTTACGTGACAATCATCATCAAGACCCAAGATTTGACAGACTAAGGACACCACTAATTGAACTTCATATTTAAAAATATAAACATGGTATGGCAGGAAAAGACCATCTAACGACTGACCCTCTTTCAAGACACTGGACAGGAATTTGCAACGAACTTTGGTTCCACAATTTTTGTACAATTCAGTAAGAATGGCCTCATTTATAGGTTCACGACTGTCAGGGTAACTGTCGGGCAAGTTTAGGTTTTCATGGATGACCTTGGCATTAATTTGACAGAGTATCCTAGACATATACTTAGTTACAATGAATCTCTGAGAAGGGGAATAATTAACTGCGCACCATTCTGCAAATTCGGGAAAATGCAGGGTTTGCTCGATAGCAAAATAATATAAAAATGACTTGCAAACATTTAGGACATCGTTACCCTATGAATTGTATTTCCACAACCTCTCTTTACTGACTGATACACTTCCTATGGACAGGAAAGGGTCGCACACCCCTCTATCCCTATCAATCAGATAGTCTTCTCTGTCATCCAAAATACGACCGAACCCTTCCAAATATTTTCCTTGGTCCATGTACCTATTCTTCTCGCATCTTTATATAGCGGACACATTATAGGCTGTAGATCTTTACCAATCTGCTTTACACCGTTGGATCCTGTGAGAAGCTATCGTTCACTTGCCCTTCGTCATACTCTTATACTATAAAATTTAACCAAAGTTTGACAAGTAACTATTATTTCTTCTTCACCATGGTTTTTTGTTCCTCTGCTAAGTAACGTTGTTAACAGGGTGGATATTTCAATATGGTCACTGATCATTTTGCTTTGCAATACTTGGTGAATAAGCCCGTGTTGATGGGGAAAATCTTTTGGTGGTTGCTTTTGTTCCAAGAATTTGACTTTGAAATAGTTGTGAAACCAAGACGGTTGAATGCTAGCCCTGATCACCTGTCTCATATTGACCCCAGAGATAAACTGACCAACATTGATGATGGATTTCCCGATGCACAATTGTTCGGTGTTAACATCATAGATGATGACTATGCCCCAATTATTCAGTTTTTGGCCACTGGTGTTTCCCTGGAGGATATTTCGACTAGCCAAAAGAAGCAACTGGTAGTAAAGGCTTCCAATTTTTAGCTAATTGTTGGGCAGTTATATAAGCTTGGACCAGATGAAATTTTATGATGGTGTATCTTACCGCATGAGTAGGGTCCCATTCTAGAAGAAGCACATGCAAGAATTGCGGGAGGTCACTATGGAGGATAGGATACTATGCGGAAGGTGTTGCGTGCCGGGCTATGGTGGCCTACGTTGCATATAGATGCCGCAGAATATGCGAGGAGCTGTGACATCTGCCAGCGTGTCGGTAAACCATCACGGTGGGATGAGATGTTGCCGGTGGCACATGTGACTCTGTGACCGTTTGATAAATGGGCTGTGGATTTTTTGGGTCCTATTAATCCACCAGGAAAGAGGACTAGGGCACGATACATCATTACTGCAACTGACTATCTGACCAGGTGGGTGGAAGCTGCACCATTTGTGGATTATACCACTGTGACAACAACGAGGTTCATATTTGAAAAAATTGTGACACGGTTTGGGTGTCCTAGGATCTTTATGAGTGACTAGGGAAAACACTTTATCAACCGCACGGTGAGAACACTATCTGAGGAGTTGTAGGTGCAACATAAGAGGAGTACACCATACCATCTGCAGATGAATGGGACCGTCGAAGTGTTCAACAAAATTTTGGAAACAACACTAACAAAGGTATGTAATGCTAATTGCGATGAATGGGACTTGAAAATTCCAGTAGTGCTATGGGCCTATCGCACTACTTGCAAATGCTTGACAGGATAGACACCATTCAAGCTGGTCTATGGGAAAGAAGTGGTCACACCCATGGAATATATTGTTTCGAGTTTGCACATCACTATGGCGACGGACATGAATGATGCAGAATCATTGGAAGAGCACATTGCACAGTTGATCCATCTTGAAGAATACTGTTTTATTGTAGGCTTTCACCATCAGGTTGCAAAGGATCGCTAGAGGAATGGCATGTTCTCCACATTAAGAAAAAATAGTTTGTGAAAGGAGATTTGGTGTTTTTATACAACAGCAAGTTCATAAAGCAACCGGGTAAGTTATAGATGCACTAGTTAGGTCCGTATATTGTTCATTCCATTACTTCTAGAGGTGCAGTTCAGTTACAACAATTAGATGGCATGGTATTGCCGACGCTTGTCAATGGGAGTCACTTAAAGCCCTATAGGATGGGGCTAGGGCTGCGCAATGCGTGAGACATTGTGAAAAAAAATTCTTTGTTAGCTAGCAGCAAGGTGCGCTAAGGGGATGAGGTTGCGCAAGGGTAAGAGTTAGTAGCAACGGCATGGAGATCCCCTGCGACAATTGCTGAGCTTTGGGTTGGTCAAATAAGTAATAAATGTAGGTAGTTAAAATAGTTATATGGAAGTGATTATTGAATCAACGCGCATTAATGGATGATCCAATAGTTGGAAGAGTAATATTGTTGGTGGATTTGGCATCATTACTGCTGGATTTAGTCATAATGGTGATCGTAGATTTGGAAATGATGAGTTTGAATTGGAGATGGCTATAAAAAGCGTGCAGGACGCGGGAGGATGACATTGTTCAATTGAGTGAGCAGATTGTGAATTATGTAGTGTGTTGTGAGATTTCGAGTGAGTTACAGAGTAGAAGGTTAGAGTCGTCGGGTGCATTGTAAGGTTTGAGGCGTGCGGCATGCTGAGCAACCTCGATGCAATTGAGATTTTCAGTGAACAAGAGTCCCCTATTCGACCCATGACCATCGAACAAGAATTCATGTGCATTTCGGTTGGCTCATCATCTATTCCCAAGTGAAAATGGTAGGTTCGGAAGCCCAGTTCCATGCCACTGTAGAATAGGCACACTCGCACGTCGACTAGAGTGCAAGGAGAAGGAACTGCACAGACTAGGTCATTGAGCTCAAGAGATATAGATTCCACGGTGCCTTGGGGTGTCTCTGTTCATGATATCTTATGATATGTCGCTCCTACGCATCTGGGAGCCAAGCCGAGGTAGCCAATGAAAAATCAAAAGTATCCACCAAAATTGTCGTCGCTACCGGAGGGGATGACCTGCTCGGTCGATATCATCACTGCCTGGATCCGATTGAATTTGAGGACCATGAATTATTGTTACTTGTCCGATATGAGCTCCATGAGTTAGTTTTAATGGCTCCTGGTGCCCCAATTCAATGGATTCCTCAACCTTGGGCGAGTGGGTTAGACAACTCAGGATTCTTGGGGCTCATCAATATGCCTCATTTTGGGTGACTAAATGAGGCCCATGCATGTGTTAAACAAATTTTGTCCTATTTTCATAGGGGAACTCTTTGGTTGAATATTCCCATCCCTGTCATAGTAGACTTAATTTCAAGCATTATGGGCTTGCCGAAGGCTAGGGAATATCCGACGCAGTATATCCGAGGGAGGGATACCGACAAAAAACTTTCCAAGCAGTTGAAGGAGTGATTTGGATTACAGTGTGATGGCTGTGCTTATCAAATTGATAGAATCAACTCACAAGCATTGTGTTTCAGCGCATAGATTGTGGTGAGTAAGGTTGTTCAGGGAAAGCAACCAGTCCAATGTAGCTCGGGCGTCGTCACATGCACCTAGAAGTGCGCTGAAGGAGTATAGATGAACTGGTCTTTGTTCTTGCATAACTAGTTGCTCAAAGATGCTCTTGCTGCTCAGGCTGGGCAGTCGTTCTCAAATAGTTGGCTTTTAATTCTTATTGCACTTGTCTCCTAGTGGAACCCGAAGACTACCAACCAATGGCAGTCGATACAGCAAAGGTGTGCCATGGCGGACGATACCATAATTTGTGGTGGGGTGAGGAGCCCAGTTGATAGGCGTACTGTGCAATTCATTTTTGGGTCTATTGGGAAGCACTGCAAGCCACAGCTATCACAGTTCCCCAAGTATCACCTTATGTAATGGCCAAGTATCAGTTGCTCATTCGGTTCACTATCGGTCCACATGCCATTTACATTTAGGCACAATGGGACCCCGACAAGCAGTGGCTAACTCTGGCTTACAAAGTCATGGCGAAAGAATTGGATGCTATTTTTCAAGAGTGGTCGGCTGAATGGCGCAACCCTATGAGTTAGGAGGAAATTTCTAAGGAGCCACCAATTGATGCCCCAGAAGAGTCATCCTAGAAGGAGTTGAGTGTTCACAACTTTGATAACGAGTCATCAATGGATCCTGAGGCTGAATCATAGTGCATGTGGGAGGAGACTCACACCAAATGGTGCTAGGAATATGATGCATGAAACAGTATCTGGTTGGGGATGGAGGACCAATTACAGCAGCTCATTAAAGCAGTCACTGATTCCTCTGAGACTGCGACACAGACAATCCGAGAGTTGAACCATGAAGAATTTGGTGTTGTAAGAGATAGGTTAAATTCCATTTTTGATATTGTTCTCAGACAGACCTCCATGAGACCTATGATACAAGACATCCCGTCGATCTACACTAAGCCCCAGGCTACGAACGTGCAAGTTCTCCTGACTACGATCGACACGGGAAATGAAGAATTCAATCAGCTACTGCTGCCGATCTAATTCATCACTTTGGATCTGAACAAGTTACTAGATGAAGTACTGGTGGATTTACAACACATGACCACCTAGGAATTGACGAATAGATAGAAGGAGTTGACTGACAGATACGTACAGTTAGAGTGCAACCGAGAAGCTGCAAAAAGAAGTGGAAGAGCTGCATTGAGTCCAGGTGTAGCTAGGAGAAGAGAAGGTCCAAGAAATAGATACATTAAAGGCCGCACAGGCTGAGCTGCAGTGTAAGGCTGCTGAGGAAATTACTGAGCTAAATAAGGTGCAAGACCACCTTATTGTTGAACAAGCACAACTGTGTGCACGATGCAGTGAGGTTGAGGAATCCGTTGATGAGGCTTGTTAATATATTTTTGATAGCACGACCAAGTTTACCATGGTTGCTAAGGCCAAGCACCTTGGCTAAAGCATTGTCAAGCTCCAGGATACCAACCTCATGCTCAATGCCTTGGTCCAACTTACGATGCCACCGGAGCAAGTTGTTGAAAAGAAGGATTCTATTGAGGAAATAGCAACCCAATTCAAAACCATGGAGCAAGAAGCCAAGACAATCATGGAGGCGACAATGCAGTTTTGGCAGACCGTTGTCTAAGATGAGTAGCTTGATCAGTTGATAGCATAGGCGCAATAAGCTGAAGGCCAGTTGATGATGCTGAAGACATTGCTATGGGAAATGCCACTGATGGTGCAGATCATGAGGGCCAAGGAGTTAAAGGATCTTCAGCCACGTTCTGCCTGTGCCCAGGAACACCAACAAAAGCACCGTGCTCAGCTAGATGAGTTTCAAGAAATTAGTGGATAGTTGGTCGTTAAAGTAGTTTCCATGCTACAGGAGGTGCAAGAGAATTGAAAAATGCTCAACGTCAAGGCTAGGGAAGAGCACCTAGTGCAGCAGGCTTTGAATAATTGTCAAAGTGTTTCCAACAAAGTCCAGCTTTAGGTTCATGAGATCACACAATAGTTCAAGGATTTAAAGGCACGGACATCAGCATTTACCCTGTCAAACTGACGTGGCTTGGGGATGAGCAAAAAGACTGTGTTGGGGGCCTATTCATAGGGGTTTTGGTAAGTGAGTTGCATAGCATTGTGGCAGCTGTGCAAGCTCATGCGGTACCGCGCAAGGCCAAATCAGCGCGATGGGTGGAAAAATAACTGTTTTGAATATTGAATATATTATTTGACTAAGTTTTGTCACAATAGTTCATTAGGGGTTACACATTAGTTAGAATTGGACCTTCAATGTAAAGCCATAAGCCTATATATAGAACTAGTTTTGCAATTGTAATAGACATAGAGACATCATCGAGGTGGAGATCAAAATTAACTTGAGCATGATTATCGCTTGAGATCTGGTGCGATCTGTCTATGGTTTTGAAGAAGTTTTTGTTGTATCTGCGATCTGTATGGGTTTTTCCTGATGTATTTAGCCTCATGTTGTGGAGAAGACTTGTCCATTTTGGATCATTTGCGTAGAATTAATATGATATGATAGTTGTTGCACAAATCTTGTCTTTTATTCCTGCTCCGATCTAATCTATCATTAGAGGAAATTTGGGGTCTAAAATGGGCCTTATAAGAAAACGCGCCAATAATAAATTTTGTGATTTGGATTTCAAGAACCAATAGAATTTCAATAAAATGATTCAACCATAATGGTTGAATTGACATATTTGTCATAAAAGAAAACTACTTTTTTTGTTCGTATTTTCGGCATACCTCCCTATGTTTTTACTCAAATTTCAAGTGGGAGAGCTCATTGGACGCAAAATTTAATTCCACATCCAACGAGTATCCACGCAACATAATTTTGACGTATACTGCTACCCCAAAAACAATAAATACCTGAAAACATGATGATGATGTCATCATCACATTTTTCAGGTATTTATTGTTTTTGGGGTAGTGGGATCCGTCAAAAGTATGCAGCATGGGTAGTTGTTGGATGTAGAATTAATTTATGCATCCAATGAGCTCTCCTACTCAAAATTTGAGTAAAAACATAGGGAGATATGTCAAAAATACGAACACAAAAAGTAGTTTTTTTCATTCTTCCTCCAAAATTAATAACTATTATTTTATTATTTTAACTATTATTTTATTATTTTAACTACTATTTTATTATTTTCCTTAGGAGGCCCATTTTAGACCTCAAATTTTCTCTAATGTATGATGCCGTTGTGATCTAGATTTGTTGTGATCTAATATGTTATGATGCTGCTGTGATCTAAATATATTATGATGTTGCGATCTAATTGGTTATGATGTTGCTATGGTCTATTCCATTTGTGCTATGGGTTATTAATGTCGCTGCAATCTATTTTAATTCTATCACATTTTCATTACATTATGAGTTAAGATGTTTTATAAATGATGCTGTTGTGCTAGCAATACTGTGACAAATGAATGATGCAATCTGTAGTTTTGGAAATGAATTGATGATGACTGCATAGTTCTGGATCGAATAGTTATGTTGTCTCCCCGTCAGATCTCATATCCTCCCTTCTCACTACTGGAAAATTGGTTCTGACAGCTCTCCCTTGAACATCTTGAGTGATACTTCATCCACTCTGTGGATGTTTCTGGGTAGGGTAAAACCTGTCTCAGCTGGTGCTCAGGGAGATCGCGTTGGTTGGGTGTCGACATATTAAGAACACCTATTGATGAGGCTTTGTTGGTGGGTTTTCACCAACAATGGGAAATGTTATTTTCCATGCAATCAATGCAGGGTCTTTAAGAGGAGAATAATATTGATCACAAAAACCACAAAACATTGTAGGGAACATGGACACGTCGAGGGGGGGGGGGGGGAATTAATATCATCCATTTGTAAGTTTAGCATTATAAAGTTTTTTATATTTTTTTCTTTGGTAAATATATGTATTATTTTAATATTTCTCATAGTAACTTATATCTATTGATGTATTCATGTAATTATAAAGGAAAGACATACTATGACATATCGTCCAGAGGAAGTGCTTTTAGAACAAGTATCAGAGGAACATGGAGTTATGATTAATGGAGAACAAGTTAATGATCCTATTGAAGAATATTATCATACTGATAACTTAGTTGAAGATGATGGTACAAATACATTGATCCATGATTCATTTAATGTTAGAATGGATGATTATGATGATGATGATCATGAAAATACTGATGACTTTTATGATGTTCACGATCTACCTCTTCTTGAGAAGGCATACAAACCCCTTTATGAAGGATCCAACACAAATATTCTCTCTACTATATTGTTGATAATGAACTTGAAGGTTATGAATGGTATTTCAAACATATCAATCACATGGATGTTAAGGTATGTAAAATAATCCATCACATATATATGATCGTGACAAAAGTTATCTTTGTTCCTCTAATAATTTTATTGTTAATTCATAATTCAAATTAATACGAATGAAATGAGTTTCAATAATATTATTTATATATTATATTAACTCGATTTTTATTTTAATTTAATGTAGATTGATAGCTGAAATTTTGTTACTAGCATCAAATATTTTACCACACCCATATCGATATTTATTTGCCATCATGAAAGAAATTGGAATGGATTATGAAGCAATTCATGTATACCCCGATGACCATGTTATATATTATAATCATCATGAATTTTTAATAGAATGTCTAGAATGTCATATAAGTAGATATCGAACAGATCAAGTGACAAAAAAGGGGCCTCACAAGGTTCTTCATTATATTCCCATTATTCCATGTTTGCAACGACTGTTTAGGTGCAAAAACATTGTGCAATTTATGGATAACCATGCAAGTAACAAAATTCAAGATGACATTATTCGAATGCCTGCACATGGTTCTGCATTTAGAGATATGGAGGAAAATTGGCCTCACTTTAAAGAAGAACCCTGTAATCTTAGGATTTCATTGGCAGCAAATGGTGTCAATCCATTTGCAGAGATGAGATCCGTTTACATGGTGTGGCCTATTTTTTTTATCAACAATAACATTCCTCCATGATTTTCAATAAAGAGGGAGCACATAATGTTGTCGATGATTATTCCAGGTATATTATGTCTACAACTGTTTTATTTTTAGTGTAGTCGTGGCATCTCATTTGTCGTATTTTGTTTCTCAATGTCATATATATATATATATATATTATTTTCCTTTAGGAAACCATAAAGGAGAAAACCCCGCAATTTCCTCAGAGATAGAACGAGCACCAATGGCAGCAGTAAAAACCGAAAACATAAAGATGATCTCCACAACTTCTCTTTCTCTCTCTCACTTGAGAGAACTTCTCCTCTCTCACTCATGCACCCCAATGAGTGAGTGTGTGTGTAATAAATAGAGAGGATCACTCTCTATTTATATTCTTTCGTTCACTTGAAACCCACTCCAACATGTCATCCTCACTTAAAAATTACTTACTAGAGCCGACATCTCTAGGAGTGTCTAATAACCCTAGTGCCCCACAACTTGTGGGGACTTTTCCTCCTCCAACCAAAAAGGAGGGTTACCCTTAATAAAATGGTGGGGACTATTGCCCCTACTTACAATGACTCACCTAGGGTCGAATTCTCTAGGATATTCTAATAACCCTAGGGCCCTACAATTGCAGGGACTTTAACCCTTAACCAATAGGAGGGTTACCCACAATGACTTGACATGACTTTTTTATATTATAGAAAATTCCTAGAATAAACATAGGGGTATGAAATGACTCAATTACATTACAGACACATCCTAGAATAAACATCGGGGTACAATACATAAGATATACGAATGAATACATTCTAAAGTTACAATTACATCAACACTCCCTCTTAACTAGGAAGGTATTCTCTCGACATAATTTATCAGCACAAGTATTCTTCTCTGTATCATCTGGATCATCATCAAGTTCATGTCATATTCAAGTCATCTTCATCTTCAAGTCATCTTCATATGGATCTGGATCATCATCACTGGATCTAGATAATCACTCGATCTAGATCATCACTCGATCTGGATCATCATCACTAGATCTAGATCATCACTTGATCTGGATCATCATCACAGAATCTAGATCATCACTTGATTTGGATCATCACTACTAGATCATTATCAAGTCTAGATCATCACTTGATCTGGATCGACACTGCTGGATCATCATCAAGTCTAGATCATCACTTGATCTGGATCATCACTGCTGGATCAACATCAAGTCTAGATCATCACTTGATCTGGATCATCACTGCTGGATCATCATCAAGTTTGGATCGTCACTGCTGGATCATCATCAAGTCTAGATCATCACTGTTGGATCATCATCAAGTCTGGATCATCACTTGATCTAGATCATCATCAAGTCTAGATCATCATTGAATCATCATCATCATTACTGCTTCTGCTATCTCAATCAAATGGTTCTATCTCTTCATTCTTCTCGTTACATGAATTTCTACAGAGTCAACCCTGTAGGCCTACCCTTCATGTAGGTCTTCATCAGTGCTTATATCTGACACTTAAGTCAGAATGGCCCACCCAGCTCTTACATCTAACCTCATCTTGTTAGAAATGCATGCCCATCACTCACATCTAACCACATCTTGTCAGAAATTCCCAGCACTCACATCTGACCATGTGTAAACACATCACGCCAGAATGGCTCAGCTCTTACATCCGACCTCATCTTGTCGAAAAGGCTCTGCACTTACATCCGACCCCATCTTGTCAGAAAGGCACAGCACTCACATCTGACCATGTCTAAATACATTGTGCCATAATGGCTCAACACTTATATCCAACCTCATCCTATGAGAAAGGCTCTGGACTTACATTTAACCATGTGTAAACACATTGCATCGAAAGGGATCTCAGTCCTAGACTGAGGATTCCTGGTAACTGACCAGGTGCCTCCATTCTCATAGAGAATGAAATCAACTCTTATATTCGATCAAGTGGGATACATCCCTCAATCACATCAGAATGGCCATGCACTCACATCTAATCATGTAAGACTACATCCTACAGTCATATCAGAATAGCCATCAGTCCCAGACTGAGTATTCCTGGTAACTGACCAGGTGCCTCCATTCCAAGAATGGCATTCAGCCCTTACATGTGATCATGTAGGAACCAATCCTATAGTCATATTAGAATGGCTCAGCACTCACATTTGACATGGAAGGAACCTCAATCCTCTCACCATGATAGAATGGATCAGCCCTTACATCTGACCATGGAAGGAACTTAATCCTCTCCCATGTTAGAATGGCTCTAGGTCTCATCATTTCCCCTTGGAGGGAACCTCGATCTTGAGAACACCAAGATTCTCCCTGAAGTACTCAAACTTCACTTTGGCCATTTCTAGCATAGAATCACATCAGGGCTGATTACATATAAGGATAACCTGTGAGATTCACCAAGACTTATTCTTAGACATCCTGTCTCATCAGCTATGCTAGAAATCCTTCTTTCAAGAGATCTTGATCTGGATCACTGCTCCTCTCTACATCATACAAAAAATGCAAGTCAGATCAACCAAATCAAATAGTAGTTTTCAAAAGAAACATACTACCTCCCAAATAGCAACTGGTAATATCTTTTTCCTCAACTGTACTCAATGCCATGCAGGACTCCATCTTGCCACACCAAGAGATCACACTTGATCCCATACTGAAGTAGCACCTTGAAGTGCTCTTCCTATCAATGGAATCACCTACCCAATACAAATCCACATAATCTTTTGATTTTCCTCATACTTGAGCCCATAATCAATTATACCCTTTAGGTACCTCACTGCATGCTTTTCAACCATCAAGTGAACATGTCTCAATGTGTTCACAACAAAGCAAATATCTGGTCTTGTATTTGTCAAGTACATCAAGGAACAAATCATCTGACGATACATTGTGGCATCAACTGACTTTGATGAAGCAACACTAAATAGCTTCAGCTTTGATGCCATAGGTGTGATCATGGCCTTGCAATCCATCATCCTGAACCTCTTCAGGATCTCTTCTGCATACTTCCCTTTTCCACACCTCCATGCCTAGAGCATAGTGCATCGACACATAACAGGAGCATCACTGGTATTCTGCCTTCAACCTTGAAGCAAAGGTTGGAATCCTCTTTACTCTCAGTAAAGCCTAGAGTCATAAGTAATCTATCCATCATGTCGTACCATGTCGAACCTCAAGATCTTTTGCAGTCACTCCCTCTGAAGCAGAGTATCATTATCCCTTTGTCTTTCATATTCTATGCACTGAAAAATTCTTTACTGGAGTGACAAGTAGTATCCATCTAGGATCAGTGGATACCAAGATCTTGAACTTTTTCAAAATTTCTTCTCGTACCCATCTGAGAGCTTAGCATCCTCTATAGAATTTCATCTTCAACCTTGTAGCAAAGGTTTAGGTCTTCATCAAGCTCCTCATGTATGTGTTATCCCATGGGTGTCTTATGAGCTCGTGAAAGGCCTTATTTCATTTGCACACATGATTCTTCTTGTCATGTGTATTTCTAGTAGCTGCAAATGTCTCTTCGTAGTCTATGCCTCGTGCTACGAATCTTGCCTTGTATCCCATGATGTTTCCATCTACTGCATGATGAAAATATGAACTACAACCTAGACATCATTCTTCTTGAACTGGTCTTCCCTTTCTTCTTGGTTACTTCTTCATGGCTGGAAGGTTCTTCTTTAATGATGTCGTTGCATTCATCATATTATTTTTCATCTTGAACTATCGTTACTTGTTCTTCAAAACAAGTCTCATTCTTCTTTTCTTGTAAGCGATTATGTATGCGATTTTTCCTACAAGTCAAATGCAGTTGTATGGTTAGAAACATTTCATAAGTTATATTCATAATGAAAAATTATTATGCATAACTATATGATCATGCAACTACTTTAGCCAATACAACATCCATCCATATCTCACGGAAACTTTCTAGATGCCTTCCATCTCTACCAGGACAACATTGAGATTGTGCACTAATCCAATATTTCAGCAAAGAGGTTTCATTCTAGATAATTAGCAATGGAGATTTGTATAGCACCATGAGCTACTTACCCATCACATGAATATTAACAATATACTGTCATTAATGCAAACATTCTATCATGCCTAATACATTAACTGAATATAAAAAAATGCATAACAAAATAATATCATGAAATGACAATTGAATACTTATCTTTATTTTTTTTGTGGGTAGACTTGTAGAAGGCCTGCAGTAGATTAATTTCACCCACAACAATTAACAATTGATCATGCAAAATTATCAACAATGGAGACTGAATATGGAGCTGTAACACAAAATTATATTAACTGAGTGTACAATAGCCAACCCTGTAATAACATAGGCTGCTGAATATATAGAATACATGAGCAAATCGAATGCATAAGGAAGCATCCAAATCTAGCATAAAGCAGGCTTACCCAAAATAGGCAAATCCCCCATAGGTGTAAAAAGCTGATCCCAAATCTATCAAGGACCCCACGAATTAGCAAGGGCGCATGGGAAAGATAAATAATGGTCAAATGGCAGCTCATACATGCTTTTGCATGGAGGAAAGAGTGGAGGAGGAAGATGCAACAAAGCAGATTCACCTCACCTAGTCTTGCTTTCCTATGTGCCTTAAAACACTGAAAAAGCAGGCAATAAAGCAGAAAAAGCAGAAGGGCGCCTAGGACGCCAAGAATAAAGCAGATTTGATTCCCAAGGCTTTCCCAAGTGCTCCATGAGTCAATAATGGCAAGTTTGACCTCTATGGATAGGCAATTAGCAACTTGCACATGGTGGGACTCATGGACTAGGCAAATAAGACAAAATAAATGAAATAATGTCTAAGTGGGTAAATACTATGGGTTGATTATTCTAACGAGACTCCTTCTTGAGCCTTCAACTTCATCGTCTTGTTCATTCATAATAGCATCATTTCTTATCCAAAT
Organism: Pseudotsuga menziesii; assembly: GCA_001517045.1. Taxonomy (NCBI): domain Eukaryota; kingdom Viridiplantae; phylum Streptophyta; class Pinopsida; order Pinales; family Pinaceae; genus Pseudotsuga; species Pseudotsuga menziesii. Next base: position 163,335 of record LPNX010587505.1, read on the forward strand.
GCTAAGATGGATAAGAGGTTCTTCAAGAATTGAGTCCTTCATATTCCTCATCGCTTGAGGGATCTTCTTTGGATGGTGACAGCTTGATCAAGTCAGTTGCTCCCATCTTCTCTTGAGATTCTTCTTCTTCCCAGATTCTACTAAAAGTAATCACTTCCTTTTGGCACACATTCCTTGAATGAATTAATACCATGATCCTGGGAGTCCATTCAAGGAGGTTATCACAACTTCTGCATTCTCCACTTCTTCTTTTACCGCTTCAAGTTGTTCTACATTCTGGATCTCACATTCTTCAATTGTTTTCTCAAAGCCATCTTCTGATTTATGTTCTTCCCTTAAAATAGCTTGGTCAAGGAATCAAACATATTTGGTGTCTTTATGGAAGACACTTGTGGTATAAGGTGATCCGTGATTGAATCAACAATGATCTTCTTGGCCTTGACCAAGTTCTTCTTGTGTAAGGATTTGAGCCTCATCTCCCTCTAAAAATGGAACCTCTCTACTCATGTAGGTGTCCAATCCATTTTCTTCAAAGAGATCATATACTTCCATGCTTGGAAGTTTTCAACTTAACCAAGCTTATCATCAAGTTGATGTGATAGATCACTTTGAAATGAGAACCTCAAATTAAAATAGCAAAAGATTAGATCTTATCGATTTGAGGTGTCCATCCTGATTCCAGAGCTGGCTGATCTAGGGTTTGTCAGATAAACCCTAATTTTCAAAACTTGGAATATTTTAGATATGATTATATATAAATATAGATATCTTCAAGGCAAGCTTTCCAATGTACTGCTTTTATGAAAACAGTGGAGGGAATCTCTCGGAACAGGAAGCCCTTGTTTTTCAATTTCTTCTACAGAAATGTCTTTTACTGTTTCTATGATGTCTCCAAAATTACTACTCCTCTGTGTCTAAAAATTCACATTGAGGTAACATCACATGTTCCTATTCCAACACCATAGGTTTCATCATAATTGGTTTCACCAATTTGGACTTATGATCATTTTCCCAAGGTGACCTGTTACAGGACTGTTCAAAACAGCGACGTTGTACGGACTGCCACATATCACTATTTCATCTTCTGGGTCTAAAACTCTGAGCACAGAAATTACAGTTTGTGCCTTTTCTATAACATCTTCATAAATTTCATTTGGACCTTGTCAGGCCAAGATATATCAATTCTCCCCAGGTGTCCTGTTTAGGGATGAATTCTGGAAGAGGCTAGAATCCTAAGTTGAAGGGATCACATATCCCAGAATATAGTGAATATGAGGTTGAATTTTGGATACAATGTACATCATGATTTTATATTATCCCCCTGCAAGTTTTAGTTCTTGATCCTTTGCCAATCCCAAGATATAGAGAATGTACCAAAACTTATAATTTTTAGTATTTAGGGTTTTTTCAGCTTGAGGTCAAACTAGGGTTTGACTTTCCTGGAGTTTCACCCAACAAAAAATATTGAGCCAGGTCTCTAAACTTCTATTTTGATGAGGAGAGAAATCCTATGCTGGACTCACTCAAAAATTCCTCTTCTGTAAGAAGCCCTAATTTCCCGCACCAAAAATTGAAAATGCTCAGAATCGAATTCTGCTTTGACAAAAAGATGTGCCCTTCAATGGAGAGTTAGCCTAGCATAATTTTGTTAATGGATTGTGGAGAGAGACCCAAAATGTAAGAAGACATACCTTCTATAGCTGCACAATGTCTTCTTCTCAGGTTAGCTCTGGTTCCATGTTAGATTTTTATCATTCAAGCTAGCATTATGATCTTAGGATCTTTAACTGAGAGAATAACATGCACAACAACAAAACAGAAGAGACAAGAGACACAAAGAATTTTCCTCAGGGAAACCATAAAGGAGAAAACCCCACAACTTCCTCAGAGATAGAATGAGCACCAATGGTAGCAGTAAAACCCAAAAACGTAAAGATGATCTCCACATCTTCTGTCTCTCTCTCTCTCACTTGAGAGAACTTCTCCTCTCTCACTCATGCACCCCAATGAGTGAGCGTGTGTGTAACAAATAGAGAGGCTCACTCTCTATTTATATTCTTTCGTTCACTTGAAACCCACTCCAACATGTCGGCCTCACTTAACAATTACTTACTAGAGCCAACATCTCTAGGAGTGTCTAATAACCCTAGTGCCCCACAACTTGTGGGGACTTTTCCTCCTCCAACCAACAAGGACAGTTACCCTTAATAAAATGGTGGGGACTATTGCCCCTACTTACAATGAATCACCTAGGGTTGACTTCTCTAGGATAGTCTAATAACCCTAGGGCCCCACAGCTGTAGGGACTTTAACCCTTGACCAATAGGAGGGTTACCCATAATGACTTGACATGACTTGTTTATATTATAGAAACTTCCTGAACTAAACATCGGGGTATGACATGACTCAATTACATTACAAACACATCCGGGAATAAACATCGAGGTACAATACATAAGATATATGGATGAATATGTTTCGAAGTTAAAATTACATCAACATGACGTATCTATACTTATACGATAAAGGAAATTTCAATCCCATGCAATGCTTGTATGGACAATACACGATGCCCCAGGGTCAACCCATTTTTGTTGTTTGTATTTCTAAGTTCCACTTTGATTGCATTTAATTTTATGAACTAGTTAATATAGTACTATGCACGCATGATTTTATAAATATCCCATTCATTTTATATATAATTATAATTGACATAGATATCCCATATCTTTATGTAGGTCTTCAGAGAAAGGAAAAACCCGCATGTCCAGTTTGTAGTCGTAAGATCAAATCACACCACTCAAAAAGATTAATAAAAGAGGTGTTTGATGAGTATGGGAATTTCCTCTCTAAGAATCACATGTATCGAGCAACAAAAAAAATCTATTCAATGGGAAGCAAGAGACTGCATTAAAATAATAGAGAATGACACCTCACCTATGGAATTTTCAAGATAATAGAAATCGTCAAGATGGTACATCTGGATCATCATATATGAAATGTTATGTATTTTTTTATTGTGTGTTCTTTAATGTAGTGGCCATTGATTTCTATAATTTCTTTATAAAATATGATTCATGATGTCCGTCGTGATCATGAAGGCATTAATGGGATTCCATGAGGAAGGAAAATTTATCCTAAACAATTCAGCAGGTTTCCCTACTATGAGCACCTACAAATTCCCCATCTGTTTGATACAATGCATATCGGAAAGAATGTGACTGAAACATTATGGCGACTATTGGAGCTAAGGAGCAACAAAGAAAAAAATGTCAAATTTTGCAAAGACATTCAAGAAGGAAACCATGCAATGAAAGATGTCATTCAATTTCATAGCAACAGAGACCAAATTAATATAAACTCAATTCCATGGATGTTAACGGAGTAACAAAGTAATGTTGTAAAAGAAGTCATGCAGAAAATTAAATTTCCCACTAGATTTTGTTCGAACATGAAGAATATCATAACAAACAAAGGTGATGTTGCTAGGGTGAAAATGCATGATTGGCATGTCTTCATGAAGGTAATTATTATGGTATCCATATAAGTATTATTTTTTTAATTTGAGTGCATATTGTTGTTATTTTGTTTGTCTACTCTTTGTTTAAAAAATGATGTGGTTTGTATATTGTTACAGTATGTTCTACCTCTCTCTCTCTCCCGGAAAACTTCAACAACAATATCAAACAATTTATATATAATCTTGGGAAATACATGAGGTAACTAGTGATTTTTTGCATGTGCTTAGTGTTTATTTAATTCATCCCAGAACTTATATTTGTTTTTTGTGCACTAATTCATGTTATGTAATTTAATGTTCCTTTTTGTTAAATATCGTTATTGGTTTGTGTCACTTGTATATGGTTTTCATCTAAATAAATTCATAAAGAAGATGCAAAGTATTGGAGGAGAGAAATTCCTCATCTCATGTGTGAAATGCTGAAGCATCTACCTTTGAAATTTTTCAATGAAAAGGAACACTACCTCATACACCAAGTCGAGGATATTGAATTGTGTGTACATGTGCACTTAAGGTCCATGTGGATGGTTGAGAGGCACTTGAAATTTATGAAGGGTTTGGTTAGACAATGAGCATGTGCTAAGGGTTCTATGATGGAGCGATATATGGTATACCAAAACAAGTTGTATATTAGTGATTATCTTCCTAATTTAGTGTCAAAGCTCAATTTATGCCGCATTTGTGATTTGGACTCCAATAACAATTTTGAAGGGGAGTACCTAAATGGGAAAGGTAAATCAAGCAAGGTGAAATGTAATTATTAGGTAGTGGATATTAATTAATATAATACATTTGGATGTTGAATTTTATGTATATCTATCATACATATTCTATTTTTATATTCAATATATTGCATCATTTAAGAGTGTATACTTTGTTAAGATAATTTACATTTGTATTGAATTTTAATTTTTATTGTCATCAAGTAGTTGGTCGAGAGTGGGATGCAATTCATTTATACATCGTAAACAATCTTGACTGGATGAAGGTATGGATTGAATGATGCAAACAATATGGTCATGGAATATCATGGGAAGGTGTGGATTCAGTGGTTAAAGAAGCACATCGCAATGGAGATACCAATCTTACACAAAGGGAAATCGATTTAGCATATAGTTTAAAAGATAAGAAGGAAAGCATATTAATCAACCACTCTGTTTTTGTTTGAAAATTACATATTGATGTACACATTGATTTTTTCCCTATATGGCATAAACATGCACTTAATCATAAATATTGAATAATTATGTAGTATTTTTGTGTATGGCTGTTATAGGTAGAACACCATAATGATATGGTGTGCAATGGTTGTAGATATCGCATCAAAACGTTGGATGAAACAAAGAAAACCTCAGATTGTGGGATGTCTGTAGTATTTGAGGTGACCAATGTTTCCTCTAGAAGTGACAAACATCCAGAACTCTTAGAAAATCGATACTATGGGTATCTAGAATATATTATTAAGTGTGACTTTAACTCCTTCAAGGTAGTTCTATTCGTTTTCAAATGGTATGGGTTACGATTGAATCGGCATGATATCGATAGAACTATTATTTAACATGATAATGGATTTACCATGGTAAATACAATGTTTTTGAGCTAGGAATGGATCCCTATGTTCTTCCAATCCAATGTGAACAAGTATTTTACTCTAAGGTACCAGGTAAAGCGGGTTGGTCATTTGTTGTGAGACATGATCCAATGGGAAGGTCTGTAAAGTATAACCTAGAGGAAGGTAATGAAGAAGGTTTGGAAGAAGAATACGATGATGAATATCATGATCAACATGAGATAGATGATCATGTTCTAGAATAAGGCATCAAAGAATTAGTTGAATCATATGATGTATCAGACAATGCCCATGAATATGATATCGAGAATGGCATGATGATCGTAACTGACTTAGATGATGATGATGATATGACCAATCCTTACAATGTTCAATATGGATCTGATGATATAGATGATGACTTTGATGAAAAATATGATGAACTTTATTGAAGTGTACGAGGTATGAAATAATTTATCTACTCTATATATTTTGATTGAATATTTCGATATAAATATTGAATTTTATTGGTACGTGTAAATTTGGCTTCGACCGAAATTTGGCATAGTTAGACCTGACGCATGCATTGGCAGTGTTGGAGGTTTTCTAGACTCAAACATGATTGAATCTAACAATTCAAGATCATTCTAAAATTTGGCATGGTCATGATAATGAATAACATCATCATAATCATTTTCATCATCACCATCATCATTGTCATCATTGTCGTCATCTTCATCGTCAAACAATATGAATAACACATGCATTGATGGTATGGGAGGGTTTCCAGACTCAAAAAATGTCATCATCATCATCATCGTTGTAATAATAACTAACATAATCATAATCATTGTCATCATCATCATCATGATGATCTTGATCATTTTATATGATATCAACATCGTGATCACCATCTTCATCATCATCGTCATCATTGTCATTGTCATAACTAATAACATCATAATCATCATCATAACAATCATCATCATCATCATCATCATCATCATCATCATCATTGTCCTCATCATCATTATCATCATCTTAATCATCATCATCAACATCATCATCATCATCATCTTTGTCATCATCATCATCATCATCATTGTCATCATCATCGTCGTCATCTTCATCTTCATCTTCATCATCATCGTCATATTCATCGTCATCACCATATTCATCTTCATCATCATCATTATTGTCATTGTCATCTTGATCGTCAAACATGACTAAAACTTGAGGTTCCTATAAACATTGTTACTTCACCTTTTTAATGATCATAACTAACATCATCATAATCATCGTCATCATTATCATCATCATCATCGCCGTTGTCATCATCATCATCATCATCATCATTGTCATCACCATCTTCATCTTCATCATCATCATCAACATCGTCGTCGTCATCATCATCATCAATAAATAATTAAATAAACATAAATATAAAATAAACAAATAAAAAAATACATAAAAATAATAATTTAAAATAATAAATAAATAACATATAAATAAATAATAAAACAAAACATATAAAAATACACATTTAAACTAATTATAAACAAATAAAACAATACATAAATAAATAATAAATAAATAAAACAAAAAAAAACATACAAAAATGAAAATAAATATCTACACTGATTTTTCACTTACCTCGAGTTGAAATCATCCCGCTTGTTGCATTTTTCACTTCTCGAGTTCTCTCACAGAGCCGGTTCCTTCACAGGTTGAGTTCCCTCGCAGAGCCGGTTCCTTCACTTATTTGCTTTTCCAGTTTCTTCAGTGTTACTCCTTCATGGAGTTTATTGCATGGAGTTTACTGCAATCTTCTCTACATGGGTTTGTTATTGACCCACCATGACTAGTTTCAGGCCTTCATTGTGACTGGTACTAAATTTACTGCAAATACGTCTTCGGTAAGTACAAATTTCTATCTCTTTTTTCCACTCCATTTCAGAAACTATAGCTATGATTGTAGGAGTGATGTAGCTAACCGTTTTGGGAAAATGGAAAATCTCAATAGTATAGATAATGCAAGGATATTCAATACCCTTGCTCTATCTATTCAATTATTTGAAGCTTATCTACTTGCTCAAGCGTTGCATGGGAAAATTGGCGTGCACCAACACTTAGGTTGTGTTGGTCAAATATCTGCATTACCCAAACAGTTGTATTCTCAATACACTAACAGGATATTATGCCAACCTAAAAGTAGCTAAGTCAAGAAGATTGGTCCCGAGATGCCTCAATGAAATAGTGGCACGACTTGCTTCGAACTCCCATTTAGTCATCCATCCTGAAACGACCACCCTTTATAACCCCTAGTTCAATTTTATTTCCTCCATAATGACCTCCACTCTAGAGGTAATGGTACTTCCATAGTACGACCTATTCAGTCTTGTTCAAGAACCATGGTGATTCCATGAGTTGGAAAAACCTATATATTAGCACTAAAAGGTTTCTATGTCAACCTGAGTTTCCCACCAGCCTCATCTCCTTCCAACGACGTCTTCAATTCCCATCATCTTCAATACAAAATACATACGCACTAAGATGGGCGCATTTGCAAACCCCACTCAAACCTGTCAACACTCTTTTAAACATTCGATCGCCATCCAATCTATTGAATTCACCATTATAGTCTCATTCTCATTGACTCTGTCTACAAATACGAGTCTTTCCACAATGTCATGTCCCCATGCCTCTGACCGACGAATAGGACACGACCCATGGCTTAAACCACTTGGGCTAAGAGCCCCATGAACATGTGCATGCACAAAATTGCTGAAACAAAATGCTGAACAGAAATACATTGAAGTAAAACATGCAATTAATCATCATACATAGTGGAAACCAATAGCATTCATACATGCATGCATTCATTTAACATGTTCATCATTTTTATTAAAAGAAAATAAGGTTGCAAAAGTAAAATGAACAAGATTACTTATCTTATAGAAACTCCTTCCGCAACCAGCTACGTCGCTGCAACGTTCCACCCAACCGTAGGCCAATGTGCTCCTTAATCTCTCAGCAGTGCTGCCACCCCCAGGCTGGGCATGATTCTCCAAGGAATAAGGGAACAAGTAGGCTTACACATAGCCAAGGATATACAAAAATCACATCCAATCCAACACAGTTGGGTTTATCAGGCCATTAAGGAGTTGGGAAAGGCTCAATGCTAAGCTCGTGAGCTCATTACAGAGCCAAGAACACCTACACCAGAACTAGCCTGACCTCTAAGACACCCAAACACACCCAACACAAGGAATCGGTCCCTTCTCTGCTACACAGTCCCTCAGGCCCTGCATTCCCTTCCAGTGCTATTCAGGGGTGATGGAGAAGAAGGCCAGCCCTCTAGCTCTGTCTGTGTGGTTTCTAGCCACCAGGTTTATCAAGCAAAACTAAGCCCCCATCCCTGCTCCCAATATAGTTCGAAGAAAAACCATTGCACTTAGGCAATCAATTTAGCTATCACAGCTTAAACCAGGGAAAACGACTTCAAACCATCTACAGCAGTCCCCAAACGTAACAACAAACACAACTCACGACGTGGGGGAACAAAGGCCCGTTTTGCACAACCGAAACTGCTGGGGAAAACGTACGCAGACCATATTGCGGACGAGTTTTACAGTCTCCCCACTGGGGTGTGAACAATCACAATGGTGAACCCACAAATCATCCTGTGAGTAAAGGATGGAGCCACACCATTCTCAAATCCGCGGAGGAAAAGAAAAATAGCGTGGGTGAAACCAGGAAAATTCCTGTGTGTGAAAACCATGAGCAGACAAATGGGAAGTGCGTGAAGGTGAAAAGCTACTAGGAGGATGTGAAATTGCAGTGCCTGGGTGTTTAGAAACTCGTGGAGAGAAAGAAGTGTCTGCATGAGGGGATGAATAGAAAAATCATGGGTAGAGTGTGCGTGTGGGTGAGGACTGACAGTCCTGCCACCCCACTCCCCAAAACAATTAACTGCCTCAACCACCAGTAGTTTTTCTTAATGAAATTGGTTGGGATAAAACAAAGAGAGGTGACACATGGATTTTTACCCCATTGGCCAAGGTTTGACAAATTCCCCCACATCCTTATCCTTGTGAAAATCATGCCCTTTTCTCATTTTAGTTGCCACGATCGTAGCTGGTCGAGTTCATTTAATTAATTATAGATGCATATTTACATGACAACCATCATAATATATACCGCATGCCCCAATATACCATCGGTGAAAAATTTAAATCCAAAACATAGCATGACCGATCAATGGTGGGGCCTTGGCCTTTAGCTCCACACCATGATTATTACAATATATACTTCATGTACATTTAATGCAACGGGGTCAAAACCGGGGTGTTACACACAATCCTTCAATAAATCCCATGATTATAATTAAACTAAAACTTTTAATAAAGGCTAATCCTTACCAGACTCCAAATGCATAGCTTGCAAGTGGTTACATTGTTCCTTATGTCAAATAGAGAAGCATATAATGCCTCCGATTTCTTTAAATGTGTTTTATTGATGAAACAATGTATCGGTTTTAATTTTATGAATGTAGGGGTCATCAAAACGAAGCTAAACAATCAACTGAAACTCAACTGCAATTGTCTTGTAGATTACTGTTAGCTAAACAGTCAGCAGCAACTCAGCTACAATTGTCCTATAGATTATTGTTAGCTAAACAGTCAGCTACAACTCAGCCGCAACTATCCTGTAGAATACTGTTAGATAAACAGTTAGCTGCAACTCAGCTACAACAATCATGTAGGTGAAAATTTCTGAAGTTAGATATTTGTGTGTGTTGGTTAGAGTATGAGTAGCACTCCCTTTCCTTCCCACAATTTTGGGTTGGTTAGGTACTTGAAAGTTCCCCAAATGTTCCCAGAATTACTCACTTTTGCGAATGGTTGCATGACTTATCAGGTCACCCATAACTGCCTCCTCATGCCCCAAACTGTTGATGAGGTGTTTCTTATGTCCTCAACAGACACATCATCAAAATAATAAGGCATGTGCATAATTTCAGTGTTTAATGATTAGAGAGCATACGTTATTTATAACATCCATCAGTAGGACCCTAGATAAATAAAAGATCTGTTATATACACATAGAAAAACTATGCCTTACTATTATGTTTTCCACATATATACAGGGATGATTTTAAGGAACCGTACTTATTTAAAGGTGTATAAATGTTGGTGAATATTACCAATTCCTAAAATGCCAACTATAAAATGATTGGCTATATTTTTCAAAAAATATTTTAATTTCCAAGGATTTTATATCGTTTATATAATAATTTTATGATTTTCAGGGTGAAAAAAATTAACCCATCAAAATTGGGCGAAACATGGCTTCAAAAAATGCAAAATGGTGAATGTTTTTTGGAGAAAAACATGGAAAAATAGCACACTTGGCTAAAATTCGCCCCTAAAATTATCCCTGCATATATACGCTTACACTATCTATTGAGATAATAAACTCTTGAAATCCCTTTGTATAGGGGGTGTTATTATTCATCACCGTACCATATTTTTTCAATGTGGAATTTTCTCTATTTGATGGTAGAGATGACATGATCTACAAAAGACCTTCACACCAAACATTCAATCCCTTCTCAAACATATTATGCACTATTCCAGTTTGGAATGGATTCTGAACCTCCATCTACATTTTTTAAGCCATGATTCCCTTCAAATAATAGGTGGATGTATTGAAAGATATGATGAATTTCCGATGCATTTTTTCATTGTCAGAAAACTGCCAAAATTCAACCAACATTTAAAAAGAAAGAGGATTGTTGAATTACTGACAACAATATGTCGAAAATCAGACATCTAAGCTGTCATATTTTGTATTAAAATGCTAGTGTGCATGTTAACCTATACTACCACATAAGAACTGTGTATGGATTATCTAGCCTACATGTAACGATGTGGCTCATGATTTATGCATCGTAAGGGATTGAGACAACACATAATATCTATGGAGGGAACATTATTTTAACTACAAGTGAGATATGTTTTTATTTTGAGATTTATAGCATAGGTAATGGATCTCTTGTCCCACACAATGGTATATGGTTTAAATTGATGGTGTAACTTCACACCATTTTATTACAGGGTTATGTAGCAGCATGATGCCCTTAACTATAACATAGCATGAACTTGCTTTAAAATTATCTAGTCTACATGTGATATATGGTCATCATTTTGAAAACTTGCGCATATGGGGATGGTTCTTGATGCATGGCTTAAAATATAGTTAAAAGTATGGTCTTAGGTTGTAACATTTGTCTATAAATCTCATGCTCCATACGTGGGGCCCCACTGAATTACCACCACAAACACTCCATAGGGAATATATGGCATGTAACATGGATATGCTCGTGGCCATTTTGAGGTTTATATTAACAACATGGATAGTTATAAATGATACCAAAGTAAAGGTTTCATGAGCCATAATTTGTGGAGTCCTTAGCCACTACATAGGACTTATAATTGGGAACTTTGTCATGTGAGTAGGATATGGTGTCCATTTAAAGTTAGTTATACCAAGTTGAGTTCAATGACAAAAATGTAGGTTGTTGGTTCAAAAACTTTAGTGTACTCTAAAGTTCTTCATGGGAACTAGGAATGGTTCTCATCGCCTGAGCTATCATTCATGGAAAAATTTTAGGTCTTTGTCAACAACAATGATTATTACAAGGATAATTTTTTTTTATTTTGATTAGGGTTTGGTTAAGGGGTTATGGGATTTAGGCATAAGGGGTTTATAAGGAGTCAAGGTTATGGATTAGTGAGGTTATGGTCACTATGATCATTATGGTCACATTAGGGGGTTAGGGAGTTGGGGGGGTGGGGGGTTAAAAAAACACATCCAAAATTCATCAGGATTGGAATTTTCTTTACCTATCTTGATAGTTTGGGATAAAAGGTCTTACATAATTCAATTCTTAGTTGTTAGGGGTTTTAGTGGTTAGGCTCCTTATGGTCACGTTATGGTGTATGCCTTGTGCAAAATACATAATCATTATGGTCACACTATGTTCACTATGGTCACCTTAATTAGTAATTAAGGGATTTAGGGGTTAGGGCTTAGTTGGTTAATGCGTTATGGGATTTGGGATTATGAGGGTTATAAGGAGTTAGAGTTACAGTTCACTGGGGTTATGGTCACTATGGACATTGAGGTCACACTAGGGGGGTTAGGAGTTACATGTATAAGAAGTTTTAAGGGTTCAAGGTATTAGTTATTAGGGGTTTAGTGGTTAGGGGCCTTATGGTCACATTATGCCACATATGAATGTGTTACATAATATACATAGTCACTATGGTCACTATGGTCACATTTAAAAGTTAGTGGATCAAACCTGTCAACACTCCTTCAAACATTTGATCTCCATCTAATCTATTGACTTCACCATTACAGTCTCATTCTCGTCAACTTTGTCTATAAATATGAGTCTTTCCACAATACTTCGAGAAATCCCATGATTATAATTAAACTAAAACTTTTAATAAAGAATAATCCTTAACAGACTCCAAATGCATAGCCTGCAAGCAGTTACGTTGTTCCTTATGTCAAATAGAGAAGCGTATAATGCCTCAGATTACTTTAAATGTGTTTTATTGTTGAAACAATGTGTCAATTTTAATTTTATGAATGTAGGGGTCATCAAAATGAATCTAAACAGTCAGCTACAAATCAACTGCAACTGTCATGTATATTACTATTATCTAAATAGTTAGCTGCAACGCAGCTGCAATTGTCTTGCAGATTATTGTTAGCTAAACAAAGAGCTACAACTGAGCTCCAACTGTCTTGTAGATTATTGTTAGCTAAAAAGTCAGCTAGAACTCAGCTGCAACAGTCTTGTAGGTGAAAATTTATGAATTTAGAGATTTTTGTGTGTTGCTGAGAGTAAGAGAAGCACTCCCTTTCCTTTCCACAATTTAGGCGTCATCAAAATGAAGCTAAATAGTCAGCTGCAACTGTTATGTAGATTACTACTAGCTAAATAGGCAGCTACAACTCAACTACAACTATCCTATAGATGGTTGTTAGCTAAGCAGTCTTCTGCAACTTTCCTATAGATTATTGTTATCTAAACAGTCAACTGCAACAGTATTATAGATTACTTTTACCTAAACAGTCAGCTGCAACTCAACTACAACAATCCTGTAGGTGAAAATTTATGAAGTTAGAGATTTTTGTGTGTTGTTGAGAGTAAGAGCAGCACTCCCCTGCCTTACTATTATGTTTTCCACACATATACACTTACACTATATGTGTATATAAGAAACTATTGAAAGCCCTTTGTGTATGGGGCTCTATTATTTATCATTATACAAGGTTTTTTCAATGTGTAATTTTCTCTATTCGATGGTATAGATGACATGCTCCACAAAGGGCATTCACACAGAAAATTCAATCTCTTCTCAAATGTATTATTCACTATTCCAGTTTGGAATGGATTATGAACCTCCATTTTGATTCTTTCAGTTAGGATTCCCTTCAAGTAATAGGTGGATGTCTTGAAAGATATTTCTTGATGTCACCAGAGTCTTTGGCCACTTTTCCTTTTTTCCAGCTATAAGGTGGTGTATTTGTTGACTATCAATGCCCCTAGTTATCTGTTGGTGTCAACTCACTTGTAGGGTCATCTTAGAGGCGTTTCCTTTCTAAGGGGTGATTATATGGTGAATAATGATTTTGTATATGAATATCTTTTGTCAATGATCGTTGTGGAGGAGTCTATTTTGACTACTAGATATTATTTGACAAAATTTTATTTGAAGTATTTGGGGCTATTGTTCACAAGACTTACTTCTAGTTGATTTTTTTTTATGAGCCACTTGCTTGAACTCCAACCATTTGTAATTTTGTTCATCCTAGTGTTATTGTTAGATATCTTGGTATAGCCCTTAAAATTAACTTTGATAAATATTCATGGACCTCTATTAGAAGGTGGTTATCCTAAATATAATGTGTTCAAGTCAATGAATAGGGTCTCTATATCCAATATTACATGCTCAAGAGACTCTGATCACTACGACAAGGTGGATTCTATCTCATACAATATGATCATCGCCTCCTTTTCTGCTCAAAGAAACAATTTAGATCACACTTCAAAGATGCAAGTGACCTCACAATCCTCTAAGGGTAGATCAACCTTGTGAAAATAGGGTTTGACAATGACGGCGTGCCTTAATAATTCTCAAAGGTGGATGCCAAATGGAACATCTCAATAGTATAGCAATAGATAATGATTCCAAATTGGGATGGTCTGATCCAAGTGACAATGGGAACCCACATGTGCCAAAAACCTTCCTCATCTCATGTTGATTTGATGTATGTGTAATAAATAGAATACAACATAGGAAACCATTATATTCACTGCCTATGGTTAATTTCCATTGCTCATTTTTTCCCACACATTTGTCCAAAATTAAATCAGTGTTGGCCATATCTATATTAGTGATGATTTGTGACTTCTAGGTGTCATTATCATTCTCCAAACACTGGTAAAACATACCAAATATAAGGCTCAATGTGCTGAAAATATTTGGTTGCAATACCGGGATGAATTAAGGTTATTTGACATGCCCATTTGACTTCCCAGAATGCTAGCATTATTTAATAAAAATAGAAGCTTTAATGGTTTCCTCTTTTGCAACATAAATTATCCCAAGGCCCTTACTCTATATTGCAAGAAGCACATAGTGGACATTATGGGGGCCAATTTTGGTCACATGCCACCTTAACTAAGATCTTTTGCATGGGCTACTACTAGCCACTATTAAAAAAATTTTAACAAATTCAAAGTATACTAGCATTATATGAGTTTGTACCATATATCATCCTGTGACTTAATCTCAATCAAATCCCCTTGACCATTCTTATTGTGGGGTTTACACCTCATTAGAGCTATACATGCAACCTTTATAATGGACACAAGTTCATCATCATCATAATTAACTATTAAACCAAATGGGTAAAGGGAATGCCCCTTAGTTGTTTCATAGGAAATCTTATTTCAAAATTCATTAGAAACCAAACTATTCATCATTTGATAGTACATTTTAACTTAGTGGATGAAAATGGAAGCTATCTCATATCTATATAAATAAAGAGACTCCTAGATAAGTATAACATCAAAAATAATTTTTCCACACCCAACTATATACAAAGAATGTGTAGGTTGAATCCATAAATATTACATTACTATCCATCCTTAAACACATCGTTAATGCTTCAGGTGACCATTGGCACACCAAGCTATATCCTACACTACGGGATTACAAAGCTTTCATTATAATTTAAAAGGTCCCACTCAGTGGAGATTACATATCTCCATGATGACCTGCTCATTGGTATATAGAGATAAAGTTATGTTTCCCTAAGAGGTCTTAGTCCCATCACTTAGCATTGCACTACATGATGCTATACCTGATGAAGAGCTTGTCACCAGACATATGGTAGAGTTAGAGAGCCTAGATGAAGGAATCCCAATCATTGGAGCATATTCAATAGTACCATAGTTATGTAGTTAGTGTGGATAACAAAAAGGTCTTGGCTTAAACCTTTTCCAAGGGAGATATGATTTTATGTCAGAAATTTGAAGTATATGAATAGAGTATTAATAAGGACTAAACCAACCTCTAACTAAAGTCTATTACTGTGGCACTAACACCCAACAATACTATAACTACACTTTCAGATACTTAGTATTAGCATAACTATACCAAGCTAATGTATTAGTTGAGTGTACCAAGTTACCAGACAGTAGGAAGTGGTTTCAGTGTTAAGCCACACGTATAAGTCCTCAAGATAATGATATCATTTCATGGGTTATCTAACCTCTACGAAGGAGACTTCGTCAAATTTTCGACATCTATGTAGTGAAATTTTTCGTCGGATATCCATTAAATCTGACATATATGCTACACTACCAGTGACTTCAATTCGTGGGTTATATGACTTTAGGCATGTATATAGGGGGTACAATATGAGTGCATATCATTTATCCAAGGAAGCACTGAATATGAAGGCTAGACTCTTCTCCTTCTCAGAACTTTTAGATGGAGAAATCATTGAGGAAGGCATGAAACAACTCTTTTAAGATATTTTTTATTTATGTGGCATACTCTTTTTTGGTTGTTTCGAGTATGGAATACATTAGCATATTTATTGTTTTAGCTGAGGATATAGATTTTTTTTTTATCCCCCAGGGGTGTGTTTTCTCCACCCTTGATTCCTCCTTGGATAATGTTTTTTGGATCCTTATTTTCTCCTTGTGGTATTGCACTTCAGTCATCTTGGGATTGTGGGTTCTGTCCCTCTCCTTGGAAAATATTTTGATACTTATATCCACTTGTGTATGGAAAGACTTATTTTCAGGACTATGTACAAGTTACGATTGATTCACTAGTGAATATCAAGGAACACCTATTTTTCTTCTGAAAAAAAGTTACAAAGTCTTATCTTGTACGTTACAAAAAGTTACGAAAATTTATCCATCTTAGATTGTGCGTCCTTTTCTTGTTTAAAATTAGTATTGGTTGGAGGTTTTTTTTAAAATGATGGTATTTTACTCTTATTTGCCAAGTTTTTTTCGGCCATGGTGCAGGTAGAACCAAACATGTATTTTTTATACTTGTCTTCCTTGAGCTATGGGAGTTTAGGAAGGTTAGAGGAAAGTGAGACATCGAGTAGGTCTACAATGGATAGATAAACTAGATGTCAGAATATCAGAAGAAAATTCAATAAACGTATGGAATTTTTTCTCGTAGGAGGGGGGTCATATTCCTATGATGATAGGCGACATCGATGTGCCCTTAAGGTACAAAAATCTAGTGAAACAATGGGTACCTAGGGATATTCCTCAACTCAACACAGTTTTTTGTATGAATGAGAGGATATATAGAATTGCATCATCATCATTACATGGATTGGGGTTGTTTTGCATGGATGGCATAAAGTTCGGTACGACAGATGTACAAAATTGACGGAGTATGTTGCACTCTCTTACAACTAAAAATATTGGATGTGCCTGGTCCAATATACACGAAGTATGTGTAGATATGGGTTGTTAGAAAACTATTTACAACTGAAGGAGCACCATTGTACTTTGACAAAAGGCTAAATTTAGCTAGGAATATTGCGGGGTTTATAAACAGTACACAACCAGGGTCTACAATTAAGAAACCCAACTACATATTAAAGGATCATGAAGGAAACAATGTATTTGTATGTTCCATTAAATCAATAGCTACAGGGGAAGAGATGCTTATTAATTACACTTTCAATCGAGTAGATCAAACACGGTTACTATGGATGTGGTACATCCAACAATTTACCCAACCTTTTATCAATTATTTTAACATATTTGGGATTTTTTGTTAGTAGATTGTTATAATTTTGATTAAATTTTCTATTTTTACTTCGTAGGGAGGTGATCGAGGGTGCAACACCCCACCAATTGGTCATAGGAGTACACCATCCTCGAGGAAACATGTATACATCTTTGTAATAGTACAAGTATAAGTACATAAAAAATTTATGTTATTATATTTTTTTAGTGAGTATTTTGGTTTTGTTAGGTAATTTTTTCTATGTTTTTGATGCAAGGTTTTGTGAGGGGGGCCTCCTTCGTAGTAGATGTTACTATACTTGCCTCAAGGTGAAAGGTATACATCGATGCCATTGTACAAATTTAATATGTACAAATAGTTCTGTTGTTATTTTTTTTCAAGAGTATATTCATTTGGTTTATATAATCTTATCTATATTTGATGTAGATTGTTGATAGGGGAATCCACCCGACTGTGATTAGACAACAACCTCGAGAAAAGAGGTAAACCTAAATGTAATTCTACAATTTAAATTTTTCAAATTGTACACATATAAAAAATGTATCATAATGCTTTTTTCTTATGTATTTTTTCATTTGTATAATTGCATTCATTATGATAATGTTGTCTACTTATTTTTTTGCAGGTGGATGATTAGGGAAAGTCCCCAACTGTTGATTAGACCACACCATCATCCAAGCATCAGTTAAACCTAGATGTAATTCTAGGAATCTATCATGATAGATATGTTTTGTTAATATAATTTTTTCCTTGGACTATTGCTTTAACATGTAAGTAATTTTTGATATATTTTTGTGACAGACCAATGATTCAGTTTATGAAACAACATCACAACAATCCATATATTTTGATGTGAATGAGTTGTTGAATGATGCTGACATTGTTCTTCTCTAGACCCAGTTAAGTTGATAGAGAAGACCTTGAAAAAAAATAATGTGGATATCCTTCATTTGTTATTCATTATTCCGTAGATAGACAAGATTAAAGATAATGTTGAAGTGTTGGTAAAGAGATCTTAGGCCATAAAAGCAAGTTACAGAATCTTGAATAATAATATCAATTCATTTATAACTTTATAATTTTTACTTTTATATGATATTGAACTTATAATTGAATAGTTTGTATTTACAGGATTTTCTGCGACAACACACTAGTGGTGAAGGTGGTGTTGGGCCTAGTGAGAAAACGACTCCATGTACACCATGTACTACACCATTATTGTCGACTGAATAGTCAGCAACATGTTTTGTGACAACCCCAAGGCCAACGGAGAGTGCAATCACTGTTGACGGACGCACACCAGATCGTGCAAATGAAGGGGTGGATGTAGAGCCTACTAGTAATGTTGATGTTGAAGCGAAATTTCCTATGTCTTCCCATGTCATTAGGACCAGTTCAATAGAGAAAAAAAATTGGTGAACAAGGAACTTGTTCCAATAAATATAGAGAATATCCTAGGTAATTATACATTGTTTAATTTAGCTTTTATAATTTGATAGCAATATACCGATAAAACCTTTTTTAAACTAATGATAGCATGATTATTTTGCAGGAAATGATTTTTTTTAATAAAAATATAAATGATTTGACTTTGGAGATATTCAGGCCCACCATCCACACAAGGTGGGACAAACAAACAAAAAATTTAAAGGATGAGTTGACTAATCGGTTGGTTGGCCTATTCGACAACTATACCTTCGATACAACAAAGGTCCTAAAGAAGGATGGAAAATATATGAATATATCCTGATACCAATATAGGGTTCACTTAGAAAGGAACCCTAGGTATGATCACCCTCTGATCATTCCATCAACGGAGTGGAAATACCTAGTGGAATATGGAAAAGAGAGGGCTCTGAGAAAAGAAGGCAAGATACCACCAGGCACAACGAGGTATGCAATACTTTCCACAATGTAATGCTAACCCTTATTATTATTAATTTTTATATCGAATTTGGAACATATAACATAATTCAACACTTTCTTAGGATGTCAGACACATCAAAGGCCACAACAGCAAGACTGGAAAAAATTTGCCAGCACAGGCTTGGGCCTGGTGGTTATTCGAATTTGGTGGCACGAATTGTAAGTATTGAAAACCTGATAATGCATCCAAATATTAAATTGAAAAATTATTTTCATTTTAATGCGATGCAAAATGTACAATTAATGACGTTGTGAAAATATCCAGGACAAATGATTCAAATAAGTGCCCACTAAAGAAGAATTCAATCTTGGCTTCAAACACGACTTTGAAGTTGTTGTTGAATGCTGAAAAATCTTGTTTGGGAATACACGGTCTTATGGCGATCCATCTGGTGCACAGGTATATAAAATATATATAGTTTAATGAAAATGTATTAATTGTCATGCAGTCTATTCATTATAAACAATTAACATAAAATATTTATTCTATTTTGAATAGGAAAGCAATGATCCCCTTAATGTCAATGATAGACAACAACCTGTCAAAGATCATGCTTCGATTCCTGGTAATGAATTTATTCATATGTTACTGTTTTGTATAGATAATTGCAGATGGAGAACATTAATTGTACTTCTCCATATTTCAACTATAAAGCATGTAGATGGTCACAATGTATAGGTTGAGCCTGGACAAGAAAATGAATAACATGAAGTGGCCACACCTGGTAAAAAACTACCTATGTAATGTTTTTTTTTAATGAAATACTTGTAATTATAAAAAAAAAAAATTAATGCAAGATTTTCACATTATTGCAGCAATTCCAAAACCCTTAATGCAAGATCCATGTGGCGAGCACTCTTCTAGGGATACTTTAGAACAAGTTGATGAAGCACCAGGAATAGAATGACAAATTCCAGAAGATGATCTTCTTGTTTATTTTTTAAGGAGAATAAAACTAAAAAAAAAGTGATTGAACAAATTTTGAGTAATTATTTTTTATAATACAATGTCGTGCATTGTTTTTTGTCTATTTAATGAATGAATGGTTTAATGAATGTTTCTTTTGGCTATTGAATGAATGAATTATTTAATGAATGTTTTTTTCAGGTATTGAATGAATGAATTTGCATTATTTTTTTATTTGCAAGTAGATGCATTGGGTTTGGGGAATTGGGAGTGATTTGAGGGGAGGGAGGGGCCATAAGATATGCCACCTTCACGTAGTTGTCCTTATTCAGTAGAGAATATTAAAATATTCTTGAAATAAAGAGGATCTCAATGAATGTTAAGAAATTATACATTTCCCACAGTTATTTCTATAATTGTAGTGTTTAAATTTTACAATTTCTATTTCACTCATCCATTGGAACTTGTTTCGGATAGACTTGGGAAACATTTTGATATTTTAGAAGAAAAATTGGCATTTTGATGTGATTGATGGCCTTATACACTTTGTATTGTGGTTCTCCATGTTTCCTCAGGTGATCTCTTATTATCAATTATTTTACTTGAATGCTATTGTAATTTACATTGTTAAATTAGAAATGTTCATCAAACGTAAAATGTTCATTATTAATGTTGTTTTTATTCATTGAGCCAGACTACTCAAACTATATTTTTTAGCTTCATTTTGTTATTTTCACAAACAAGAAAGTATTTATTTGATGGGTCCTAACATGAAATTATTGCAACAGGAAAATATTTGTAGTATGTTGAATGATGTTTTGAAAGGTAAATCAAAAGTAGACAATGTCAAGCTCCACAAATAAAGGTAAGTTGTACCAAGAAATTATAAGTATTGGCAACATATTCCTAATTCTCATACCTATTTTTCTTCTGTTAATTTGATTTTTATTCCATACAGGGGCCACTTTACCTCTTTTCATCTTCTTAGTGAGTTTGTAGTGAAATTTCTGATTATGCCTTTTGAAGATGCTAGAAGAAAAAAATTCGTTACGCCAAAGAAATCAGTGACCTAACTCTTATGCAAAAGGTGAGTGAATATCAATTTCACAAAAAATGTGTCATTCTAGTAAACACTTATTTCTATATGGCTCTTTCTAGTTAACATGATTTTTAAAAGGTGTTGATGATTGAGTTGTATGCCACAATATCCATAACATTAACGGTGGTCAGCATATTAGACATAGAAGAACAATATTCTCCTTCCCGACTTTAAATGAAATTCTAAATATTTTTGTGGGTATGCAAGTTTTGATCTAGATAAGACACTTCAGTTGGTCGATATCTATGGTCCTTATGCCAATAGATTCATAGGGTCAAGATACATAACTTGGCCACACATTTGAGAGTCCTATAAACTTCTTTTGAAATGATTTATTTTGAGAATATATATAGAAAATTTAATGTTCAGGAGGGAACTCTTTCAAAAGTAGGCTTAAAATGTACACTACAACAAGTTATTGAATATGAATATAGGACAAGGACTGTGGTTTCAACCAAGTCTTTCCCCTTACAAAGTACTTAATCCTTTCTTTTGTTTCCTGAGTTTAGTTTAATAAAGAACAAGTCTATTGTTGAACTTTATGTATTGTATTTTGAGTTTTTGAGATGATAGTACTACACATGGAACATGAAATGGTGATATTTTGTAACACTGTTACAAATAGTGTATGGCAATTTAAACCTTAGGTGGTCCTTGGATGTATATGTTTTGAGTATTTTTGAAGAATATTACATTTCTCCTCGAAATATAATATTATTTTTTCCTGAGGAAAAAAATAGTGATTTGAGGGTCTTATTAGACCATAAAAAGATAGCCCTAGATGTTGTTGGTAACTTTAATTGTCTAATTAATTAAACAACTAAAACTCTTGTAACATAAATTATCAACCCGAGGAAGTCTTTTATTTCAAAGGTAACTACACACAACTATTCATAAACACTCAAGCAGTTGATCAAATTAATATGAATCAATTATCCTACTTGATTGATCAGCCAAGATCAACTCATTGCTAAAGATAATCTAAATTATCCATCTAAGAATTCAAGGGAATTTTACCTTCCTACGACAACAATCCAATATTAACTGATATAAGAATAAATGAACTAGAATTATTTTTGCAAAAAATGAAACCCTAAAGATATCAAACTTTAGTACCCCAAACCATAACCATCTAATTCATAAAATCCTAAGAAATACAATTAAAAGTAATAATTGGATCTGAGCTTGATTGTAACAATGATCTAAGACACTTGCATGAAAAGAAGAATAGACTCCTTGACACAGTTAAATGCCACACCACATTGTTGCATCAAGCCAAAGGAAATTACAATCATTAACTACCGTTGCAGCGTGTTGTAAAAACTCCTACTGTAATTCCACACTAGATTAACATAATCAAACCTAAATAATCTACTTAACTCGATGATCTCTGTGAGAAGTTGGGACTTGGCCTCCTGGCAGAGATGCTTCTAACTAACACAAATTAGAACACAAATATATGAAGAATTCTTGCTCCTTGTATTAGGAAAGTAAAAACACAATTATAGTAATATTTGTTACAACTTCTTGCAATCAAATGCTAACAACCAATGAAAGAACCCCCAATTCAGATCGATTCTCCATACTTATACACATGTGACATAAACCATATCCACTAATATCGGGATGCCATGAAGATCTATGATCTTCGGATGCCATGTTACAACAGAAACAATTACAACCATAAATATAATTGTATGAAGTTGTTCACATCTAGGCTTGCATTTTTACTTTAAGTTATAAATGGATCGAACTAAATCAACTGATTGGAAGGGTAGATGTCGTGACTGTCTCAACAATAGCTAGTATTGACTAACCACATGGAGATATACTCATGCTGCTACATCAATGCATGGAATTAGCTCTAGGAAGTAACAGCTGGAACCAAACATTCCTTTATTATTCAGGCTCAACGAGCTGCTACACATGTAATCCTTCAAATCTTTGCACTATATCTATTGAACCGACATAAGTTAGCACAAATAAAAATATCAAGTTCATAATCATAGTCAATACTAGGCATTATTAGAATAAAGCAATAATATATTATACCTGTCAAGATCCATTCTTAACCCAGAAATATATCTTCCTGGGGTATGGAAAAGTAAGGTGAAATAGGGGAAAAGGCATTGATAGGTATAGGAAAAAAGGGAAATTTAGGGACAAAACTAGTTTGAATCTGATTCTAATTCAAAATTATTTCGATGGAGATGGATAAGATTGAAATAAGGTTCATATTTATCTTTTGGAGTCCTGAAACCATTGCATGCAATTAAATCATCCCAGCACTGTTTCTCTACCTTCTTAGTCATTCGATACATGCGCTGGTATTTTCTTGTCGGCCACCATAAAATGGGAAACTTAAATCTCAGTCCCAACCAAGTAGGTCCACAAGTTTTAATATATGCAACATAGTTGGGCAACTGGAACAAGACATATTTGAATTTTTCAACATAGTATGGATCTCTTTCTCTCAAAAAAATAGAAGAAGCATCCCATATACCCTAGATGCCTTCTTTTGAATAGAGCTCTTGCTAAGAGACCAACTTGAAACATGAAGCGACAACTTATTTTTGGAAGGCTTCCATCTGAATATCCTTTTGAGGAGATTGTAATTATTTCATATGCATGATTCTTAATGATGTAGGAGATTGGGGCTCACTTAGAACCCAAAGGGTGGAAGTATCCTCATTCTTCTGTATGGTTTGAATCGTGCTTCACCAATGCATATGATTAGTAACAAATGAAGTAAATGTTCTTGGTTGAATATCTCCCAAATAAGAAATTGGATTGGAGTGGACATCCATAGGGGATGATATTTCATGCAAAAACAATTCACATAGAAAATTTTGATCCAAAAAATTTCTCTTAATGAAGGTTTCCAAGAATTTATTGGTTGAAAATACCTAATAGGGTATCCCTTCTTTTAGTTCTATGATTTTAAACATGACCATCTATTCATATAAGAACAATGGATAAGATAGGGATGGAGCTCTACATCTTAGCAATTCTTGAATTAGGTTGTACATGTCCTTAACCAGCGGTTCTTTTTCTTCTTTTAGAAACTTAATCTTTATCAGTTCCTATAGCTCCTTCTACAAACCACCCCATTGAGATAGTTCTTCATCCCATTTATCCTTAATCTCTTGGATAGTCCTCATATGTTTAGACAAGGATATCATTCCTTTCTCCATCAGGATGGTATGATCTTTCCATTTACTGAACTCAATTTGCAATAGATAGAGCTTCTGTTCCAATTCTTGATCCTTATTTCCTCTTTTATCCTCTCATTTTCCCTTGTCCAACAAAATTTCTACTTCAACCCTTGCTTTGGGTGCTTCTATTTGTGTTGCTTATTCAACAGACAATTTTGGGAATGCTGGTACTTATGTAGCAGCATCCATTTTCTATGTTTCAGCCCCAACAACTTTAGTTTGGGTTGCATCTTCAACAAACAATTTTGAGGATGCTAGTTCTTCATGTGTAACAACATCCAATTTCTGTGATTCACTCAAAGTACAAATTGTTTGAGCTACTGCTTCAATGTCAGATCCTTGGAGTGTTGGTTCTTGTTTAACAACCTCCTATTCCACAATTATTTCAATTCCTTTATACCATAGATATTTCTCCTAAATTATTTTTGTATTCTATAACTATTGAGACTGATCCTGCATCAATTCAATGTACCCGAATTGTTGAGACTGATATGGAATAAGTTGAATGTCCTTTGATTGTTGGGACTGTATTTCCTCTTGTTCTTGCAATTCCTAATTAGGGGTTATGCTCAACCTTGGCTTCCTTTCTTCCATCGATTATGCTGGAGGTATTTCTTCTCTCCTCTTCCTTATTTGTTCTAATTTCCACGTTGTTATATCCACCATTGTAATTCTATACCCTGCAAGTTGGAATAGATCTCCACATTCAGGGCACAGTAGTTCATCACGTTCACCATCCTTCAAAACAAAAGGTGGATTTTCCAGCTGGTCTGCAACTTCAACCAAGGTGTTCAAGCTCTACACCATCTACTTTTACAAACTTCTTTCAATATCTACGCTTCATCTCGGAGTGTTTTTACTTCTTCCTTTAACAATTCATTCTCAGAAAGTAAATTTTCAATTTGAGGTTCACTTGCAATAGGTTCTTCTGTAACAACAAATACTCAAGGTTTTAGAATAGGAATTTAAACATTTCCCCCTATTACATGTATTTCCTCTGCTGCATTAGAATCCCTATCCCTTCTCCTCTTTGCAACGCTAGATGTCTAGCCCTTAACACTTAGTATTTTCCTTCTTCTAAGTGACACAGGAATTTCCACATTTTCGAAAGCAGGGATGGAAAATTCACTAAATTTTCTAGTTTCGAAAAGAAATTCCTTCTCTTGAATTATTGTTCCCCTGATTTTAGGGGAGGATTCAACGTTTAAGAATTCTACCTCCCCTCCTTATATTGCCTATGTATAATGGCCTTCCTCTGCATTTTCATCTTCTGCAATCACAACTTCTACTGTCGCAACTTCTCCAGTTTCAACTTCTGCTGTTGTAGCTTCTCTCACACCTTCCTCTTGAACATTCTCCAATTGGTATACCGACATTCCATCCCTAGCCCCAGCTGAACCTGAGGATCTTTGCTCATCACTTTATTCCCCAATACCTTCTATTTCCAATACAGGTTCTCATTCTACCCTTAGCCTAGGAACAAATTGTTCCCATGTTAAATTCTGATGTGCGAGGGCCCTCAAAACTAACAATTTGATAAATCCATGATTTGTTAGGGAAGATACAGGATGTCAAGATTATTTTACATATTGATCCATGATTTCTAGGGCACTTAGGATATAAAATGGCATATTGAGTAATCTATTATGGCGTAAATGGGACAGTGGGATAAAGTCATATATATAAATGATTCGGTACCTTCCTTCACATGCTATGTATTTCTTTAGAAATATGACAACTTGATCCCAGGGTCTTGGAAGAGACTCCAATGCCTTTCCCCTTCCTCTTGGATGCACAATTTCTTCTGCTACAAGAAAGTCGCATACTGCGGTTGATTTGGGTGCCTTCTGACCAAACCATCTTGTCTCAATTTGTGGTAATCCTGTCACTTATGCCACAATTTATTTTATAATGTCTATCCACAATCCTCTAACTATTGAGTGAGTATCAGTTAAGTTTAGAGCAAATTGTAGTGTCGTATCCACATGGAAGTCATTTAATATCTGGAAGTACTCTTTCCACCCAAATTCCTGAAAGATGGTAAATACTTCCCCATTTTTGTGTAGATGCGCTATGTTTTTAGGTTCGTGTCTCGCTGGGATACCCATATTGCTTCCTTTCTATACGTTTCATTAGAAAATGCAAGAATTACCAGACTCAGACCTTGGAATTACAACATGTAGTAATAGGAAATGGATAGTTGAAGTTCAATTGGGTATTTTCAGGAATTTGGCACTTAGATTTTGTCAAAAAGTGGCACAGTTATTTTTGGAAATTGGTACGATTATGGGCTAAAATCAATTTGTGGATCTCACATGAGTTGGGTAGAATGATGATCATATCACAAATACGAGAATTTTTTTTTGACTTGTTTCCCTTGTAGAGAACTAATGAAGTTCTATGAACACGGACTAATGAAAAGGTATAATTATTGTTGTTATGTCAATTCATACCTAATTATGGTTTATGATTAGAACCTACACCTTTCAATATAATTTTGAGTTGTCATCCTTCCATGGTGGTGTTATTTCATAGCTGCATCATTCATGAGGATATAAATACACACATGCTTCTGTGAGTTGGTTGTCATCAACTGGGTAGATAAAGTACATCCATGTTGGACAAAAGTACATGATGATCAGATGAGCATCTAATGTTCCTCGTGGAAACTGGAGCAGCATGATAGAAACTGGAGAACATATAACAATATTGTGGTTGAAGAATTAGCAAAGTCGCAACCATGAATTAGAAATATCTAGCAGAGTTGCACCCATGAATTGGTAAGATCTGGTGGAGTTGCAGCCACAAATTGGAAAGATCTGGTAGAGTTGCAACCATGAAATAGGAAGAGTTGGCAGAATTTTAGTAGGGTTGCAGTTGCAAAAATAGGAAAAGTCGACAGAATTTAGTGAAGTTTCAGCTGCGAAATAGGAAAAATTGGAAGAATTTTAGCAGAGTTGCAGCTGTGAAATAGGAAAATTTGGCATAATTTTAGCAGAGTTACAGCCACGAAATAGGAAAAGTTGGTATAATTTTAGTGGAGTTGCAACTGCAAAAATAGGAAAAGTCAGCAGAATTTGACGGAGTTACAGCTACAAAATAAGAAAAATTGGCATAATTTTAGCAGAGTTGTAGCTGCGAAATAGGAAAAGTTAGCATAATTTTAGCAAAGTTGCAACTGTGAAATAGGAAAAATTGGAATAATTTTAAGGGAGTTGCAGTTGAGAAATAGGAAACGTTGGAAGAGTTTAGCAGAGTTTCTAGTGCTGCAACATCATTCTTTAAAAAAAAATTCAAGGAGTTGTCCAAAAATAGGAGGATCAACCAGAATTCCTTCAATCACTTGGCCCCTATTGCGACTGTTCTTCTTTGGGTGAAAATTCGTCCATAGTCCTATACATAGTAAAAAAAAAACCATCAAAGATTAAAAATAAAAAATAAAAAACAAATTATTTATCTACAATTTTCTGTGCCGAATTACAATAGTTCTTTTTCATAATTCTTAGGGACAGAGGAAGATCCTTGCTACTGCATAAGTTGATATTCTAGATCAGCTGCAACATGCGAAATGAATGCATTCTTTGAAATCGGTTTAATATAAAGTCGCAGTCGATTTTTCATGCACAAATCCCTAACGGTATTGGCATTGATGGGTACATCATGTAAGGCATGTAATAGTGGAACCTTAACATAAAGATTCTTCAATTCCCCTAGGATATTAAAATGAGGTTGTTCCACTTCCTTCTACAAATTCAAACATTAAGGATATGGAAGTTCTCTCAGTTGTGTAGACTGTGTTTCAATGCGTGTTTCTGCATGTGTTTCCACTGGTGTTCTAGTAGGGGTTTCAATACCCTCAATAATAGGGATTTTTGTGTTAATTGAATTCTCAAATTGTTTATTCATTCTTGCTTCATTCATAGAGGATGGAAAATACTCAATGACTATGGGTTTCACTACCCTCCCTAATCGTACATGTATATCATTGCAGGGAACTTGGGAAATGGAGTAAGCTGGCATGTTATGAGTTTCAAATAGATATAATTCCTTATTGTTGGGGTTAGTAATGGGTTAAGAATGAAGTTGAGGTCTAGGTGGTGCATTCCTTGGTGCATTATTAGGGAGTTGCAGTTGCGGCTAGTTTTTGTTAACTTCACTTGGATACTCCATTGAAGTAAATATGGCATCTAGAATGAGGCATACCATATCCAATATTGCATATAAGGAATTTCACATCCTACAAGATCTTTAAAAGTTGATCACCGTGTTTCTTTGGTGAATCCAAATATAAATGGATTTTTTTTTATTATAAATTTACATAGTGTCATTGGATGTTCGACCTATATGAAGTGAAATTTGTTGTTGGATTTCCATTAAATCTGACAAAGTGGTCATACTACTAACAAAAAAATGGAGGAGACTTCGTCGGATATCTGACATAAATGAAGTGAAATTTGTGGTTGAATTTGAATTTAATTCGGCAATGTTTCTACACTACCCATGAAGGGGAGGTGTCAGATATTTGACCTTTATAAAGGAAATGTAGTCAACTTTCTGAAACCTATGTACTGAAATTTGTGTTCAAATTTCTGATGTCTACGAAGCAAACTTAGTCGAAGTTCTGACATCTATACACTGTAATTTTTGGTCATATTTCTGACGTATATGAATAAAACATAGTCGTATATCTGACATATATGCACTGAAATGTGTGGTTGAATTTCCGAGAGCTATGAAGAAAACATAGTCCGATATCCGACATCTATGCACTGAAATGTGTGGTCAGAGTTTCGATGGCTACGAAGAAAATTTATTCGTATTTCCAACGTGTGTTTTCATTATCGAAAAACAACTAAAATTTAACTGACATTTAAAAAGAAAGAGGATTGTCGAAATGATAACAACAATATGTCAAAAATTAGACATCTAAGCCATCATATTTTGTGTTAAAAATTGTTAGTGGTTCCATCCATCGGTTTCAACATGCACACTTTCATCTAGAATGTTGTAGTCTTGTATGAAATTTTGTTGCCATTTCTCTCTATCTTTAGGTTCAATGTTGTCGTCCCATCCGAGGTAGTGGATTGTAGTGTTCATGGTGACTCCCTTGTTAGAAATGGAATCTGCAAGCTTATTACATTTTCTTTTGACATGTTGGAATATCATCGCTGGGTTCCTCATAAGAGTAGTTGTTGGGCTTAGGGAAGACCCAGGTTCTTATCCTTTTATCTTCGCACCAACAAACAAACCCACAGTGTTGGCCCTTTCAGCAAAAACCTACGAACAAGTTGCAGTCTCACCTGAAACAGCTATGGGGTGCCGCAAAATCAGGTTTCTGCGGGAAAAAGAGGGATATTACTATACCTTTAGCCTTAACGAATAATAATCATGCAATACAGAGCTTCGACATTAACTTAAATAGCTTCGCAGTTTAGATAAATAGACAGTTACTTGCTTAACCCTTAACTGAGAATTCATAGCGAAGTTAGTACTTAGCAATATATTTTACTTACCATTCACCTACTTATCATATGTATAAAACATAACAGGAACAAAATAAATAGAACCACCACAACACAAGATATACGTGGTTCACCCCCAGTGTAGGGGCTAGGTCCACAGAACTATGTTTATATTAAACTCTTTACAAACACCCAGTTCTAATCTGCGCACTCAACTGCAGATATTCTCAACAACCCAAAGCTGTGCACTTAGCTGTAGAACCTTTCTTCTCAAACCCTCTGCACACTCAACTGCAGAGGTCGTCCATGCACTCAGCTGGGACTTAACCTTAAACCTTACCCTCTGCGCACTCAGCTATAGAGGTTGTCCACGCACTCAGTTGGGACTTAACCTTCAACTAAAAAGAGATCTTAGTTTCTTCGCATCAAATCATTATACACAAAAATCCCCTTCTTGACTCCTTTACATAAGTGCCTATTTATACAATTGCACTATTACAATACCATGGGCTTAAACCATGGGCTTAAAAACCATGATTTTAAACCATGGGTTAATTAAAAAAAGAGGGGCTTCGACCCAACCCCGAAACCCCTACGACTATTTTGGAGCGCAACTCCACTTACAAGCTTCACACCAAAACCGTGGAGTTGCCAAAACTAAAGACCTTTAAGGTCCGAGCCCCAACAGGCCCCTAATACTCACCAGTGTCCTGTCCTGGGACACTTTGTTGCTTTTCTGGTGGAAGAATCTTGTTGGCGAAGATAGTAAATTGCTTATTGAGGCTGCGCATGATATATTCGGTTGCTTGCTCCTTCTCCACTATCTCCTTTTGCACTCTATCGAGCTCTGTATCCATCTGCATCTCTATAAGCATCATCTTTAATCCTCCTGCCATATTTCTCCACTATATGCCTATCATCATTGTCATCCCTTCTGCTACTTCTACCACTGCCATGGCTTGCTCTATCCTTCATCCTTAGCAGAATTCCTATGTTCCCTATGATCGTCTCTCATGAAATATCTGCCGGCATCATATTTCTCTTCGTAATATTTATGATGGTCATGGGAATAATTGGGCCTTCTAGATCTATCAGCGACCCCATCCCTCGAACTGTCTCCATTCTCACCAACTGCACACCCTGTGGCAGCGAAGGGGTGCGTAACGTGAACTTGGCTGTTCGTCAAGGTGGCTGAACTCCTGGTCGAACAGGCGGAAGATATGGTGGATGCTACAATGCAACGTTCTTGTCCTCACCGAAGTCTTCAAAACCTTCAGGTGGGAGCTCTGCAGAACTAGCAGGATTCATCTCAAGATCCTCTAGTGTCTTTCCTGAGGGCTTGTGCCTTTCTTCATTCCGTTTAGAGTGAACTTCTGCCTTAAATTTCTTTCTGGTTGATCGTGTCTACATTGGTTGACTTGGCACTGGGGGAGTCTCTTCGCGAGGTGAAAATGCAGGTGGGTTTCTCATAAGGTTCTGCGGACCCCTTTATTTGAACTCTCTCAACAATTCCTGGACTTCGTGATCAGCTGACATGGACTGAACTGTAAAACTCAAGAAAATGCGTAATGCAAAATTCGCAGGACTGGGTGACTTCTTATAGAATCCAACGACCAAATATTCCATAAATGTGCATTGAAGACACCAAATCTGACCGAACAGTGGTAGATCTTGTCCACACGGCATTAGATTTCCCAAAATCTCATCATTACAGGCAGTTAATGCAGTTAACGTGCCGACTCCGCCAAATCTAATTTTTTCCAATGGTCGTATTTTAAGCTCTGACACACCTTTCTTCTTCGGCACAACCAGAAACTTTGGCTGAGCCACAATAAGGGTCTTCGACACAATACAGACCTTCGACACATCCTGACATGGCGACATAATTTCTTCGACAGCCTCAATGATTCCTGCAGTGAGCATCTTATCTAGCTCCATCCTGACTTTTTATTTATACTTAGGGTTCAGCCTATAAGGGCGCTACTTCATAGGCTTTGCATTAGCTTTCAAAGGTATTTTTATCACTCCTATATCACCAAGGATACCTTTCATTTCTGAGAACTTCGTCAGAAATAAGTCCTGATACTCATGGAGAAGTTCAGTCACTTTGCTTACTATTTCTTCATCCCAATAATATCCAATGGTAGCGTACTTAGGCATTTCTTCTGATCCAATGTTTACTTTCCTTGTCTTTAAGGGATGAGTTACTTTAGGTGATTCGAGTGCTGGTCCATGGATTTCGCAATGTCCTTCTGACTCAAGAATATTAATGTTGCGAGGGTCATCATCTTCATTAATGGTGAGGTTATAACATTCTATTGCATTAGCTTCTTGTTCCTTCCAATCAGGTTGGTGCTCGGCTATTTCTTTATCATCAAACACATTAGTATGGATCAGGCTAATAGTTGTGTCCAAAGTAGGGAAAACCTCATTAATAGAAAATGTGAGCACAAAACTATCAGTAAGGCTATCCCAACTTACAGTACCATGGAGAAGCTGCACCTCCGCATACCAATTATTTGCTACAGGTTCCAGAGTGTGTACAAACCTATGTACCCATTCTTCACAAGGTACATGCTTCCATGCTTCATAACACTACTCGAAATGTTCCTAAGGGCTAGTCTTACCATCAAATTTGCTTCGTATCTCCTGAGGTTGATCCATGAATCTCAGGCGAAGAAACTTTTGACAAGCTCCCCAACTATGAATACAATTTTTATGACCATTCCACCATATGGTAGCTGTGGCTCTGAATACTGAATCTAGAGTCTCCATTTTCTATGAATCTAGTACTTGCTCTGAGAATTGCGCAATAAAATCTTCTGGGTCTGTCAAGCCATCAAAAGTAGGTAATATTCTTGTCTGTAAGCCAACCCATCTGATAGACTTTGTAATTCTTGCACATCGATGTCCATGTAGCTCATAAAGTCTATTCTGCCAATTTTCTAGGCCTTCATCTGAATCAGTCATGTAAGAACTGTCACACTGCCAATCCATTATACCTTCAGCAGTAGGGTTAACATAGTCTTCTTCTTTAGCTATTATGTTTTAAATATGATCTAAAACATCCTTATCTTCATCTCTGACTGGATCTGTATACCTTTCTCCTTGAGAAGGGTCCAACGGTACTATGACTCTTAAGCCTTTTCCTTCAAAAGTCATCTGTCTGTTCTTAAGGTTGATTACTGCATAATTTCTATTTCCCATTCAATTCCTAGCAAGGCTAGATAGGGGTTTCTATAATCAATTATTTCAATGACTTCAAAATCTGCTAAGGTACTGACTCCATCAATATCCACTGGTACACTAGGGAATCTTCCCAAGGGAAAAATCTTCTGTTGATTGGCTGATCTCAACTATATAAGGGACCATTCAAGCGTAGGTTTTCCCATTTATTCCCATGTCTGCTTAGTTAGGACATTCACTTCTAATCCCAAGTCTAAAATGATGTCAGTCATATCATAATCTCCTATTTGAGCATGCAATCTCATTTCTCTTCTAGTCCTTCTAACTCTATTAACAGTTTTTCCTCTATCAGAGCTTTGCTGAGGTTCGCAAGATGCAATAACTTTCTGTAACTCATTCAAAGCATTCTGATTTCTTAATAGCTTCATACAACTCTGTAAAAATGATGTTAGTGTACTTACTTGATTCGGCAAAGCTTCTTGGAACTGTAACTGCTGTTGATGTTGTTGCATAGTTGCTACTGATGTTCTTGGATCAGCAAAGTCTTTTTTAGCTTCCATAAATGTTCCTTTTTCTCCTCCAACATCGAAGGATAGAATTTTCTCTGGGGTCTTACGGACCCAAGCCTCGTCAGGCTGTTTCCCCTTATTCAGAACCTGCGTCGTAGCTCCACTCCTATTAACAACGTTAATGGCTGGGATAGGTCTTTTCTCTACAGCAAACATCTGAAGATTCTGAGTAGGAGTGCCATTTATTTCTTATATCTTTGCTATCAACTGTGGGCATTGCTCAATCACATGATCGACTACTCTACAATATCGACATGTCGTAGTTGGGTTCTGATAGTCTCTAGCTACATGTTCTTCCTGATTACAGTTATAGCAAATAACCTGGCTGCGACCTCTTCTAGGAATACCACCACGACCATGACCTCTAAAATTACCTTGACTACGATAACCATATCCATCATTTCCTTGTGCATCGGGTTGTACCCTATAAGCATCACAGGTTCGCTCTCTCATGAGGTCAAAGCTGCGACATTTGTCTTCGTTATGTCCAAGTGACTTACAGAACTTGCAGTAGGGATTCTTAGGTACTTGAACATATCTCTGCAGCAGATAGAAATATTCAGGTCGATTCTGGCCAGTTGTTCTATAGATCTCACAATATAGGACAGTAGGGTTAAACGGGTTTGGTGCACTGGTATTCAAATAATTTCTTAGTGCAGGACACTATTCTTTGTCATGACCTTCTTTCTTACATTGTGTACACCAAACCTCTTTGTGAATAGCTTTTCCTTTTTTCATGTCACGAAGCTCCAAAGCCATTTCTGCTAACTGCGCTTGTATCTGGGCTATGCCAGAATTATCTCCAATAGGAGCTGTTTCAAGTTTCATGGCAATTTCCAATGCCTCTTGCTGATCAGCAACCTTCTGTTGCATAAGTGGAGTCCTGATATGAGGTAATAGTGCTGCAATGAACCATTCTTTATGTTGTTCTAGTCCAATAGTAAAACTAACTTGATCTAGCAAAACCTTGAACGTCTGATCAAAGTCCCAAACTGATTCACCTTGCTTCTGCTGAATTTCTTTCAGTTCAGTTATACACTGTGACTCTGATTTAGGCTTCTTGAATTCTTTGATCATTGATTTTTTAATATCAGCCAAGGCATAGTTCTGAGTACTGGAAAACTTCATAAACCAGGTCAAAGCTTGGTCTCGGAAAGAGGTGACTAGCTGCACTCTTCTTGTATTTTGGTCCATAATATTCTTAGCAGTCCAAACAGCTTCGCATAAGAACCAAAACTACTCGGGATCCTCTGATCCAGTTCCTTTAAATACTGGGAGTTTGATATCATCATTCACATGGGCTATATTTAATCGAGGGGGAGAAGGAGGGGGACTGATAACAGGGGGAGGGGAACTTACTGAGGTAGACTGACCTGCGACAGGACTACTAGGGGTAAGGTTACTTTCAGACTGTGACGGGTTCTCAGGGATAACAGGTCTTCACTGCGGAGTTATAGGAGGGTTTCTAACAAAAGGGGTTTCTTCAGATTCAGATTCTTCTGGACTTACTGGGGTATAATCGGTATTCTGTCCTAGGAT
Organism: Pseudotsuga menziesii; assembly: GCA_001517045.1. Taxonomy (NCBI): domain Eukaryota; kingdom Viridiplantae; phylum Streptophyta; class Pinopsida; order Pinales; family Pinaceae; genus Pseudotsuga; species Pseudotsuga menziesii. The sequence goes on from LPNX010587505.1 coordinate 198,681, forward strand.
ATAGGATCCAAGATTGCTCTTGTATCTTTTACCGTTGTGAAGCAAACCACTTTGCTCGTCGAATTCACTCTCGCTTCCAAACATAGGTTAGTAGCAATAAATCTAGCAATTTGATTCGATAAGCAATATGCCTTTCTCAGCCAAGAGCATTTTAATTTTCAGACTCAATGAATTCAGGTACTTACCCCTTGGTCCTTTGAAAAACTGTCTTTCTGCTTCGCTGAAAGAAGTATGTGTGTCGATGGCGAACTTTGTCACAAATGCTTCAAGGGTTCGTGTTATCTAGGAGTCAACAGCTCTTGATATCGTGTTGTTCAAACTTTTCAATAGCTTAATCCTTTCTGGGGTCCAGGCAGGAGACTGATCTTCTTTTAAGTTTTTCTTTCTTTCTATCAACCTGGATAACCACTAGTGCAATTCTATGTGGATACTACCAAAGAAAATTTCATAAATATCAGTAAAAACGTACCTTTGCAAGAAGTCATCTGAGCTACGACGAGGATCCTTATTTTCTTATTCAGCAAATTTTAGATAAGTATCTTCAATCCAGTCACTGATTTATTTTACTGAGGGCCTCCAAAACATATCCCTTCAGGTACGATGTAGATCCCTATTGAAGAAGATACTGGTTCAATCGGAAACAGAACCAATTTGTTGGGCTTAGGGCATACCCGGGTTCTTATCCTTTTATCTTTGCACCAACAAACAAAGCCACAGTGTTGGCCCTTTCAGCAACAACCTACGAACATGTTGCATTCTCACCTGAAACAGCTATGGGGTGCCACAAAATCAGGTTTCTGCAGGCAAAAGAGGGATATTACTGTACCTTTAGCCTTAATGAATAATAATCATGCAATACAGAGCTTCGACATTAACTTAAATAGATTCACAGTTTAGATAAATAGACAGTTACTTGCTTAACCCTTAACTGAGAATTCATAGCGAAGTTAGTACTTAGCAATATATTTTACTTATCATTCACCTACTTATCATATGTATAAAACATAACAAGAACAAAATAAATAGAACCAACACAACACAAGATATACGTGGTTCACCCCCATTGTAGGGGCTACGTCCACAGAACTATGTTTATATTCAACTCTTTACAAACACCCAGTTCTGATCTGCACACTCAGCTACAAATCTTCTCAACAACCCAAAGCTGTGCACTTAGCTGTAGAACCTTTCTTCTTAAACCCTCTATGCACTCAGCTGCAGAGGTCGTCCATGCACTCAGCTGGGACTTAACCTTCAACTAAAAAGAGATCTTAGTTTCTTCGCATCAAATCATCATACACAAAAATCCGCTTCTTAACTCCTTTACATAAGTGCCTATTTATACAAGTGCACTATTACAATACCATGGGCTTAAACCATGGGCTTAAAAACCATGAGTTTAAACCATGGGTTAATTACAAAAAGAGGGGCTTCGACCCAACCCCGAAACCCCTAAGAATATTTTGGAGCGCAACTCCACTTACAAGCTTCGCACCAAAACCACGGAGTTGCCAAAACTAAGGACCTTTAAGGTCCGAGCCCCAACAGTAGTGCTTAAGATTCTGAGTTTGTTTTGAAGCCTCCATTTTTTGGCTACCTTACTTCCTATTGAACTAGCTTGTATTCAGTTGGCCATGTTAATGATTAAGAGTGAATCCCCTTCCAGGATGAGAGGGGTCCAGTTCTTGTCGAGACGATGAGAGGGTTCCATTGTCTCTTAACAAGTCTCAAATATTGTAGAAAGATGGAATCTGCAAACAATTGTTATGTAGTATGTAGTTTCATGGATTGTTTTAAGCGATGGGTATCTTAATCACATGAAATATTACTTCACATTGAATATATGTATGCAATGACAATATAGGTTGAGGTATTGAGTCATATGAAAAGCCTAAAATAAACATTTAAAGTTTCCAACAACAACAAATAAGACAATTTATAGTTGTATTTCAATAACAACATACCTCAAATTGCAAAAGACAATTGCCACTCATGCAAAGTCATATTTATAACAACATGTCTCGATCATTACATTTTCCAATTGAAAGAGCCAGAAAGAAGTCTGTCTTCAAAAACACAAAATTTGGTACTATCCAATGTCATTAAATGATGAGGCACATATAGCATATTATTGGCTTCTTCCATAATGAAATAGCCACACCATGACAAACACCAAAAAAATTATAACAAACGAACATATACATTTTCTAGAGGCATAACAATGTTTAGCAGTAGATTTTGATGGAATATACATTGACACCACTTTATCATTCACAGTCTCCTCTAAATTAGACATCATCTTGGACAATAGACCACTCGACATCCTCTTAATATATGAGTGGTGATTTATCATAAATAATTGAAATTGAACAACACTGTTTTTTGCCTCTTTATGGAGGGGTTTCAAATTGACTTTTTGAACTTGATGCACCCCTTTCAAATGGTTACATAGAAGGTCTGAGTTGGTGAAGACTGAAATGTCGTTTACACCATATTTTTTGGTTGCTTTTAGCCCTTCAATGAAGGAAACATAGTATTGTTCCTTGTTTGTTGTCCTAGCACATATATCCCACTTTATTTGGAAAACCTCACACGAAGCATTGTTTTATAGGGCATAAAAAATGATTTCTTGTCCTTAGTTGGGGTAACATGACACATGAATACATAATGCCCATTTATTCACCATCATGTATGTTTTGAATGACCAGTAATACAAAAACATAACCAAAAACAATTTTTGAAGAGACATTAATTGAACAATTAAATCAAATGCCTTGAAAATGTCACAAGAGATAATAATGTAGGAAGAAAGTATCTCAACAAGTCATGCCAAACTCATAAAAATAAACAGAATAAAAATCAGATTCATGGGATGACACATTAAATCTTCAAAACCACTAAATGAAATTGAATCTAGACTGCATTATTCAGTCAGTGTTGAAGGTAGAATGTTGCTTACACTAGGATTGTCTCTACTTTAATGGGTAATGAATCAATCACCACCATCCAGAACTTGATATGGATTTGTTTATGGAACTGGAATTAAAGATGTGAGTAGGGATGCTTCAATCAGCTAGTAGTATAAACAGGCCTACTTTTGATCCATTTTATGAAAGACTTACTCGTGAGAAGGATAAGCTCATTCAAATGGGATCTTTTATCTATATATATTCTAAGTATCATGCATTACTAGCTACATCACCTTCAAATTCAAGAGTGGCACATAAAAGGGCATCTAAAGGGAAATAAACAAACAATATAAAAACCAGATAATTCTTCACATTCCTCTCCTAAACTAGATTATAAAGGAAAGAAAAATCCTCTTAAATGTGCATTATGTGGAAAGGATGGTCATTCAAAATCTCATTGTTTTAAGAAACTAGTTGTCTTGTCTTCAGAAATGAAGAAACACAATTTAAATATCAGTCTATCTATCAATGATATAGGGAATGTTAAATCTCTCTATGCTAAAGCATATTTTCTTCCTCTAAACCTAAACATGAATGGATATTTGATTCTGGAGCCACCCATCACATGGATGTCCATAAAAATCTGTTTTATTCCATTAACTCACGCAAAACTGAACATATTTTTGTGGGAAACTCTTCACCTTTGGTTTTTAAAGGTCAAGGCTCTGTTGAAATGAAGGATGGAATAATCCATAATGTTGTATATGTTCCTAAACTTTCAACCAACTTACTCTCAATATATGAGATTACAAATTATGGTGCAGGAAAAACACTCATGTTTACCCCTGATTCCATAATTATTCGTGAAATTGAGGATCCTTCACAAATTTTTTCCATAGGGAAAGTGGATCATCATGTGTGCTTGTATTCATTTTCTCATTTTGAGTTGACATATCCTATGAATGTATTGCTTGCTTGCTCAAATTAACTAATCATATAATGGCATGAGTGATTTGGCCACTTGAATTAGCACTATCTTCAACAACTTAATAAGAAAAACATGTTCATTGATATTCGACCTATCTCATTTTTTGAGGGTGTTTGCACAAGATGCATTCTTTGAAAGCATCCTCAACACAGTTTTGATAAAGGAAAATCTCTTAGAGCTTCTAAAATTATGCAACTTTTTCACAGTGACATTTCAGGCCCTTTCCCTGCTTTATTTTTAAAGGGAACACTATTTACTTTCATTCATTGATAACTATTATAGACGCACATGGGTCTATTTTAAAAAAAATAAAAGTGAGGCCTTTGAAAATTTTCTTTTGTTCAAATCCTTAGCTTAAAAACAATCTGGAAATCCCATTAAATCTTTGTGGACAAACAATGGTGGAGAATAAATTAGCAACATATTTAAATACTATTGTGCCACTGAAGGTATTCAACTGCAACATACATTGCCTTATTTTCCACAACAAACATTAGAGGAAATTTCACCTCAAAATGGGCCCCCTAAAAAAAATTAATAAAATAATAGTTAAAATAATAAAATAATATTTATTAATTTTGGAGGAAGAAAAGAAAAAACTATTTTTTGTGGTATTTCTTGTTTTTGGGGTAGCAAGGTCCGTCAAAAGTATGTCAAGTGGGTAATCATTGGATGTGTAATTTAATTCCACATCCAACGAGCTTTCTCGATCGAAACTTGAGTAAAAAAACAGGGAGATATGTTGAAAATACGAACAAAAAAGTAGTTTTTTTTAATGATACCTATCCCCAAATTTATATTAAAAAGGTGTTTAAGACCTATACGGTATTTCAAATTTATAGCAATTTCATTGACTAACACATGATGACATGGAATTTGAGTTAAAGTTAAAAGGCCCATTTTGAGTCGAAATTTCCTCTAATGATGGTGTTTCTGAAAGGGAAAACCATACCTTGAAAGAGACAACAAATTGTATGATTCATGCAAGAGGCCTTGGTCCACAGTTTTGGGATGAAGCGATAAATTCTGCAAACTATATTTAGAATCGTACACCTCACAAGGCTATTCAAGGGATCACACCATAAGACATTTGGAGTGGACATAAACCTTATGTTGGGAATATAAGGGTCTTTGGGTGCAATGCTTGGGCATACATTCCAAAAGAAAAACCAAGGGAAATGGACATGCAAAGTAAGTCTTGCATCTTTGTTGGATACCCGGAAGATGTTACATATTATTGGATTTTGACACTCATGAATTACTTATCAGCATGAGCATTGGATTTGATGAGTGTCCTCCTCAACATTGTGTATCTTCATATGATGATCTTTCCTTTGAGTTGATTTTCCTTTCTCATGAAAATGATCTTGAAGAACAATCAACTAGCACTCATATGCCACTTCCTTATTGGGGTCAAATAAGAACAATGTCCTCTCTTAATAGGACTCCTAGAGAATTTATGTCTAGTGATTCTAATCCAAAATACTTTCACAAGGCCCATGGTATTAAAGAATTGGATGCTTCCATGAAAATGAGCACAGTTCATTGCTGAAAAATAACACTTGGGACTTAGTCCCTCTTCCAAAAGGTAGAAAATTGGTTCAATGGAAGTGGGTACATTGAACAAAACATGTAGTTTATGGTACAATAGAGAGATATAAGGATATATTGGTTGCTAAAGGTCTCCCAGGTTGAAGTACTCGACTATTCTAAAACCTTTTCTCCTATGGATAACATAAATTCTATTTTCCTTGTTCTTTCTATATTGACATCTCGCAAGTGGACTATACATCAAATGGATGTCAAATGTGGATTCCTTCATGGTGATATGCAAGAATAAATATGCATGGAGAAACCTATTGGATCTATCCAAGACTCTTAACTTATGTGCAAGCTCAAAAAATATTTGTATTGTTTGAAACAAGCCCCTAGGGCTTGGTATGAGAAGATGGATTCTTTCCTTCTCTCTTTAGGATTTTCTCACTGCCTTTTTGATTCAAATGTGTATATTCTACAGAAAGATAGAGAATGTCTCATCCTTGTTCTCTATGTGGATGATCTCATTATTACCGAGAGTTCAACTATCTTGATTGATAAGGTAAATTTTGATCTTCAACAACAGTTTGACATGGCATATTTAGTGTTTCTTCACTACTTTTTGGGATTGCAGATCACATAGTCTACATATGGGATAGGTCTCTCACAGCCCAAGTATGCATTATATCTATTGAGCAGATTCCACATGTGGTATTGCAAATATTCACCCACACCATTTTTGGCCAAATTAAAGTTGTCAACAAAGTGCTCTACTCCTTTGGTTGATGCTACTTTGTATCAACAACTTGTTGGCAGCTTACTGTACTTGACTCATACATTCGGATATCTCATATGTAGTTATATTGGTTTCTTGGTTCATGCAGGAACAACATGAGATCCATTGGAAATATGCAAAGAGAATTCTTCTCTACACTAAAGGAACCCACACATATGGAATTTAGTACTCATCCAATGGCAATGCAAATTTAGTGGGTTATGCTGACTCAAACTGGGCTGGTGATCTCAATGACCGAATATCCACATCTAGATATGTATTTCATCTTGGTTCTTGCCCTGTTGTTTGTTACATCAAAAAGTAAGAAACAATTTCCCTCTCTTCTACAGAAGCAGAGTACCGAGGTGATGTTAATGTTGTTACCGAGTCTATTTGGATTTGACATATTTTATCAGATTTTATTTTACAGCATTTGTATCCCATTTTAATCTAGTGTGACAATCAAAGAGCTATCCATATTTCCAAGGAACCATTGGAACATCAATGAACCAAGCATATATAATTTCACATGCATTTCATCCGATGAATTATTCGTGAACAAATTATTGGTTTGCAATACTGCAGGACTGAATTGCAAGTTGCTGATATATTCACTAAACCTTTGGCACAAACTAGATTTGTTCAGCTTTGTGCCTTACTTGGGGTCAAGGGCGTTGTCCTTGAGGGGGGGTAGTCTCATTTCTCCTCCATATTTTTCTATCTACGGTTTTGATAAATTTGTACATGGGTACCTTAGTAGGCCTTGTTACGAGGACCCATTTTTGTCTATTTTTGTGTATTCCTCCTCTCGCTTAAGGCAGTGGTGTTGTTGTACATTTAAATTAAGCTCACATCGGTGAGTAAATCAGGTTGGTATAGCTCTCAACCAACTGCATTGACTGTTGGGTTCTCCCGCTTCTTTTACATAGTTTGTTTTGTTACTATATATACAACAATTTTTGATATAACAATAGTTCATTTCTTTTGCTCTCCGACTGTCTCAGTTTATCCTTGCGTTCATACTCTCTGCTATTCTTATTTTGTATGGAGTTTAAGTAAGACTTGATCCTGTTGTGCATTTTTTAATTCCACACTCCCAATAAGGAGAAATAAATTAAGGAAAAAAAAATGGTAATGAGGTAAAGTGCGAATATTTCCACATATCTAACGGATTTTCCCTATCTAAGGTTGTTGCAGAATTCCTACCATGTTATGTTCAAGAACATATTATGGGATGATAATTAGGGTTGTGTTAATATTTCAACATTTTGCACAATCCCTAGCCTAAAACCAAATCACATCCACAACATCGATAAATTTAACAAAGTAATATGGCCAGGTCAAATGGTAGGTTATTGACCGATTTTGGTGGCATTGCGTCTCCTATGGCTATTCTCAGTGACCTTCAATTTTTCTATGAACTCCTTAATGATATATATGATCTCTTTAGTGACCTCTTTCCCCTCCTTGATGAGCGCTACGACCTATTCAATTATCTCTATGACGACATCCTCTCAGGCCTCCTCAATCAACTCCACGACCTATTCAATGAACTCTTCCACCTCGTCTCAGAACTCCTCAATGAACTCCATGACCTCTTCAATGAAAAGTGTAGTGTTTGCGGCAGGTGGGAAGGAGGTGAGTGTTATATTTTGGAATGTTTTTTTTATTATTATTCTTTTTTCATGCTTTATGTTTATTATTGTTTTATATTTTTTAGATTTATTGTTGTTTTTGATATTGTTTTATGTTTGATGTTTATCAAACTCTGGTTGGTCCCAAACTAAGAATAAATACTCAAATAAAAGTCATGGAAAATAAATTCAATATGCATGGAAACTATGGACCCTTTCCCATATACGAAGGTATACGGTGAAATCTTGCTATCTCGTAAAGGAAGAACTAGATTGAGGTCCTAATTTATTTTAATATTTGTCAGATAATTGACAGTAGTCATTAGAGAATCGACTGCAGTCAGATATCCGACAATGCCATGTATCAAATAAAAAAAATTGATCAAAATTCATAATATTGAAGGTGAAATCCAATGAGACAGTCAATTTCATCGGATTCCGTCAAATTTTGGGTTCAAATCTTGTTGTGTAATTATTAACACGACATTGTTATATGTGGGTATTTAGTTTTGAATGAGCCAATTGTTCGTTGAATTACACTTGAATTATATGGTATGTTATTTTTTAGGGAATTTGATGACAAATGACCAGGCCACATGTATGGAAACTAATGATTTGATTAATAAGTGGTATGTTTTAAAGTTATCTATTATAAAATTGCGAAATGATGAGTATATGCTTATATTGTCGTAAAGTTAAGAAATGAAGATTGACTAGTAAAAAAATTTAGTAATGTGGTTGCTTGTAAGCTAAAAATGACTAAATTTGAGCAATCTAGCTAACAATGACCAAATAAAATGACTAATTTAATCATTGAGGAAAAAATAGTTAGTAAAAAAAAATATAAATGAAAAACATATAAATTCCAAAATACAAAATAGCCATGTTATTATAAACATTATATTAATATATTATATTTCAAAAGTGTAAAATTTAATGATTAAAATATTATATTGTAAAATTAAATTAATATTAATACTTTTTCTCAAAAAATATAATATTAATATATAATGTATATAATATCAATATATAATAATGTATAATATATGCCCCAGATGAGGGTGTTTCAAGGGGGAATGTGGCGGAAAGTGGGACTCTTTATTAAATGCCACCCACTGTAGTTGTCACCACCTCCAAAGTATTATGTACCCCTCCTCCCAATGAAGGTGATCCATCCTAGAAGGAAATCTGCCATATACTATCAGTCACCTCACATAGGTTCTAGCTCTGATGGCTCACTCCACGTATCACAGGAAATAAATGGTTGTCGATGCTTGGATCAACTACTTGGTCACCTAGCTCAAGGGCCTTACACAGACTTGGATTGGGTATTAGATTATAATCCACATCCTCTCTGACCGGTCCATTTCATTTTGTAACTCCATATCCCAAGCTATACAAAGAGACAGGGATTGTAAGCAGGGAGTCCACTCATCGACTATGTTGCTAATACTCTATGCAATTCTTTGTAGGGGAAAAAACTCTAGGGGGTCACGAGGCTGTGTAGCACTGCGATGCTCCATTTCTGCAGAGGATGGATCCCATACCCCCATTCATGTTCCCAGCTCGGTGGATGACTCGAAAGAGGATTCCATTGTTCATCATCGCATAATGCAACCCATGAGGAAGAGGCTTTCACACTACTGGCGGATGAAAAATGTTCTTGACTAGATGCTCTAGGTACAGGACCAATCTCCTTCACCTTCTCCTTTAAGTACTTGTGATATTCCCTCAGCTCAGAAAAAATCCATAGCTTCACTGAATATGAACCAAGAAGACCGTTTCAAATATATTTCCTAGAATTTGTACACCAAGCCTAGAGGATGCATGGTAGAGGTTGCACCCAATGTGATGACAAGAGGGAAGAATGAAGAGGGACGTGTGCAAATTGACGATCTGCCACAATAGACTTCGAAACCTCCTTCGGCAATGGAGCCATGTCACGATTATGAACATACTCTCTCTGGTGAAGACAATGACTACTACAAGCTTTTCCCCATTGTTGAAGAACCATGGAAAAAGTTGTAAGGTCCAACGATTTTCTAAATTTCTCTGTTCTTTTTCTTTTTGTTAGCTATGTTAGTTTTTCTGTTAGCTCTGATAGTTTTGATTTGGGAGACTTTCTTTCCCTCACAAAGGGCAAGTCGAGGACATATGTTGCAATTTTTTTTGCAAGGGACCTGATATTGAGGATACATGTGTTTCAAACACTATGCATGTAATATTTTTTGTACTTTTATAATTCTATGCAACTTACAAGAAAACATAATGTATAGTATGTAACAGTTTTAACAAAATCAAATTCGAATGGATGGAAGAAATTAGGGAAAAAATGGGGTTTTCTTTCTCTTTTCATTTAAGAGGTTTTAGTTAACATGGAGGGAATAAATTAAGAAAACGAATTGGGGTTTTTATCTCCAAATGTTTGGTTTCGGTTATGGTTAATGGTGGCTTCAATGGTGAAATTAACCATGTTTAATTTTACGAAGGTCATTGGGTAATTTTTCTTACTATTGTCAAGCCAATGACCTAGATACCCACCGGTAATGTGTAATTTTTTTAGATATTTTGGAGTAACCCTTTGCTGAAATAAAAGGTAAGAAATTGGTATCCAATGAGTAAGTACAGAGAAAAAGGGAGGGAAAAAATATATCTCTGATTTAGACCCATAATTAGTCGAAACCCAGAATCCAAGGTTTGAATTTTGTGTGATTTTGTTGTGATTAGACCCTATTTATCTACTTTTTCCATGATTAATATTAACCATGATCAACTCATATTCGATTCCATGACCATTTTATAAGAAGGAAGGATTCAAGTTACTCATACCTAGATTTGTGGTAAGCAATGGTGATGAAAGCAGCAGGGATAATTTTGGGGGTGAATTTTAGCGCAATGGGATATTTTTCCATGTTTTTCTCCCAAAAAATATTCGCAATTTTGCATTTTTTGAAGCCCTATTTCACCCAATTTTGATGGGGTAAAAATTGTTCACCCTAAAAATCGCCAAATTATTATATAAACTATATTAAATCCTTGGAAATTAAAATATTTTTTGAAAAATATTGCCAATCATTTTAGAGTTGTCATTTTAAGAATTGGTAATATTCGCCAACATTTATATAGTTTTAAATAAGTATGGCTCCTTAAAATCATCCCTGGAAAGCAGGGGTTACAACGTCTAAGGTTCTTGTCCTGGTAGGCCTTGGAAATATAGGATCTATTCTTACAAGGAGTAGTTGTTTGCCATATAGTATTTCATAACTTGATTGTATATCTTGTAGACCAAAATGTGGTTGAACGATGAATAAGAGTTGATGTTATAACCAGATCCAGTCTAATGATCATTTTTCTAGCATTATATATAGATATATTTCAGAATCAATGTTTTTATTATTGTTCACATGGATCCTCTCAATGTTTTTATTATTGTTCACATGGATCCTCTCCAATTTGGCGCACATGGTAGTCATTTCAGTGATAAATATGGAGAGAAGTGTAAATTTGTCCTTACAAGTATGGATATGGTTGGAATCATTCAAAAATTGAAGAATTTAGGGATGCGTATTTGTACTTTTGACTGATTTTGTTACTTCATTATTGGTAGTGGGAATTCCCATGTTCTATTTTTATTTACAGGAAAGTGGTCGAGCAGGTCGTAATGGCATTCCATCATATTGTTTTCTATACTTTATGTTGAATGATCTTCATCAACATGTACTATCATAAGTTTTTAAAGTCTGAACTTGGTGTTCTTATGTTCTATTATTTCCATGTAATTATGGCTTTGATGATGAAAATATCAATAATGTTGTAAGTCTGACCTAGATTTTTTTTATGTTATTGCTTATTTTTGTTATGTATGTTGTAGTCATTTGACTAGATATAATATTGTATTTTATTATATCCACAAATCCATGTTAATAAAAAGAGTAATTCATGCATCATGGCTTATTTTAAGGAAAAGGTGTGATTTAAATACTCCCAATTTCAAAATCAAAGTTGAGTTGATCCATGGATAGAACCCTTCCACAGGTAAAAGGTTTTAAAGGAACCTCAATTTAGAAATCAATCCCTATGTATGGATGCACCCTCTCCAAAGTACATTTGAAAAAACCCTATGTATGGATGGACCCTTTCTAAAATAAATTTCAACACAACTTAATGATTCAGGTGACTAGATATTCAAAATTTGACTTCACCTTCTGATCTCCTCATCGAGCTTCCTTTCCATTCGAAATATCAAAGATACCAAGCTGTCACAAGCTTTCTATATATGGTTCCATCCATAATATGAGAAGTAACCTTCGCTAATCAATTCAGACCTATCGTCACAAGTGTAAATGATAGCTTGCAAACCATAATCCCAAATTTTTTAATAAATTTTCTTGTATACTTGATTTACAAGATGAATATTTTTTCTTCATTCTACTATAGATTTAGGCCTAAGAAATAAAGTATAGGGCATAAATATGTCATCTAAAAGGAATTTTAAATCATTTTTTCACTTGTTGGATTTTGTCTTTGAAACTTCCTGAAATGATTAAGTCGTCCAAAAAAAAGAAATAAATATTACCACAGCATTCCCTCCCATATAAAAATAAAAAATAGAATCTGAAGTACTCCCTTTCAATCTTTCCTCTTTGATATATTCATGAATATTTCTGTACCAATTCCTAACATGTTGTTTCATTTTATACAAGGCCTTGGTCAATTTGCGCATATTTTTTTCCTTTGATTGCATAACATTAAGATTGTTACATCTAGAATCCTTCGATGGATCTCCATTATGGAAGCCACTCTTGACATTCGTTTGATGCACCAGCTAACCATTTGTTTCCTTCTAAAGAAAGTGATATCCTAATTCTGATCATCTTTGAGTCAATTCCTTATTTATGTGTATACCCCTTTGTGAGAAGTCTAGTCTCGTACTTCTTAATATTTCAGTATCCTTAAATTTATGTAGATCCATCTACATATAATAGTTTTTTTCTTCACAAATTCCCAAGTCTTTCTTCATGAAGAAAGAGTGTTCCCGGTCATAGGAATGTGAAGTGTTTGACCTTTTCTATAATTGAGAATAGGTATGTTTTCTAACAATTGATTGATTTATCGAAGTATGTTTATTCATGTGAAAAGTATAATTTTCCTGATTTTTTAATCTCCTCCAAATAATGAGGTATATGACACCATTCTTTGTCTTTGGTACATCATCCAATTGTACATAAAAAATTGGCATATGGAGAAGTGCTAGTTGTTGATGCAACATGTGTTTTTTCTATGTCAAGCACTATAGATTTCCACATCAAATATGTAGGCTCTGCAAGGCGCGTAGTTTTTAGGGTGGGTTCTAGAGTACGATGTTTAATAATTTTAGGCACAATTTCAATTGAACTAAAGGTAAAGATATAAATTTGTAGGGATGCAACCTCTTCACTTCCCATATTATAGGTCCTGACATTGTTTTTATCTATAGTTTACCATTTCATCGACTAACTCAAAGAATAGAACGATAAGTCATTTATGGTATTCTCGCAAGAATCAAGTATTATTCTTGAATCAAATGACCACCAAGTTGTCCCCTTGCATTATTTTGGTTACTCTGACCCTCTTCCATGCACTAACATGCTTACTCAATGCATTCCAAGGTTGAAAATTTGAAACTATCAACATGCATGCTTATCTGCTAGGAAATTGTTATTCACCTCATACTATAACTTTATTTTTTCCAAATCTATTCTTTTTTATTTCTCGGTTAGGGGAGTTTCATTATCTATTTCTTGGGTGGAGAAGCATACATATCGACTACCATCAACTGGATTTAACAAACATCAACAATTCTTGCAAAATTACTTTTAAGATTCTTAAAATGACTACTTTCTTTGTGTTCCAAAAGAATTCTTCACTCAAATAATTTCAAGAAGCATTTGTGCTATTATTTCTTCCAGACTTAGTGATTCTAACTAATACATATCAGGTGTGATATTGAATTGATGTAGAATTGTGATTTAGAAACCTGTAATATTTCTCGCAAAATGCTTATGATATATTTTAGTTCCCTTATCTTATCATTCATTTCAATTCCTAAAGGACAATAATAGAATGAAAAATTATGTGTATCTTCCCAAGCTGTAGTGAGGGATTTCCACCTTAGTGTCATGTCCATTTTTTTATTCATTAATTTGTCTTGGCCAATGAGGTGTGCCACGAATGATACATGTGAGGCCTGAATGTTGGATTCTCACTATTCATGTGGCTTTGCAGACTTGTTGTAATGTCACAAATATTCAAAAGTAATTTCATTGGAAAACAGATAGGGTTTTTTCTATATGTTTTTAAAACCGCATTGTCTTTGCTAGTCTATGTTTCATTGTAAATAATGACTACTAAACTAATTTGTTTACGGGAATTTTTCATAATGGGAATACCCGACAATGGTTTTACTCATGTAACTTATTTCATGAAGTATAGAGTGCATGGTTGGGATACCTAATGTGAATGTAGTCTAAGAGGCTAAGGCTCGTCATGTAATATCCTCGTTCTTGATTAATGAGATTCAATACTTTTCTTGTGTGGATGTTTTCCCTTATGGGGTCTTACCACATGAATTTTGTTGTTTATCATGGTGTGTTTTTCTTATTTTCTTGTCTCTGAAGTTAACAAGTGGTATCAGAGTCTTGTGAGAAAGAGAAAGAGAGACATCAGATAGGAGAAGGGTTTGTTGGTTGCTATCACTTGCTGGACAAGAGTATGGTGACGAGGATCGTGTGGATAAGAGTCAGAGAGGCCACCATGAGGAGAAGTGTGTAGATGTATTGAGGAGAGGGAGGAACCTACAGCTACATAGAGGGACGATATTTAAGACTTGACATGGACAGGAACACTCATATCAACAAAGTTTTCCGTCTATGGAGGAATATCCCACCATGGAGATAGATGTCAGATATGAGAGTGAAGAAACTTGCAGTCTCTGAAGTGAGTCAGGAGCTTGTAAGTCTATGGAGACTACAATTTTTTTCACCCATTGGAGGAGTCTACAGTTCCATGGTAGGAATTCCTACAGCTGCTACCAGTGGAGAGGAAGTCTCATGAATTTTTTTTTGGGTGGAGTATACCTAAAGAGGAAGATGTAGAAAGAATGGAAAATATAAGCCTGTAAAACTTAATCTGAAGCTAAAGAAGAGTTTGATCCATCAAATGAAGCATCATGATAGAAGTAGGAAAAACATCAGAGGTTTGACTAGGGAAAGTGATCCTACTGTAAGAAATTAAAACATACAAATAAAGGTTGTATGAACAAGACAATATACCATATGTCAATAACCCTTGAACAACACAATATTTCCCTCCCTAAAGGAGCAAGGAAGGATGATTTTGGAGACAAAACTGATGATCATGAGATATGCCATGCACTAAAGGCTACAATTTCAAAATATTATGCCTTCCTCATTGATTCAGGAACCTCCAATCACATGGTTGCATCCAAAGAATAAATATATTCATTATTACTTACTGATTGTGCAAGTATTCACATGGGAGATTCTACTCAAATCCAAGATGAAGGGAATGGTTCAATCAAATTAAACCATTGACTGTTCAAGAATGTCCTCTATGCTCCCTCATTGACAACAAATATTTTGTCTGTATACCATATGAGTCATACAAGATCACCAAAGCGAGTTGTATTTGGTCCTAACTTAGTCGATATCTCAGATATCTTGACTGGGAAGATAATAGTGAAAGGTGTTTAAAACCATTCATCCAAGGAATATGAATTCTCACATGTTATACCATACTCAGATCTAGTGCAATATCATATTCCATTTGAAAGGGAGGGTAAATTCATTCTACCTAAGCCTTTTGAATATGATAATGTTTCCATTAATGTTCCAGATTCAGAATCCAAAGCAAAGGAGAAAGATGAATTAGTTCTTGGAACTAAATATGTAATTTAATTAGATCCATATCCATATCTGTATCTAGACCTTACTCACAATCTAAGGCCTAAATGGGATCAAAAGGTTATTGAGGTTTCTAGGAACATCACTAGAGATTCATCTGACATGAGGAAAATAATATCTCAGTTTCAAAATTAGAGACTTTTACTATGTCAAACAAATCCACTTCTCTTAGGCAGGTGATACAAACTTCCAGAGAGATGCTTCATGATGGTAAGGTTTGATCAATAGTTTTTCTCAGTGAAGAATAATGAGACATTAGATCATGTCACTTGAATTGATAAATTGGAAGGAAAAATCTACATGGAAAATCCTAAGGGGTACAATGATTCTCTCTTGACATGCAAACTGAGGAATCCATTATATGGGATTGAAGCAAGGCCCCAAGGCATGGCATCCCAAATTCGTTCCTTTAATACTGACAAAGAGCTTTT
Source organism: Pseudotsuga menziesii (assembly GCA_001517045.1). Classification (NCBI taxonomy): domain Eukaryota; kingdom Viridiplantae; phylum Streptophyta; class Pinopsida; order Pinales; family Pinaceae; genus Pseudotsuga; species Pseudotsuga menziesii. The sequence continues at coordinate 214,915 of LPNX010587505.1, forward strand.
AAAGATGCAAAATTTACTGCAAAAGAAACAACATTTATTCTCTTATATGTCATCATATTTGAAGAAGGTGGATATATTTGCATGCACAGTACTAGGAAACTAGTGCACCTAAGGACCATCACGCTGCATTACTGCTCCACAGAGATGTAGATTGCAGAAATATTTTCCCAAGTTTTTTACTCTAGAATAAATTTTCTCTTGATGAGAAAGCTTGATTTTGGATCCACTATTCATTTTTATAGGGGCGTTTCCTCATGAGTTTTTCCCCATTTTCCTCAGTTTATTGAGAAGTTACTTTTTTCATTTAAATTGTATGAGTGACCTTTGGTCTTAGTTGCTAGGGCCCAGGTTTTCCAAGTTAGGATTAAGGGGGTTGGGGGGGTGTTAGGATTATTAATTAATCCTCCCTAAACCACCATAGTCTAAATTCCATTTCCTATCTTAGGAATCTGATGCCACTTCACTAGTGCCATGGGAAACTCGTCTAGGGCCACCTACCACATTTTCTTCTAGTTTACATAAGTTTGGTATTTTGAGAGATAATTCCCTATAATTTAGGAACCCACACTCAGTGCCACCAACAGTCACCAGTAATTGACACTAGTCTATATTCAATTATGCTCTGGTCAGCCATAGTTATTTCACCTTCTCAAATACTAGCACCACTTTTCCAGAATTTGAGGAAGTTGGAGCCTTTTTTGACTTAACTCGGTCAATTAACTGAATGTGAAGTGATTTAGTCATCCAGAGTTGCATTAGTGAATCTCTAGTGGTGTTTTTCCACACATAGAGTTATCTGGAGTCAATCCAAGTTAGGTTATTTGAATCATACCTAGTATATTTGAATTATCCTTATTATTGTTAGAATAATGAACCCATATTTGACATTAATCAAATCATTTTTGTCTTATCCCTAGATTCCTAGATTCCCTCTTTATGCTAGTTGACTTCCACATGTTCTTAGAAGTCAATACTTACTAAAATGGGCCATGGAGTGCTTTGGAATCATCCTGGAAACATATTTAGCAAGTATGGTTTATTCCTGGTTCCTTAAAGCACATATCTGCTTTTTCTAAAAGCTGCCTTGCTTTACAGCAGTTTTAAGGCATAAAGTAAAAGCTAGTCTAGGGGAACTTGCCTTGTTTTTTCCCACATCATCCTCCTTCCTTTTCTCCAAACAAAAGCATGAATGAGTTTTATTTCCATCACTTATTATCTTTCCCACTTGCTTTAGCTAATTCATGAGGATCTTCATAGATTTTGAAAGTCCTTTTCACACCTATGTGGGATTTGACTTGATTTAGTAAGCCTGCTTTTTTACCAATTCAAATAGCAACCTAGTGATTTCGAATATCTCATGTAATTATATATTGAGAAGCCTATTAATTCATATGGTTGTCTTATGTACACTTATTTAATACAAGATTAAGTTATGCTCCAATTTCAGTCTCCTTTTGTGTGAATTTTGCATGTTTGATTATAAATTTTGTGAGTGTAATTGATCTATACTTGGGTTCAATTTCCACATGGTATCAGATCCTTTGTAGATCAATTTATCTCCTTCAAATTTTTATTGCAGGTTTGACATCACTAAATGGGAGTACATTCTGCTGATTGAAGGGAACATTAGCTGAGATATGGACCAATCTCAAAGGATCATCTTGACTCCATTCAATATATTCAAATGGAAAGATGAGATGGAGATATTGTTGAGAGAGAAAGGTATCTACAGGGTTACCATGGCTACTAAGGTAGAGCCCAATGCAATTGTAGAGAAAATCAAATGGCACAACAGGAGGGATGAGGCCTATGGTCTTTTGTGTTTGAGTATTTCAAGAGACCTCCTCTTCCATCTTGATTCATTGACATCTCAAAATGAGGCGTGGGAGAATATTGAAGATATTTTTGGAAAGACATATGAGATGAGAGGACATCAAATCGAGAATGAATTGATCTCCTTAAATCCCAGTGGCTTCAAATCATTTCAAATCTACTTTACCAAGTTTAAGGCCCTTGTTTTGTAGTTAAAGCAATGTGGGACTGAAAAGAATGAAGAGCAACTAGTTTTGACCATTCTCTCAAAGCTTGGTCCTAACTATTTAGTGTTTTTTTTTACCTTCCATGCCACTAAATTTCCATCTCAAACCTGGAAGATTCCTAAGCTGGTTGAGTTCATGGAATCCCTCACCCAGGAGAAAGATAAATTGGTGATGATGGGCACCATCAAACCTTCCAAAGACCAAGCTTTGGTTGCTGGAGATTCAAATTTGGATTCAAAAAGCAAGAAAAAAGCTAAAATTCCACCTGAGTAAAAGAGAGACAACTCAAAGTCTCAAGAGGAGTCCTCAGGATCCAAGAAGAACTCCCAAAAGAAGAAGAAAAAAATAGAAATGAGCAAGTGCGCATACTGCAGTAAGGGCTATCATCCTGAGAGCTCTTGTATGAAAAAAAAAATTGAGATGTTCACCCATATCCTAGAGAAGAACAACATCTCCCTTCATGATTTCTCAAAGAATAGGGAAGGAGGATCAAATTCAGAAGACTAGGAGAGAGTACATGCTTTGGTTTCTGGCACCTCAAGCTCACCTAGCTTCATCATTGATTCTGGAGCTTCTAGAAATATGGTTTTGACAAGGGAGATCTTTTCCTCTCTTGACATGTAGAAAGGTCCACCAATAGTTTTAGGAGATAAGTCTCTGACTAACAGTATGGGAAAGGGTAGGATTGATATTGACCATGGTAATTTCAATAATATGTTTTATGTTCCAGGTATTGCCTCTAATCTCTTTTCAGTGTATCATATGACTCACACTGGGTCTCCAAATAAATTCATCTTATCCCCTAATGAAGTTGAAATCACTGAGATTTTGAATGGTAAATTCCTAGAAAAAGATGTTGTTGATCACACTTCAAAGGTATACAGGTTTTCTCATTTCCTACCCTACTCAAACCCCTCTTCTCTTCTTACTCATGCTAATGAAGCAAGAAATATTTGGCCATATTAACTACAAGTATCTTGCTGATTTGAGTGACAAAGATATGGTCATAGGGTTACCAAAGGTCAAGTTTTCTAAAGGAGTCTGTCAGGGTTGTATCCTAGGAAAACACTCAGAGCAAAAGTATGAGAGAGCTAGTCATGAGAGAACCTTTACATCCCTTGAGTTGATCCACAATGAAATTGTTGGTCCATTCCCTCATATGTCCATGAGTCAAGCCAAATATGCACTCACTTTCCTAGATGAATTCTCCAAGTAATGTTGGGTTTACTTCCTAAAGCATAAGTATGAAGTTTTTGACCTCTTCAAAGTCTTTAGAGCCTTAGTTGAAAACCTATCTGGGAGGAAACTAAAGATCCTAAGATATAACAATGGTGGTGAGCATGTCAAGTCTAAGTTCATCTAGTACTTCAAATATGCAGGTATCCAGATGTAGCATTCTATTCCTTATACACCACAACAAAATGGTGTTGCTGAGAGAAAGAATAGATCACTGAAGGAGATGACAACTTGCATGATGGAGGCTAAAAATTTTCCACTAAAGTTTTGGTACGAGGCTATAAACTGTGCATCCTATATCCATAATAGGTTTCCACATAATAATATTTATGGTATGACTCCTTTCGAATCTTGAAGTGGGCACAAGCCAGATGTGACCCATTTCAAGATTTTTGGCTCAAAGGCTTAGGCTAGAATTCCAACTGAAAAGAGGAAGGATTTGCAACCCCAAATCCAAGAGTGCCTATTTGTTGGTTATTCTAAATATTCAATAGGGTACAAGCTAATCAACTTGAGCACTAAAAAATATTTCATTGAAAGAAGTGTTCAGTTCGAAGAAGAGCCTTTAGCAACAGTTGAAGTTGGAGAGTCCTCTTCACCACCACATCCATTGATTGTAAGTGAAGAGACTAATGAGTTTGATTATTCTTATATTTCTAATAATTATGAAATAATTGCATATCCTAACATCCCTAGAATACCAAAGTGGGAATCAAGGACCATTCATGCAGCTGGGGAACTAGCTAGAAATCCTAATGACAATAGGAGGACTAGATCTCAATTTGAATTCCCTTTGTGTGAAAGATCCACTCTTTTCTGAAAATTTTTACATGATGATAGATTCTGATCCATAGAAATATGAATATGCAACACATGATACAATATGGAAAACATCCATGAAAGAATAATTCAATTCACTCCAGAAGAACAACACATGGGAGTTGGTTAATCTCCCCCAGGGACAAAGCTAGTGAAGTCTAAGTGGGTCTTTAAAAATAAGTTTTCTGCTGATGGTTCACTTTTGAAATAGAAGGAAATACTGGTATCCAAGGGATACTCTCATGTATATGGTATTGACTACAATGAGACCTTTGCACCAGTGGAAAAGATGGACTCCATAAGGCTAGCTCTAGCCATTGTAGCTTCAAGGCAATGGGAGGTACATCACATGGATGTGAAGTGTGCCTTTATAAATGGAGACATGAATGAATATATTTATATGCAGCAACCTGAAGGTTTTGTATATAATCCATCTTCAGTGTGTAGTTTAAAGAAATCTTTGTATGGGCTCAAGCAATCCCCTAGGGCTTGGTATGCCAAGATTGATGGATTTCTGTTGTCATTGAGTTTTGTTCGATGAAAGTATGATCCTAATTTCTATTTGAAGCTGATTCATGGTTCTTTAATGATTATTGTTCTCTATTTGGATGACCTACTGATTACAAGAAGTTCAAAGAAAGAGATTTCCTCCTTGAAGGATGGAATGAACCGTGCCTTTTCTATGACATATTTGGGATTGTTGAGCCAATTCTTGGGTCTCAAAATTGCTCAATCCTAACATGGAATTAAGGCTCATAAGCCAAAGTATGCTTCATATTTTCTCAACAATTTCAGCATGAAATATTTCAAGCCAAGAAAGACTCCATTCCTTTTAGGAGTTAAGCTTGAGGAAGCATGTTCTTCTCCTACGGTAAATAATACACTGTATAGGTAGTTGATTGGGTGCTTGCTTTATATTACACATACTTGACCTGAATTATCTTATGTAGTTACTGTGGCTTCAATATACATGGATCAGCCTCATGATATCCATTGGAGAGAAGCCAAGAGGATCCTAAAATTTGTTCAGGGAACAAGCACTCGTGGGATTTTCTACAAAGCAAAAACTGACTTAGAGCTAGTTGGATTTACTGAGAGTGATTGGGAAGGTAACAACACAGATCAAAATTCTACCTCAGGATATGTGTTCATTATTCCATAAGGACCAATCAGTTGGTCAAGTAAGAAACAGAGTGCCATAGCACTCTCATCTACAGAGGCAGAGTATAGAGGAGTTGTAAATGCAGCTACTCAATGTTTGTGGTTGCAAGGTATACTTGGAGAATGTGGTTTCGAATCAGAGTTTTCAATAGTCTTATATTGTGAAAATCAAAGCACCATTTGAATCTCCACTAATCTAGTTCAAAGGAAAATAACCAAGCACATAGAGACCCATATGCACTATATCAGGGAGCTTGTGCATGATGGTACCATTGCTCTACTCTATTGCGCATCTTCAGAAAAAGTAGGAGTATATTCAGGAAAGTATTATGTGAGAAGACCTTCAGTAATATCAAATCAATGCTGGGGATTTCTGATCATGTGGTGAAGAATGATTGATAACAATATCTCCAAAATTTTGTTTCCTGTCCATGTTTAAGGGAGGATTTTCCCACTGGGTTTTTTCCTCTTTCCTTGGTTGTATGGACATGTAGTATGTAAAAGGGTGACTAAGCCTTGTTGCTAGGCCCTATAATTTTCTGATATTATAAAGTAACACTTAAGGGGGGTGTTAGAATAATCAACCCATAGTTACCCATATTCGACATTAATTAAATCATTTTTGTCTTATTCCTAGATCCCTAGATTCCCTCTCTATGGTAGTTGACTTCCACATGTTCCTAGAAGTCAATACTTGCTAAACTGGGTCATGGAGTGCTTTGGAATCATCCTAGAAATATATTTATCAATTCTACTTTACTCCTAGTTCCTTAAAGCACATATCTTCTTTTTCTGAAAGCTGTCGTGCTTTACAGCAGTTTTAAGGCATAAAGGAAAAGCTAGTCTAGGGGAAATTGCCTTGTTTTTTTCCCACATAATAGTCCTTCCTTTTCTCCAAAAAAAAGCATGAATTATTTTTCTTTCAATAACTTATTATATTTCCCACTTTCTTTATCCAATTCGTGAGGATTTTCATATATTTGGAAAGTCCTTTTTGCACATATGGGGGATTTGACTTGATTTAGTAAGCCTTCTTTTTGACCAATTCGAATAGCAACCTAGTGCTTTTGAATATCTCATGTAATTATATATTTTAGAAGTATATTACTTCATATGGTTGGATTATGTACACTTATTCAATACAGGATTAAGTTATGCTCCAATTTCAGTCTCCTTTTCTGTGAATTTTGCAAGTTTGATTAGCAATTTTGTGAGTGTAATTGATCTATCACTTGGGTTCAATTTCCACAATTATAACACCATTGTATTATAGAGAGGTTCACAATATTTCATTTAATGTTATGCTGACCAATTTTGTCTCATGTATGTGCAATTTTTCCATGAATATTTTGATCACTTTACACTAAATAGCCTATCTCTTATGCGACCATCTTTCATACTGAATTCATTCAGGCCTAAGGATCCTAAGCTTTGTTATATTAAACATGGTATCGAACCCAGTTTTTCAGGTCTACTTCAAACCTCATAAACTTCCATTGATTCACCAGAAGAAATTGGGTTCCACATGAAATTTAGTATTTTTTCCTTGCTCCCTTTGTATTTTGTCCAGAGAATTCCACCCAAGTGTGATGCACCTAGAGAAAGTGAAAATGTTGAAGTGGAGAGTGTTTGAATTGAAGTGTTTTTATAGGTAAATTGAATATTTTTTGAATATATTAGTTGTTTATTGAATATCTAAGACAGATAATTCAACATATTTGACACCCAAAATCCTCACACCCTTCAACTATCTTGATTGGAGGGTTGATATGCAGATAGACTTGCGCAATAAGGGTCTATACAGAGTCACCATGGGAATATAGGTCGAACCCCAAAATCCTCTTGAAAAATTGAAGTATATAAACAAGTTGGATTAATCATTTGGATTCATGTGCATCCACATCTTTAGGGAGTTATTCTTCCATCTCGATGGGATTCAAACTCCAAAATAAGTATGGGAGAAGCTTGAATACTTGTTTGGAAAGATGGACGAGCTGAGGGGCCATATAATGAGAATGATATGATAGCACTACAACCCAAAACCTTCAAAGCTATAGAACATTTTTTCTCTAAATTAAAATCTCTTGTCATGCAATGGAAGCAATACGGGATTCATAAGAAGGATGAGAAATTGGTTCTCTCATTTCTTAGCAAGATTGGCCTAGAATTATCAGTGTTCGTATCCATCTTTCACTTTGGGAGACTAATAAATCCTATTTGGTGAATTATAACCCTTGATTCCTTCACAAAATATGTTATTCGAGAACAAGACAAGTTGATACAGATGGTATCCCTTAGAGCCTCCCCAAATCAAGCTCTCTTAGATAGGGAGATAAAGAATATGAAAGCAAGGAGGAAGCGGAAAGGAAAAGAGAAGAGGAAGACTAAATTTGAATCTAGAGAAGAGTTTGATCCATCAGATGAAACATCATGCTCTAATAAGGAAAAACATCAAAGGTTTGACCAAGGCAAGTGCTACTACTGTAAGAAAGGAAACCATACATAGAAAGGTTTTATGAAGAATACATTATATCAGATGTCACGACTCCTTGAACAACACAATATTCCCCTCCCTGAAGGTGCAATTAAGACTGATTCTGGAGGAAAAAATGATGATCATGAGAGATTTCATGAAGCGAAGGATGTATTTTCAAAATCCCATACCTTCCTCATTGATTCAAGATCCTCCAATCACATGGTTGCATCTAAAGAATCATTGTCTTCAATACAACTTAATGATGTTTCAAGTATTCACATGGGAGATGATAATAAAATCTAAGCTAAAGGAAAGGTTTAAATTAAATTAGAGTATGGAGTGTTCAAGAATGTCCTCTATGTTATTCCCTTGACACCAAATATGTTGTTTGTATACCAGATGACTCATACATGATCACCAAAGTGATTTTTATTTGGTCCTGATGTTACGGAGAGAAATTCCTATGGCTTGGGGTACCACAATAGACAGCTTGACTCTAGAAATCAATCCTTTCCAATATGCAAGAGAAATCAAATATCTAACACTAAAGGATCAAAACTTGTACCTTATTTCAGACGATTGAAGTATATCCCCATTGAGCTTTCCAACTTCAACTTGAATTGATAAATTACTTCCTCAACAATCAGTAAACAAGACAATCATGCTATATATATTGGTGTTAGATATACTCTAGCATATATAATCAACAACATATAAGCATTTGAAATCATCCATGGATAAAATATTCATTCAAACATACATTATTGGATAGGAAAATATATTTCTATTAATATAAAATCAGAGATTACAATGAATACAACCTCTGTCGGCATGTCTGTGAATCGGAGAAACTGAATCCCCCACTTGGGCCTCCACCACCTCAATCCTCCATCTCTCAATAGCAAGCTCACAAGAAAAGGAAAAGCTTGGGAAGAACACCAAAGTGCTCCAAGGGACAAAGGGATGCAGACTCAAGCATAAGTTCCACCAACAATGGACTATAATTTCTTTGTTCTCAATTCTCACATATTCTTCAATGTATCCAAAGGGTTCCTTATATAGCTCTTCAATGGGGAAATGAAGGGTCGAATCCGAGTGATCTCAAGGCATATGGAAGGCCAGGAGACAAGTGAGTCAGATCCATGTCAAGAAAAACTCAAGGAAAACTCCAAAAGAATTTGGCCTTTTGCACACATCCCGATGTACGTGGTTTTAGGAGTCAAACCCACGTATATACGCAAGAAAGGGTTTAAAAGTCACATATAGAAATTTAAGGATGTTCTTAGGGATGGTTTTGGAAACATCAAAGGTATAAAAAAGGTCCATGGGGTCCAAAAAGTCTGCAAAGGGACAGGGGAAGGACATACAAGTGTGATTCACCAGGTGTGGTAAAATCAGCTATAATAGATGCCCCCTAATGTGTGAGGTCAGAGGGGTCATACGATGGCCAAAATACATTATAAGTCCATCACACAAGTGGAGTGATGAAGAACCCAGTGGAAGAATAGCCACCCAATCAGCATAGTACAATGATACAACTCTGCATATAACTGCAAATACATATAGTAGTCCCGGATACATAAGAGTACAATGGCCATGAATAGGCATGAAACAAAATATGACATGTGTGGTCATCGCCACGTACAATATACATAGATAAGAATCTCCATGATGAAGATATACAAAGGATCATGATCTCCATGAAAGCTGAAGATATATAACAGATCAAGATCTCCATAATGGCTGGAAATGTCTAACATATACTGGAATCAAGTCACGAGAGCTGAAATCTCATGAACACTGGCACGATCAAGGAGGTAGCATATATGAGATGCCACCAATCTGGAAGGTCTTCTACACAAACTGTTACAAGTACAAGTCCTACTATGTGAATAGAGGTGTCGAGGTCGAACATAGTAGTCCATCGTCTAATTACCGGTCATTGATGTATACCGTTAACAGATGCGAGATCACCCACCGATAATGATAATGGGAATCAAGGTACTAGAGTGAAAAATAACAAGTGTGAATAAATGTGTTGAGGTTGAACACTTGAGAGAATCCATCGATCATGGGACATTGATTTATTCCCAAAGAACTATCGATGGCAAGAGAACCTACCACTGATGACTGCAAGTCTCAAGGCACTAAAAAATGACTCTAGATTCCAATCCCAAAATAAATGATCTGAAGTCGATGGGATGAAAACCGCTGGAAGGAGGGCATTAAGGCACCCCCCATCATCCAACACGAGGTACTCAGTAAAGCTGTATAATGTGGAAGGACTCGATCGTAAGGTGCACAAACCAGTAATTGTACTGGGAATGGCCGACATGCAAAGTCAATATAATTGAGAAATGGCCAACTCAGGTTTCAAATTCCTTCAAACAAGAGCATAACGGTGAATGGTGACTGAATGTAGGAAGCATAGACTTGATATACAAAACTGGGACATCTCTACGACATAGGAGGCATCGACAGAGGCTCCATAGGGACTAGAAGCTTAACCAGTCAGTGGAGATAAACTCAGATAAATGAGTACATCTCCTAAAGTCAAACTATAAACCCAACCAACATATGTGATATACAGTGCTCTATTTGAATATGACACGACTCGACGGATGCCAAAGATAACATCTTTCCTTGTCCGGATTTTTGGTTTTTAAATTTTTTTTTGGGCTTTTTCAAATATTTAAAAAACTTGAAAAAGAATAAAACTACTTTATAGTTATAGACTAGGAGGAGACGAGTGTCATATGGGAAAACAAACTAGTTCCAAGTAGTGGAACATACCTATGCTCAATGCAAGGATACATGTGTAGGATAGCGACACTCGGGGGAAAGTCCCCTCCCGATAAAATAGGGAATCAAGCTGCAAAGGATGTAAAAGATGGCTCTATATGGCTAGACAAGAGACAAGCTTGGGCTATATGGCTGAAACTCAAAGTCAGGGAAGCTGGCACAAGGCTCAAGAAGGCAGGAAAAGCTCATGATAATGCAATTACAACTTGACATAAGGGATTCCTAAGGGAAATAGGCCAGCAAAAGATCAAGAGGAGTATGAGGCTCTTGCGAAATGTCATGGCAATACTATACAACGGACTCCCACACCCTAAGGGACAAAATGTCAGCATGGGCACCAAATGCAAATAAGGTGCTAACTATGGTACCCATGTAAGGTCAAGCTCTACCATTCACATCATGCCACTTCTAAAATAGCAAGAAGGTTCCGTGACATAATAGAATCGGTTCATACCTAAGGCTATAATAAAACAGTCATAAGATCGTGCAAAATGAAAATGGGGGTGAACCTAACCTATATGCCATTTTAAACATCATACCTATAATGGGCACAAATGGGTCAAAGTAATGGTCGAAACGGCACTCAAAATGGTATCCTACATCATAAATTAGTCTAAAAACGGTCCAAAAGGATTAGAAACGGTTGAAACTATAGAAAAGGGGGTAAAAAATTTGAAAAATTTCTATAAATAGTAAAAATTTCAAAACGTTATAGAACATTTGAAATTTTTACCCAATTGAGCTCAGAATTTCAACAACAAATTCTAGGAGATCCAGCTGGCGGAATCCATTCGCGTTTTTTCTAGGTACTTACCCATGCCCTGCTCTTTCATTTTCATGCAAATTTTATCAATTTCCATGGTGAATTTAGGATTCTAGACCAATCTAAGATGTGTGCCTTGGCCCACATGGAAATCGAGGATTTTTTCGCATATAGGGCTAGATATATGCAGAAAAAGACCTCAAAGTCATGTACATACAGGTTCTACAAGTTTTGGTGTCTTGATGGCATATGGGCCAAACCAAGACTGCTACAGATGCTAGTAGACTACTGGGATCCAGAATCAGAGTCATTCCAGATAGATGGGATGTCCCTCACCATAGAAGTGGAGGACATATAAGTTGTTACTGGACTTTCCCGACAGGGGGAAGTGGTGAACCTACGTTCTCGCGGGCCCGGAGGTGGCCTGACTATAGATGAGTACATAGCAGTGTACTGTTATCTAGACACAGAGAGGGTGGGGATTCAGATCCCAAATAACTCCATACAAGTGCTAGGCCTAAAGGAAATTCTACTGACACTGGGCAGGATAGCAGGGCTAGCCTCACTCCATCAGGCCTCGTGGCCATTGATGTTCTATGCCATGGAGTGCATGAGGCCCACAGTTTATGACTGGAGTACAACATTGTTGAGAAACATGAAACAACAGATCAGCGACTGCAAGATGGACAGGATGCGAAACTTTGGTTTCAGTAGCATACTGAGCACATTCTTCTTCGAGCGTGTTTCAGGATTGAGCCCTAGAGTTGGCGTTCCTCTACACGAGGTTCGAGATCCAGCCCAACAGCGTTGGGCATATGCGATACGTAGACTGGGTGGAGGTAGGGTGTCCAACCCCTATCCAGCTGATTTCTTTCTATGGTGGTGACGACAGATAGTTTCCATCAATGATTACCCATATGTGGGGATAGACCTTCCGGGAGACCCCAACATGTTGTTACCACTAGGATCGGCATACGGTGATATTGGTAACGAATCTCGACCCTCTTTTAAACTTTTTTGAGTTATTTAATTTTTTTGTGTTTTCTGATTATGTGGAATCAAAAGACAAGTTTTTGGGTGACAATACAGAGTGACATCTTATCATATGCATGCAGATGCAGATGTAGGACCACGGCGGCCTGAAGGCTTCCCTCATAATAGATGGAGGGGAAGAGGGGATGACATTATGGGTGTGGATGTGGAGCGAACACTCCAAAGCATTCATACCAACTTTGTGAGGTTGACACACAGAGTACCCATGGCACAAGTCAAGGACTTGCCTGAGGCCATGCAGCGCCAGGTGGTGGGTGTACCACAAGCTTGGGTGCAGTTATTTCGATGGCTAGCCAAATCCATGGTGACATTCCACAATCACAACCCCCCTCCTCCTCCATAGGCTTAGATACATGGGAGTGATACATTTTGTACTACCATGTATTTATATTTTGGTGGCTCAAGAGCCCCATTTTTGTATTATGACACAATGTATTACCACATTTTGGATATTTATAAAAAAATTTATGATGATCGATTTATTTATTTACATGTGTAAAAATTTATGTTTGTGATGAGCTTATTGTCTATGAAACAAATGCCAATCTAACACATAGTTAGCATATGAGTTGGAAATTTGATTATTAATTCTTGGAACATGTATGTATGTTATATTGTCAAATTATTGTTCTAACAATCTCACACGTAAGAATCTTCTTAATAATGTCGGATCCCTGACATGGTACAAACCATTAAGCTGTGACACTACTAACTCTAAATCAAGATGTACCTCAAGAGAGAGAACACCATGTGAAATGGCATCCCGTAGAAGCTCGATAACGGCACTATACTTAGCAACATTGTTCGAAGAGTGTTGATGTAATTGTAACTTCAGAATGTATTCATCTGTTTTTCTTATGTATTGTAACCCGATGTTTATCATCTTACTGTTTTCTGGTCTTACCATTTTGTGCTGATTCTATCTCTGAGGAAGTTGCAGGGTTTTCTCCTTTATGTTTTCCCCGAGGAAAATCTTTGTGTCTCTTGTCTCTTGTGATGTGCTTATGTTTTATTGCTGTGCTTTTTATTCTCTTAGTGAAAAGATCCTAAGATCATAATGCTAGCTTATATGATGAAAAACTAACATGGTATCAGAGCTAACCTGAGAAGAAGACAGTGTGCAGCTATTGAAGCTATGGATTCTTAATTTTTGGGTCTCTCTCCACAATCCATCAGCAAAAGTATGCTAGGCTAACTCTCCAGTGAAGGGCGCATCCTTCTGTCGAAGCGGAATTTGATTCCGAGCATTTTCAGTTTTCGATGTGGAAATTAGGGATTTCTACAGAAGAGGAATTTTTGAGTGAGACCAGCATAGAATTTTTATCCTCATCAAAATCGAAGTTTAGAGACCTAAATCAAGAAATTTGGTTGGTTGAAACTCTGGGAAATTCAAACCCTAGTTTGACCCCAAGCTAGGAAAAACCCTAAATACTAAAACTGTTACGTTTTGGTACATTCGCTATATTTTGAGGTTGGAAAATTATCAGAAGTTGAAAATTTCCAAGGACGAATATAAAATCCTGATAAATACTTTGTCCAAAAATCAGACTCTGATTCATTATATTCTAGGAGATATGAACCCTCCACGTTAGGGTTCCAGCCTCTTCCAAAATTCATACTTAAACAGGACACCTGGGGAGAATTGCAATATATTGGGCTACAGAGGTTCAAATGGAATTCTTGAAGATTTTCCAGAAATTTCACGGACTATAATTTTGGTGGTACGAATATCAGACTCAGAATATGAACCAGTGACACGTGAAATTCCGTACAATGTCGCTGTTCTGAACAGTCCTGTAACAGGTCACCTTGGAAAAAGGATCATAAATCCCAAATGGTGAAACCAATTCTAATGAAACCTATGGTTTTATATTAGGGACATGTGAGGTTACCTCCATAAGAAATTTCAGACATAGAGGAGCAGTAATTTCGGAGATATCATAGAAACAGTAACAGAAATCTCTGCACAAGAAATTGAAAATTAGGGCTTCCTGTTCCAAGAGATTTCCTCCACTATTTTTAGAAAAGGAGTACATTGGACAGCTCCATTTGAAAAGATCTATCTGTCTATCCAATCAGATCTGAAAGATTCCAAGTTTTGAAAATTAGGGTTTCTGTGACAAACCCTAGATCAGCTAACTCTGGAACCAAGACGGACACCTCAAATTGGTAAGATCTAATCCTTTGCTATTTTCATTTGAGGTTCTCATTTCAAAGTAATCTATTACATCAGCTTGATGATAAGCTTGGTGAAGTTCATAACTTCCAAGCATAGAAGTATTTTATCTCTCTGAAGAAAATGGATTGGACACCTACATGAGTATAGAGGTTCCAGTTTCAGAGGGAGATGAGGTTAGAAGCCTTTCACAAGAAGAACTTGGTAAACTTTATTACAAGTGTCTCCGCAAAGACAACGAAGATGTTTGATTCCTTGGCCAAGCTATTTGAAGGAAAGAACATAGATTGAAATATGAACTTAAGAAATTAGTTGAAGAATGTGAAGATCCAGAATGTAGAGACCATGCAGTCATAAGGGTATCTCAAATCAAGAACAACTTGAAGCAGTAAAAGAAGAAGTGAAGAATGCAGAAGTGATGATGGCCACCTTGAATAGCCTCCCAGGATCATGGGATTCATTCATGAAAGGAATGTGTGCTAGAAGGAAGTAATTACTTTCAGCAGACTTCGAGAAGAAGAAGAAGCTCAACTCATAAGAAGAGAAGAGAAGATGGGAGCAATTGAAGATCAAGATCCCACCATACAAAGAAGATCCCTCAAGCGATGAGGAATACGAAGGACTCAACTCTTGAAGCACCTCTTATCCTCCTTTGCATTTGGATAAGAAACAATGCTATCATGAATGAAGAAAACAATGAAGCTGAAGGATCAAGGAGTCTACCCACGAAACAAATAAAGATAAGTATTCAATTGTCATTTCATGATAATGTTTTGTTATACAATTTGTTTATATTCATTTAATGTATTAAGCATTATAGGATGTTTGCATTAATGACAGTATACTACTAATATGCATGTGATGGGTAAGTAGCTCATGGTGCTATACAAACTCTCCATTGCTACTTATCTAGAATGAAACCTCTTTGCTGACATATTGGATTAGTGCACAATCTCAATGTTGTCCTAGTAGAGATGGAAGGCATCTAGAAAGTTTCAGTGAGATATGGATGAATGTTGTATTGGCTAAAGTAGTTGCATAAGAATTTTCCAGTATGAATATTCCTTATGAAATGTTTCTAACCATACAAATTCATTTGACTTGTAGGAAAGATCGCATACATAATCGCCTACAAGCAAAGAAGGAAGAGACTTGTTCTGAAGAACAAGTGATGATAGTTCAAAGACAAAGAATAATATGACGAGTTCAGTGACATCATTGATGCAGAACCTTCCAGCCACCAAGAAGAAAGGGAAGACCAATTCAAGAAGAATGATGTCAGGGTGCAGTATCAAGACCTGAAGAGAAGTTCATAGTTCCATCATACAGTAGATGGAAACATTGTGGGATACAAAGCAAGATTCGTAGCATGAGGATTCTAACCAAAAGAAGGCATAGACTACGAAGAGACATTTGCAGCCACTGGAAGTGAAGTCACATGACATGCATAATCATGTGTAAAAATGAAAGAAGGCATTGTACAAGTTCAGAAGACACCCATGGGATAACACATACATGATGAGATTGATGAAGATCTTAACCTTTGCTACAAGGTTGAAGATGAAATTCTACACACTAGAAGGATACATAGAATATCAATACCATAGGAAGCTACTTGTCACTCCAGTACAAAATGTTTTAGTGCATAGAGTACGGAAGATAGAGGGAGTATGATGCTTCGCTTCAAAGGGAGTGACTATAGAATATCTTGAGGTTCGACATGGTATGACAGGTTGGGAAGATTACTGATGACTCTAGGCTTTACTAAGAGTAAAGTGGATTTCAACCTTTGCTTCAAGGTTGAAGGCGGAAGACTAGTGATGCTCCTGTTATGTGTCGATGCACTACTTTCTAGGTATGGAGGTGTGGCAGAGTACAGATGGAATATTCCTTGGACAAGGGAAGTAAAGATCCTGAATAGGTTTAGGATGACAGACTGCATGACCACACCTATGGCATCGAACATGAATCTATTGAGTGATGCTTCATCAGAGTCGGTTGATGCTATGATGTATCGTTAGATGATTGGGTCATTGATGTACCTGACAAACACGAGACCAGACATTTGCTTTGCTGTGAACACCTTGAGCCAGTATTTGACAGATCTGAGAAGTGTTCACTTGACAGTTGGAAAGCATATTCTGAGGTACCTGAAGGGTACAGTTGATTATGGACTCAAGTACGATGTGAATTAGAAAATTAAATTGGAGGGCTATGTTGATTCAGATGGGGTAGGTAGTGCCATCGACAGAAATAGTACTTTAGGATGTTGCTTCAGTATTGGGATCAGGTGTGATCTCTTGGTTTAGCAGGAAGAAATATTGTGTGGCATTGAGTACAGCTGAAGCAGAGTATGTCACAGCTTGTTCAGCTAGTTGTGAGGCAGTATGGCTATGGAAGCTACTGTCTGATATATTTGATCTCCAGTTGGATGCTACTTGTATAGATTGTGACAACCAGAGTTGCGTGAAGTTGTTAGAGAATCCAGTGTTCCATGACAAGTTGAAGCACATCGAGATCAAGTATCACTATATCAGGGATATGGTGCAAAGAGGAGCAGTGAAGCTCCAATATGTTGCGACAAAGGAACAGATAGCTGATGTGTTAACAAAGCCATTAGCCAGAGTGAAGTTCGAGTACTTTAGGGAGAAACTTGGTGTTCTCCAGATCGAGGTTTCCTCCAAGGGAAAGTGATGAGACCCATAGCCATTCTGACGAGCAGGTCAGATTTAAGGGCTGAGCCATTCTGTCATGGTGAGAGGATTCAGTTCCTTCCATGTCAGATATGAGTGCTAAGGATCCAAATCCATTATGACGAGTAGGTCAGATGTAAGGGTAGAGCCATTCTGTTCATGGCTAAAGGATTTAGTTCCTTCCATGTCAGATGTGAGTGTTGGCCATTCTGTCGAGTATGACAAATGTGAGTGTTGGCCATTCTGTCGAGTATGACATATGTAAGGGCTACCACCATTCTGATGAGCAGGTCAGATATAAGGGCAGAGTCATTCTGTTCATGGCTAAAGGATTTAGTTCCTTCCATGTTAGATGTGAGTGCTGGTCATTCTGTCGAGTAGGACAGATGTAAGGGCTACCACCATTCTGATGAGCATGTCAGATATAAGGGTAGAGCCATTCTGTTCATGGCTAAAGGATTTAGTTCCTTCCATGTCAGATGTAAGTGCAGAGCCATTTTGACGAGGAGGTCAGATGTGAATGCTGGCCATTCTGTCGAGTAGGATAGATGTAAGGGCTACCGCCATTCTGACGAGCAAGTCAGATATAAGTGCAAAGCCTTTCTGATGAGTAGGTTAGATATAAGTGTTGAAGCCATTTCACAGATGGTAGTAGATGTGCCTACCATGCTGGTGAATGTGAGTGTTGGGCCTTTCTGATGTGATTGTAGTTTACTACATGATCAGATGTGAGTGCTGGGCATGCCTTTCTGGTGAGTAGGTCAGATGTAAGTGCTGGGCGAAGACCTACCTAATGGCTAGGCCTACAACCAGCATGAAAGAAGGTTGGCTCTGTAGAACTTCCTATGACGAGATAGTAGACACATGATGATGACCAGGTGAGATCCAGATAGAGCTATGATCCAGATCTAGTTATGATGACTCTGAGAGATCTAGATTGAGTGATGATCCAGATCTAGCAGTAATTATCCAGATCGAGATATGATCCAAATCTAGATCCAGATCCAGTAGTGATGATGTCTGATGATGATCTAGATCAAGTGATGATCTAGATTCAATGATGATTATCCAGATCCAGTGATGATCTAGATTCAATGATGACGATCCAGATCGAGTGATGATCCAGATCCAGTGACGATGTTCCAGATCGAGTATGATCTAGTGATGATGTTCCAGATTGAGTATGATCCAGTGACGATGTTCCAAATTGAGTATGATCCAGTAACGAAGTTCCAGATCGAGTATGATTCAATGACGATGATCTAGATCGAGTGATGATTCAGATCCAGATGAAAGATGACTAAAGATGAAGATGACTTGAAGATGAAGATGACGAGAAGTTGACGATGATTCAGATGATACAAAGAAGAAGACTTGTGCTAATAAATTGTGTCGAGATAATACCTTCCTAGTTAAGAGGGAGTGTTGATGTAATTGTAACTTCATAATGTATTCATCCATATTTCTTATGTAGTGTAACCCAATGTTTATTTTGGGATGTATTGTAATGTATTTGAGTCATGTCATACCCCGATGTTTATTTCAGGAAGTTTCTATAATGAGAAATTCATGTCAAGTCATTGTGGGTAACCCTCCTATTGGTCAAGGGTTAAAGTCCCCACAGTTGTGGGGCCCTTGGGTTATTATACTATCCTAGTGAATTCGACCCTAGGTGAGTTATACTATCCAGATCGAGAGATGATCCAAATCCAGATCCAGATCGAGTGATGATCCAGATCTAGCAGTGATGTTGTCTGATGATGATCCAGATCAAGTGATGATCTAGATTCAGTGATGATGATCCAAATCGAGTGATGATCTAGATTCAATGATGGCGATCCAGATCGAGTGATGATCCAGATCCAGTGACGATGTTCCAGATCGAGTATGATCTAGTGACGATGTTCCAGATCGAGTATGATCCAGTGACGATGTTCCAGATTGAGTATGATCCAGTAACGAAGTTCCAGATCGAGTATGATCTAGTGACGATGATTTAGATCGAGTGATGATTCAAATCCAGATGAAAGATGACTAAATATGAAGATGACTTGAATATGAAGATGACGAGAAGTTGACGATGATTCAGATGATACAGAGAATAAGACTTGTGCTAATAAATTGTGTCGAGAGAATACCTTCCTAGTTAAGAGGGAGTGTTGATGTAATTGTAACTTCAGAATGTATTCATCCGTATTTCTTATGTATTGTAACCCGATGTTTATTCTGGGATGTATTGCAATGTATTTGAGTCATGTCATACCCCGATGTTTATTCTGGGAAGTTTCTATAATGAGAAAGTCATGTCAAGTGATTGTGGGTAACCCTCCTATTGGTCAAGGGTTAAAGTCCCCACAGTTGTGGGGCCCTTGGATTATTATACTATCCTAGTGAATTCGACCCTAGGTGAGTCATTGTAAGTCGGGGAAATAGTATCCACCATTGTATTACCCTCCTATTGGTTAGGGGAGGCAAATTCCCCACAAGTGGTGGGGCACTAGGGTTATTAGACACTCCTAGAGATGTCGGCTCTAGTAAGTAATTGTTAAGTGAGGTCGACATGTTGGAGTGCACTTAAAGTGAACGGAAGAATATAAATAGAGAGTGAGAGCCTCTCTATTTATCACTTGCAACAAGCACACTCACTCATTGAGGGCGCATGAGTGAGAGAGGAGAAGCTCTCTCAGTATGAGAGAGAGAGACTGCTGCTGTCAGGAGATCATCTTACTATTTTCTGGTCTTACCATTTTGTGCTGATTCTATCTCTGAGGAAGTTGTGGGGTTTTCTCCTTTATGGTTTCCCCGAGGAAAATCTTTGTGTCTCTTGTCTCTTGTGATGTGCTTA
>LPNX010587505.1:235050-272915 GCA_001517045.1 Pseudotsuga menziesii
TATTACTGTGCTTGTTATTCTCTCAGTGAAAAGATCCTAAGATCATAATGCTAGCTTATATGATGAAAAATTAACAAAGAGGGCTGTAAACATACGCTTCCTAAGGACAATACCTGAGCTGTAGGAGTATAGATCACCCAAGCAGTAGAGGCTGAGTGTTGAGTGTGATGGATCACACCATCCACGAATCCTATGAAGGTGGAATATTCCATTTACATCTACTAAAAGAAATGGAAACTAATCAAAAACCCAATCAACATAAGAAAATAACTACCTATGCAAAACTGTACAATAATATACAATAGTCAGCCTTGGCTGAAAATCATGCATAGTACTTTTTAAGATAGAGCCCATTTCTAGGCTCCACCACAGCTGTTCCCTCATAATCCACTAACTCATAATCTCCCTTCTCTAACACAAGTTTAACGACATAAGGACCACGCCACATGGGGTTAAACTTTCCTACCCCCAAGGGTTCTTTCGGTTGATCCCACAAAAGGACCAAATCTCCCTCATTAAACCTCCTTTGATGGATAGACTTATCATAATGGACCTTAACGTGATGCTCATTCACTTCTAGAGCCACCAAGGCATCTCGGCGTTGTTCATCAAGTTTCTCTAAGTGGACCAAACGCTCCTCCAATGGGGAAGTGCCCGGTAAGAGCTCTATGGCTAGCTTCAAATAAGGAATCTCGCACTCATCCGAAAATACCAACTCCACTCCATGTACAAGCTGATATGGAGAAAAACCCAGGGCAGTCTTAATAGCAGTACTATAAGCCCACAAAGCAGGATATAACATAATGTGCCAATTAGTCTTGCTTTGTGTGATGGTTCGTTGGAGAATGGATTTGAGTGATTTGTTCACTGCTTCAACCTATCCATTCACTTGAGGGTAGTAAGAGGAGGAATGCTCTTGCTTGTACCCTAAATTTGAGGCCAATTCTTCCATCATACGATTCTAAAAGTGAGTGCCATGGTCAGTGACAAGCTCCTTCCGAATACCGAACCGAGTAATAATTTGGTTGAATATGAAATTTGCCGCTATCTCATCATCGGATTTAACTGTAGGCATAGCCTCAGCCCATTTCATGAATTAGTCAATATCCACTATGATATGATAATTCCCCCCAGCTGAAGGTGGGTTGCAATCCATGAAATCAAGCCCCCATTTAGTGAAGGGACCAGTGGTGATGATGGGATGTAACGGGGTAGGTCACGAGTGCATATTCCTTGCAAACACCTAGAAAGGGTGGCACTTATTGACCACATCTACACAATCTTTAAAGATCGTCGACCAGAAATAACATGCTCTTAAGATTTTTTGGGCTGTAGAAAGCCCAGATAAATGACCACCACACGCCCCTTTGTGGCAATCATTCAGCACAAGATCAGCCTCCTCATGAGTTAAACAATGACGTAAAATGGAATTTACCCCACAACAGTACAAGGTGTTATCCACTATGAAGTAATTCTTGGATACGTGACATAATCATCATCGTTCATCCCATGAAAGGTGAGTAGGGACCTTCAATGTTTGTAAATATATGATAATGTCTCCATACCATGGATCCAAAGTTGATATTAATAAGATGTGCTCATCAACAAACGTATCTTCACAAACCATCTCCTCCTCCTCACTTGGGAAATCCGATATAAGCTTCGCAAAAATTAACGATTTCTTCAATTTTTCCGAAACAAACTTGAGATCGAATTCTTGCAAGATGACTATCCATTTATTATACTTTCCCCCAATCATCCTTCGAGTGAGGATGAATTGAAACGGATTGAAATGGGATACAACCAAGGTTTAGCGAAGGAGAATATAATGTCTCAATCATTGAACCGCATGTATGGTAGCTAAGGCAAGCTTATCAACATGGGAATAACAAACTTCTACATCAATAAGGTTCCAACTCAGGTAGTATATGACATGCTCTTGGAGCTCCTCATCCTCTTGAACCAAAACCATACCAATTCTCTCCATCGACGCGGCCACATAAAGTAGAAATTCACGGCTATAGTCAGGTGGACTAATCATCGGGGCCGATGCTAAGGCTCGTTTAAGTGCATCAAAGGTCTCCCAGGCTCGCTCATCCCAACAAAATGTGGTGTCCTTTTTCAAAAGATGCATAAAGCCTCTAGTCAAATTGGCAAAGTTGACAACGAATATCTGTAAGAAGTTTTCCATGCCTTGCAAACATTGAATATGTCTAATGTTTTTCAGGGGAGACAACTAAAGTATTACCTCAACCTTCAAAGGGTCGACTCTTATACCCTCCTTGGAGACAATGAACCCTAATAAGCGACCAGACTTCACGCAAAAGATGCACTTGTGAGGATGCAACCTGACCAAATAATGGAAGCACCTTTCGAACACTAATCTCAAATGATAGGAATGATGCATTCGCATACGAGAATGAGCAGTAAGGTCATCCAAAAATAATTTAATAATTGATTTGAGATCATGGAAGATCAAGGTCATAGCTCGCTGAAAAGTGGCTCCAGCATTCTTAAGGCCAAAAGGCATCTTTCGATATGCAAAGGTTCCCCAAGGACAAATAAAGGCAGTCTTATGTTGGTCCTCAGGTTTAATTTGTATTTGATTGTATTCAGAAAATCCATCCATGAAGGAAAAAACCTTGCTACCCACACACTCATCCAAAATTTGATCAATAAATGGTGTGGGGAAATTGTCTTTAGGACAGGCACGATTCAAGTCACGGAAATTACTTCATATACGGATCGCTCCCTATTTCTTATCCATCGGAACAGGATTTGAAACCCACTCCATCAAGGGAACAGGATAGATAAAACCGACTTTCAACAGTTTTTCTATCTTCACCTTAATTGCGGGTGTTTTCCTAGGATTCACTGCATGCAAGCATTGTCGAATAGGATTAGAATTGGGATAAGTTTTAATCTCATGTTCAACAATGCGAGGGTCGATACCTGGCATTTCATCGTAATACCAAGCAAAGATATCACAAAATTCTTTAAACAGCTCAGTGTACTCTTGAATCTCAGCATGAGAACATTTTTCCCCAATATAGACATTCTCAATCTTGCTAGGATCGTGAGAGATATTAATAGGAATGGTAGGAGATATATTTTCCATGTTCCCATTAGCCATCGAACTAGGATAGCTTAATGGAACCATGGGACTACCAATTCTCTCACTAAGAACCTCCCTAAAGTCCTCATGCTCCAAGTGGTCAAGCTCAGGAAGAAAATAAGATCTATGATACAATTATTCCCAAGGTGGCTCAACCCCTGACTTGGCCTCAATAATCACTTCGTCTGAAGGAAAAACACTATCAAGGAAATAATGCACGTGAGAAGATTGAACTGCCCATGCAGGCAGCACATACGGGTCCTCCTCCTCCGTCCATGAATAGGAAGGACTAGGATCTGCAACACTCCCAAGATTAGCTTGATAAGCTACCATAGTTGTAGGAAACGGAACATCTGTCACGATGGGTTCACTAGAAGTATTCGGTGTAGGGAGAATCCAAGAATCTTCCATATGGTTTGTGTGAAATGACACCGATCTCACAGATGTTGAAGCCTCACTGGAACTATACCTTATCATAAGGACAGGTGCAGGACAACTAAAGCTTCCCATAATGGATGGATACATGCCCACACCCACACTCCCAGTTGCCGGCTGAGAGTGCTCTACAATCGGGATTGAAGCTCCCAAAGATGCGGTAACCGATGGATTCTTGAATGACATTTGATCAATCATAACTATCTTCCCATTAAATGAAAAGCATGCAACGTGAAATAGAGAAGAAGCTACGGCTTTCATACTGTACATCCAATTCCTACCCAGCAAGAGATTATAGTCAAGGGGTGTATCAACCACCTCAAACTCAATCGCAATGGTCTTCCCTCCCAAATAGACCTTAAGGGAAGGAAGGATCTTGTGTGGTCTAAATGATCTCCCATCAAAAGTAGTCAACATGGTACCATATTTAGACAACTTGGGGGACCTAAACCCTTCCAACATGATAAAGACATCACAGAAGCAACAGCGCCTTCGTTAATCACAGTGCACTTGATGGTCATGTTAAGACATTGTACATGAATCAAAAGAGACACATAATAAGGCAAGTGAGGCTGTAGTCCCGCAGTTTCAAATTTAATCATGAAAGGAAGAATTATCATCATTCACACCAAGGGAAGAAAGCGAAGCCTTCCTTTGTGAAGGACAACTCTAAAGTACTTCTAGTGCAGACATCGCACAAGGAGTATGGCCCAAATCCTCGACAACAAAATAGTTCTAGGCGGCTTGGGCATTAGGATTGTGCCTCAAATGCTTAAGGACTCCCTTAGGAATTTGGGGTAGAGCTTCAGGTTTATCCATAGGTTTTTCAATACGCAAAGGAGTCCCTGGTGGATCAGGTTCCTTTCCTGGGTCAGGTTGTGATGAACCATAGTCCTTTGCACAGGTCACAACCTTCGTAGCATGCACCATGTTAATGCAACCATGACCACTAGCCTCCGATGGATCTTGATCACCACCAGACTGATCATGGGTCCTGGATTTCATGTTTTGATTGTGAGGTAAAGGGTTGGTCAGCACAGCTGGGCCCTGCATTAAGAATATCGAGGCTTCATCTATACGAGGACACAAGTAAGTGAGATGATCCTCCTTACATAACTTGTAAGGAAATTTAACCTTACGTTTATATTGCTTATCCCCCCCAGCATTTCAAGCATTCTTGTCATTAGTATTATCATTTTCATTCCTATTCCCACCCTTATGATTGTTCTTACCCTTATTTCTATTCCTTCCGGGTTGCTGGTTACCCTTCTGGTCTGACGATTGCACCAAAAGCACACTCACCATTTGGGTGGGTTGAGACGAAGCCATGGCTTGTCCTAAAGCAGATTGCTTGATCAACAATTGACTGACCTGTTGCACAACCGAATCCACAGGCTTAGCACTTGCACAACCAACAATTCCATTGGCATGTGGTCCAGGTTTAACTTTGGGGTCGAAACTAGAATGTGGAGCGTTGGGAATGATCTCATATAACAAACTGGATTGAGCATAAATCAAGTCCAATTCCTGCGCCCTAAAAATGGCTTCTTCCTCATTTTGAACTACGGATGTAGAAACATCCTTCACTATATAAGGCAATAACGACTTAAGGAACCACTTGAGGAGAAACTCCGGTGGTATGAAGGATTTAATCAACCTCTTCTGTCTATGCCACTCTTGGATATGGTCTGAGATATGCGTCGCTTTATCTTGCTGAAATGTCGACAAGAGTTTCATACCAACGTCGTAATGCACTGGTAGCTGGAAGTGGTTGAGAAAATTCATTGCTAGGTCATCGAACAAAGTGAATGCCCCCCTAGGTAACTCTATATACCATTTTGCAGCAGGCCCTGTAAGGGTGCGTTTAAATAGCCTTAAACGGATTGAATCTTTGTGTAAATAATTTGAAGAGCACCATAGGTGAAATGTAGTAACATGTTCACTTAGATCTTCTCTAGGTTTTCCCTCGAACTTCGGTATGTTCGAGGGAAGCTTATAATGCAACAGCCGGCCAAGATGGGTCATGAGATATAGGATCGTTCATCAGTCTCGACAAGTCGGGAAGATTTAGCGTTGCAAGGAAAGGGAGCCTAGGATGAGCAGGTCAATGCACCGCTCCCTAATAGTGTTGGTTCACATAGGTCTGATTAGCATAACCACCATGGCCTTGGCCATAGTGCCCTCCTCCCGTTTGACCTGTGTAGGGTGGCATGGAAGCACCATAATGTGGTGTACCTTGACTATGTGGGGCTACAAAGCCATAATTAGGAGAGTAAGTGGGTTGTTGATACACGTACCCATAAGTTGAATAATCGTGTCCATACTGCGTCCCATAATAAGGTCCATAAGACATCCCATGAGATGTCCCATGAGACACTCCATAAGTAGGAATGTAGGCTGCAAAAGTAATGACATGACCTCCAGAAGTAGGGATATGACCCCTAGAAACAACAGGAGGTACTTGAACTTGAGACACAACTGTGTGAGTAGCAACAGTATGGACATGACTCGTAGCGACATTCTGGCCCGAAGGACCACGTGAATGAGGTGGAGGGATGACATTCGAAGAACAAGGAGCCAAGGACAAAGGGACCTATGAAATCATGTACGTGGTGTTCCCTATAGTCACTCGTCTTGGATCTGGTATCCTAATAGGATCACTAAACCTAGTTCTAGGAGGAATATGTGATGTAGCTTCCACCACCCGGATGGAAGGTGCAATATGACTCGTGGTCCCAAACCTCTCCGCATGGAAAGGAATGGGAGTGCCCCTAGGCATAGTGTTAGGTTCTAACTCCGATTCGCCATGAAATTCCAAATCATGTGTGGGAATACCAGACATACCATAACTACCATAACTAGTGCTCGTGGGTTCATAATGAGTCTCGTCGTCCGGCATTCCATACCGAAGATGCGTGAATGGGGGATCATAGCTAGAGTAAGTAGGTCTATCATGAAAAGTACCTATCTCAAAAATTACAGGACCTAACTCAGAAATTATAGGCATATCATGTGAAGGATCATAGGTAGGATTAAACTCCCCATCATTCACTCGAAGTGGAGAAGAAAGCTCAGGAATACCATCTTCACAATCTCCCATCGTGTGTGAATCAATGTGCGAAGTAGTCCACCTGGACCATCTATTTCTCTCTCCCAAAGGAGGAGGAGAGGTAGAAGGCGGAAGTCCTGATAAATGATGAGAACGGTGAGGAGCCGCACCCAAATCCACAATGACTCAAAAATATAAAAGACTCTCTAATTACGTAAACCTTAAGCAAGCTAACGTGCACAGAGCATACACCAATAAAATCTAAAGCCAAACACAAGAAATCAAGGGTAGGATAAGTGAGCTCCTGAATGAAGCAGGTATGTCTCACCTAAGAGAGGCTTGAGACTCCCATACACAACAAGCGGAGGTACATAACCAATTATTGTGGCCCTCAGCTTCAACGCATAAAGCGACTGTGCTGTCCAACCCCAACCTGGCCAGGACACCTGCAGAATAACACCTGCAAAGTACCCCCTTAATATCCTAGGTAAGGCAACTAAGGTCACCTCAATATAATCAATGCTCAAGCAGACAGTCACAGGCGGGATTGACTGTATGGGCAGGGTAGCAAAGCCTGAAACTCTCAAAAGATCCCCCAGATACAAATACAATCCTGGAAATATCTCCGGTGCTACTCAATTATGAGTAGGGGTCATCCCAACCAATAACCACTCACACTACCTCATGCTTAACTCCCTTTTGAGACGAGGATCCTGAGAAACACCAATTATACCAAGGAATTTCACACTCTCACCTGGACAGACACATACATGTTGTTGTTTAATGGTCTTGGAGAATTTACTGACAATGAACTATTCCAAGACCCTAAAACCTAATCTTGTTGGTGTACCCTATCAAATAAAATAGTGTAATTCATTTTAATTAAGCGTTGATTTTATTTGGATTTATTACTCAAAAGAGGTAGATGGTCGTGCAACTAATGGTGTTACGATGCAACATGAAGTAAAATGCACACCTAACAATCAATGCAAATGCATTGTGTCCAATGAAAATAGGGTATGCTACTACGTGAAATGCAAAATTTTTCTTCAAATGATAAGTGCAATAGTTCCTATATGAAGTCCTGACTAATACTTCAAAGCAAAACCTAGTGCAAGTACCATGCAAAATGCAAAAATGCAATGCATAATGATGCAAATAAGCAAATATTTTTGGATTTTTTGAAACAAAAATGAGATACTAAAGCAATAGAATGATTCTACTACCCTAATCACACTCGAAAAACAATCACACAAAGTAATAAGGTAAAAGAAATCTAATGCACTAATCCCAAAACAAAACAAAAAATCGAAAATGCAATGACAAGAACATTCTTAAAAAAGAAATCTAACCCCAAAAAAAATGTCCCTGGTTAGAAACATAGGTGTATACAGACTCTAGCAGTGTCAAAGGAGACTCAGCAATCATCAACATTCACCCAGCAACAATCAATATTCATCTATAAGGAAAAACTAAGGGCATACGCAACTGTTCATAGTAAACCTACGTATGTACGTGGATATATCAGTGAAAACTATGTATATATGTGACTGTGAGTTACAAACTCGTGTACAGGAAGAAAAGTGCATAAAAACAAAGGAAAAAATACAAGATGAAACAAACTTCACACCAATCAGACACTACCAGGAATACATGCCCCTAGGCCTGACAAACAAACAGAGAAATAAGAGCAATTCAAAATCATTGAATTCCAATAAAAACCCCTAAAGGACAACTACTAGGAACTCCCCAACGGAGACGCCAATTCTGTTACGTAGAGAAATTCCTATGGCTTAGGGTTCCACAACAGACAGCTTGACTCCAGTAATCAATCCTTTCCAATATGCAAAAGAAATCAAATATCTAACACTAAAAGATCAAAACTCGTACCTTATTCCGGATGGTTGAAGTAGATCCCCGTTGAGCTTTCCAACTCCAGCTTGAATTGATAAATTCCTTCCTCAACAATCAGTAAACAAGACAAGCATGCTATATATATTGGTGTTAGATCTACTCTAGCATATATAATCAACAACGTATAAGCATTTGAAATCATCCATGGATAAAATATTCATTCAAACATACATTATTGGACAGGAAAAGAAATTTCTATTAATATAAAATCAGAGATTACAATGAATACAACCTTTGTCGGCACGTCTATGAATCGGAGAAACTGAATCCCCCACTTGGGCCTCCACCACCTCAATCCTCCATCTCTCGATAGCAAGCTCACAAGCAAAATTCAAGCTTGGGAAGAACACCAAATTGCTCCAAGGGACAAAGGGATGCAGACTCAAGCATAAGTTCCGCCAACAATGGACTATAGTTTCTTTGCTCTCAATTCTCACATATTCTTCAATGTATCCAAAGGTTTCCTTATATAGCTCTTCAATGGGGAAATGAAGGGTAGAATCCAAGAGATCTCAAGGCATATGGAAGGCCAGCAGACAAGTGAGTCAGATCCATGTCAAGAAAAACTCCCAAAAAAATTGGCCTTTTGCACACATCCCGATGTACACGGTTTTAGGGGTCAAACCCGCCTATATACGTGAGAAAGGGTTCAAAAGTCATGTATAGAAATTTAAGCATGTTTTGAGGGATGATTTTGGAAACATCAAAGGTATAAAAAGGGTCCATGGGGTCCAAAGAGTCTGCATAGGGACAGGGGAAGGCCATACAAGTGTAATTCACCAGGTGTGGTAAAATCAGCTATAACACCTGACTTAGTGTAGATATCAGATATTTCAACTGGGAATATGGTGGTGAAAGTTGTTACAAACCATTCCTCCAAGGCAGATGAATTCTCACACTTTCTACCATACTAATATTTAGTGGAATCTCAGTTTTCATTTGAAAGGGAAGGAAAATTCATTCTACCTAAACCTTTTTCATATGATAATGTTTCTATTAATGTTTCAGATTTAGAATCCAAAGAAAAGGAACAAGTTCAATCATCTCCAGATCAAGGCCCAATCCCTACTCCAAATATTAGGCATAAATGGGCTTAGAAGGTTATTCAGGCTGATGGGAACATAACTGGAGAGTCATATGACATGAGGAGAACAAGGTCTCAATTTCAAAATGAGATCCTTGTGATATGTCAAGAAAATACACTTCTCCCAGAGAGGTGCTACAAACTCCTAGAGATATGTTTCATGATGGTAAGGTTTGATCAACAATTTTTATCACTAAATAATAATGATACATTCAATCATGTCACTCAATTTAAAAAATTGGAAGGAAAAATATGCATGGAAAATCCCAATGGTTACACTGATTCTCTCTTGACATGCAAGCTCAGGAATCTGTTGTATGGGCTTAAGCAAGGCCCTAGGGCATGGAATCCAAATTTCAATCCTTTCATAAAGTCAAAGAGGTTTGGAAGATGCAATATTGGATACAAAAGAAACAACATTTCTTCTCCTATGTGTCATCATATTGGAAGAAGGTGGAGAGGTTCACATGCAGAGTACCAGGAAACTAGTGCACACAAGGACCATTACATTGCACTACTGCTCCACAGAGATGTAGATTGTAGAAATATTTTCACAAGTTATTTACTAAGAAGAAATTTTTTCTTGATGTGAAAGCTTGATCCTCGATCCACTGTTCATTTTGAGAGTGGGGCGTTCCCATGAGGTTTTCCTCATTTTCCTCGATTTACTAAGTAGTTAATTTTTGCATTTAGATTGTTGGGTAACCTTTAGTATTAGTTTCTAGGTCCCAAGTTGTCCAAATTAGTATTAAGGGGGGGGGGGGGTGTTAGGATTATTAATTAATCCTCCCTTGACCACCATAGCCTAAATTTCATTTNTGATTCCATTTCACTAGTTCCATGGGGAACTCATCTAGGGACACCTACCACCTATTACGCCAGTTTACATGAGTTTGGGATATTTGGAGAGAAATTACTATGATTTAGGAACCCACACTCAGTGCCATCAGTAGTCATTAGTAGTTGACTCTAGTCTATGTTTAGTCATGCTCCGATCAACCATAGTTAATTCACCTTTATTCATCCTAGCACCGCTTTTCCCTAATTCAGGGAGTTGGAACCTTTTCTCACCTAACTCACTCAGTTAACTAAATATGAAGTGATTTGGTCATCTAAAATTGCATTAGTGAGTCTCTAGTGGTGTTTTTCCATAGATAGAGTTATCTAGAGTCAGTCCAAGTTAGGTAATTAGAATCATGCCAACTATATTCGAATTCTCCTTATTGTAACACCATATTTCTATAGAGAGTTTAATTTTAATTCATGTAATGTTATGCTGACCAATTTTGTCTCATGTGTGTGCAATTTTTCCATGAATTTTTTGATCAGTTTACACTAAATAAACTCTCTCTTCTGCAACCTTCTTTCATAGTGAATTCTTCTAGGCCTGGGGATCCTAAGCTTTGTTAAATTAAGCATAGTAGCAGAGCAGGTAGTGAGCATGAGAATTATTGAATGAATCCTAAACAACATATGGAATGATTTCACTAAATGTTAGGATGTCAAAGAATGATATAAATCTAATGTCTAGATGGAATTATATTCCAACACCCCCTTTCAAGACAAAATTGTAGTGAGCATGATAATTATTGAGGGCCTAATCAAAAAAGGCTTATGGTCACCCTTTTCAATTTATTTGTCCAAAAACTAAGGTAAAAGAGAAAAATCATATGGGAGAAACCTTCACTCTAAACATGTAAATTATGAATATACCAAAATTTAATTAATCTCTCCAAAGATCCAATATTATGTGAACATAGTGAAGATGTTTGGAGGTCTCTTCCTTGGTAGAAGATGAATCTACTCAACTAGATTAGGAACATAATTAGCTACAGGATGGACAGTGTGGCCATGTAGAGCAAGTAAGTAAATCTAACATAAGAGTGAATTGGGGTGGTTCTCACCAGACTTGAACTTCTTGATATTAGATCCAAATGATACTTGATATTATATTATAGAATCCTTGACCTTTGAACCAAAATTAGGTCCAAATGAATTAGGATCATATCCGAGCGAACGGTAGTGTCATCCATCTTTTGTGCAATTCTGAGAACTTGTGTCAATCATGATCATGCAGTAGATAGGAAGCATGATAGTGAGAGAGAATGCAACCACTCCAAAATGAAATTCAGACTTCATAACATCCAAAGATACACCAAAATGTGAACCACTGAGATTCTATGAGTGTGCTTGAGTTGCAATGACTGGATATTTTCTTCATGCATTGAAATAGAACACTAATAGAATAATAGTGAGGGAGAATGAAGGAGAGTTATTCTTCAACAAATATTTTTCTAATGTATTCTCTTGGATAAACTACAAATGAAGATGAGAAATCTGAATTCTCATGAACTTTAAAAGCCACGGGAAAAGGAGTCTCTTCAAGAAGACTTGCAACAGTTCAAACTTGTGTTGAAATTTATGCAATTTTCTTCTTCCTAAAAAAAATAATTTGAATCCAAGAAGTTTTTGTTACAAGAATACCTGCAAAAGAAACTCTCTAGAAATATATACTGGAAGACTATTTGGATCTAAGCTATGAGATCTGATTTTTGCAATAGGCACATTCATGTAATGAACCTCCAAGGGGTCTGACAAATTCAACCAAGGAATGCATATTTTCTAGTAAACAGATCACATCTAAGAAAAAATTAAACATATATTGATGGTTCTTTTAATTCGATATTCTAATATCCCATAAAAAAACTAATTTAAATTTCATCAATGAACATGCATAAAAAACTTAAGATCTTCCTCGAAGGTACAACTAGTTTTAATAATTCTATTTTTCAAATAAAAATAATTTTAACAATAGTAGAATACCTATTTATATCAATAGTCTTTTCCATTTGAGGACAAGGTGAAGGTTTTTTTGTCGTCACTTCTCTGTAGTTGTTGCTGTCAGATTTCCAATCATTTCAGATCCATTGATTTCCTCCCTACCATATGCTAACGTGTACTCTCCTTACCATGGGACCCTCGACCTTGATGGGGATGAAAATACCTTACTAGAAATGGAAGTATGACACCAGGCTGCTACTATGAGGCTTCCAACCTAACTCTTCCATAGTTGAGTTGGAGCCACCAAATTGGTTCAGACCCCAAACTATGGCAGGATTGAAGAAGAATATGATAAAGATTAAGATACCCCTTCCTTCCTTTTATTTATATTTTATTAACCATTTCATTAATTCCCATGCATCCCATGCACCAATTTTAGTTAAATATTTAGTTTACTTTAATTAATTAATTAATTAATTTTTTTATTTTCCCACCCATTTTCTAGCTATCTTTATTTCTCTTATTCTTTTCTGATTAGTTAGGATTTCACTTTAGTTCAAGTTTCTTAATTTACTCTATTAACTAATTTCTTAATTTAACTTAATTTAACTTAATTTATTTATTTATTTATTATTTTCTTAAATCTCTTTATGATCAATTTATTATTTCCCTTAATTAAAAAAAATATATTGATTATCATCGCATTCACGTCGCCGCCAGAATTATCAAGGTGTAATTCTCCTAGCATGCCCTTCCGATAATTCCCACAAGCGGGGAGTTGGTTATGACGACTGAGCCAATGTTACCTCAGTTTTCCTACCTTGTGAAAATCCAGGTGGTTCCTGGGGAATAAATTTGAATCCTTATTGTGTGCCCCCAATACAATCTTTGTGATTGATCAACTCGCCACCTACCCTCATGGCACACACATCTGTTGAACTAGATTTTTCATCATGCCATCCAATTTTCTATTCTTACAGGTATAATTTTTCAACCCCATCACCTGATGTGGATCGATTGGAAATAAAAATCCCATCATATTCACATAAACTTCATGTGCATCAAATCTTATAAACACAATTTCAAACACAATATAATATGAAATTGACATTAACTGTCAAAGGTTCTCTACTCATCTGGAGTCCATGCACATCATACCTTAGATACATCAAAAATATCACAATTAAATCATATCATAAACAATATTTATATCACCTACCATAGTCGTCGACTCACCTCAATTCTTTGCATACTGGTGCTTTCTTGTGTTTCATGTTCCTGCCTTTCCTGTCACACTCGAGAAACCATTAGAGTACATGCTACATAACTTCTATCAATAATACAATATATAACTTTTAATCCTTGATGATACTTCACATGATTATTCATTTCACAATCATAATATAAATAAATTCATAATTGAACAACTGCCAACATCATTCTCATATTCATAATTTACTCATCAATATGTCAGATAATCTGTCTTAGGTCATACCTCATAAATAATTCATTACTTCACACATGTTCAGGTCATGAGAAACCGGATTCCCTTAAAAATATGTCCTTACAACATTTTTAGATCTCAAATAAATAAATGGCCCAGTCATTCATCATAGAATTCCCTCAAATAAATAATTTATTCTAATATCAAGAGTCAGGGTAAAAACATAGTGTTACGATTCGGGAGTGCATCACATCTGGGTAGACTCCAATGGATAAACCAATATCTTCAAGTCAATTTCCCCCAGATTTATGTGGTAACTCCACTACTTATGGTGCATTACTCTAAGCAATTATTCTCAATTAATCTCCCTTATAAGCTATGATACCATGTAAAATTCTCTAAATGGGTTAAACACCATACAAGAATGAAACAATCCAGGATCTATATGTAAAGAAGTCCTCACCAAGAATTTAGATAGAGCCTGGAAGAATTAAGAAGAATTATTGAAGAAGAAATATAAAAAATAGAACTCAATTGTGGAAAATTTATCTATATTATTAATAAATGATATGAATACATATATAATAAATCATCAAGAGAAAAAATTGAGTTCTTTGGAGGAAAATTGAGTAGCTCACAATAATATAAGGCTTAGACTTATTAATTCCCCAATATATACATGTCTCATCATGCAAATCATAGCTAGAGGTCACGAATTGGATAACTTAGGCTAGGTAGGACATAAGTAACATACAATCAAGTAGTGAGTGGCTTTAGGGAGAAAAATATGGAAGGTGGTTGAGGTAAAAAGTGGCAAGAATTCCCAAATGATCCTAGTGTAACTTCCTAATTCTAATCGAGGAGAAAATCAATAAAAGGTTGCCATAAACTCAAAAAAGTTGGATAAAAGAAGGAATAAAGAATAAGTGTGCATTGTCTCATAAAGAAAAGAAAAAATTAGGAATGGTGGGATCTATCATAGTCTAAGATGGAAAAAAGGACAAATGTGGTCCCATACAGTAGACTGTGCACTACGAATGCTAAATAACATATGTAATGACTTCAATGAAAACAAGGAGATCAAATAATGATATAAACCTAATGTATAGATGGAATTATATTCCAACATAACATAATATAAGGTAATCTATATGTTTGTTTTATTATTAGTGCACTGGCCTTCTTGGTCTTAGTGTCTTGCTTACCTTGTTTGTTTCTTGCTACAAGGTCTAGGAGTTTGTAGGGTATTTTTATTTGCATTTTCATTGCATGTATACTGAAAATACAAAATATTGTGTCTTTGCATGTTTATTGCATTGTGCATATGCATTGATTTGGTACTTTCATTAATTTTTATTAGATGGAATTAGTGATCATACTTTCATATAGGAATGATTGCATGGGCATTTGAAAGGAAATTGTTGCATTACATCTAGTGGCATACCCCCTTTTTCATGATTAAAACCAATTTTCACTTAGACATTGTTTTTTAGGTGTGCATATTTACTTCATTGTTGATTCATAACTTCACTAGTTGCACGTTCATTACCCTTGAGTAATCACAACCTTAAAATTAACGCTTAAATTAAAATTGATTACACATTACTATTTGATAGAGGTGCACCAACAATCTTAGGATTGTAGAGACTTGGAATATGGTGTCATCAGTAAATATTTCCAAGACTATTAAACAAAACAACTAGGTGTCTGTCCTGGTGAGAAGTGAAATCCTTTGTATAATTATATTTCTCGAGAGGCTTCTCTTACACCGAAGTTAATCATGAGGAAACACACACATTTTTAGTGGGGATATCCCCTTTCCACTTTTTGCTGAGCGTAGAAGCTATGTCCAGGATATTATTTGTATCTAGGGGTTTTTGAGGTACCTTTGGTGATTTTGAGCTTTAGGCTTTGTTACCCTCCCAATATGGTAGATCCCTCCTATGACTATTGGCCTGATAATTGGTTATATTGGAATGAACTTATTTTCCTTACCTAGGTATTGCAAGGGGTAGTTCTAGATTTTATTATGTTAGTGTCCAAGCTATGTATGGGTCAGACAACATAGTCACTATATACGTTGAAGTTGAGGGCCACTATAATTGGTTACACACCTCCTCTTGTAGTGTATGGGAGTCTCAAGCCTGTGCTAGGTGAGACATACCTACTGCATTCGGTAGATCACTTATCCTCCCTCTCTACTTTTTTGTATTTGACCTAGTTTTCTTAGGGGTGTGCTCTTTGTGTGCTAGTTGGATTTAGGGATCGTAACTAGTTGATTCTTTATTATTTTGAGTCATTATGGATCAATTTATGGCACCTCGTCAATATCAACATTTAGAAGGATTATCTCCTTAGAACCCTTCTCCTCCTCCTCGAAAGAGGACTATACATTATAGGAATCCTTTAGTACACTTTGATTCACATTCAGTTCTCATTATGAGTACTACATCTAAGAACATGGAGTTCCCTCTGTCTTTGTCATTTTGAATGGGGGGAGGAACCATATGGATACTTGAAAATATATTTTATGTTGACCCTTCAGGGTCTAGTACTTCCCATACTACATGACCCCAACTGTCATATTTTACAGCTGCCTATAAGAGGTTTTCCTTAGAGATGTCAGGTGTTGAGACTCGGCCTACTCCCTCTAGCACAGGTCCATTTACATTCGGCATGCCGAATTTCACTACATCTATCCTATCATCTTCCACTGATCTCAATGCGTACCTAGGTGTTCAAAATGGGAGCACCAGCACTCCTTTTCTTGCTCTAGGTTTTGGGGTAGTCATATTGCACCCTTTACTCCATTTGTGGGGGCATTTTCACTCCCTTCAACCGGTATTAAAACTAGGTTTCACTCTCTCCAGGTGATAGTGGATGTTGGGGCCACTTCTTACATTCCATCCTATGTCCCATTATCCACCATACATGTTCCTTCAAATTCCTTCCTTGTGTCACATCCTCCTTATGTCTCGCACGGTCCCTTGGGAAGTAGTGCTCCATATAACTACGATGTCCTCGCATCAGCTAGGGCCATCGTATTTGAAGGTCATATACCTCCTTATGTTCCAATGGGAAAATCGATCTACCAATCTATTAACTATGGTTATATGGTGCCTCATTATCAAGGAATACCTAATCATCACATCCCCATGTAGACTTATATGGAGCATATGGGAGGGGGTTATTATCTATCTGGTCAAGGATACGGCCTTTATCAAAATAATCCCTATGTGAACTGACCTCTTCATGGGACATGGAATCCTATGTCACAACCTAGGCTCCCCCTTTTGGATACTTTAAACCTACTTGCCCTTTCTAAGTTTACCAACATTCTAGTGTCTCATGATTCGATGTGGCTGGTTGTTCCCACCAAACTCTCTTCAAACGTTCCAAAGTTTGAAGGTAAGAATGGTGAGGACGTTGGAGAGCATGTTACTAATTTACACCTATGGTGCTCTTCAAACTCATTTAACCATGACTCTATTTTTTTACCACTATTTCAGCGCACCCTCATGGGTCATGCCATGAAATGGTATATAGAGATACCAGGGTGCACCTATCAAACTTTTAATGACTTGTCCATGACCTTTCTTAACCACATTCAACTAGCGGTATGTTATGATGTCGGTAATGAGCTCCTGTCGACATTTCTTAATAAACAAAACATAACATAAAGTAGTTTAGTAAACAAAAATAATATAAATTTAAGATAATTTAATACTCATGATTGTAAAACCTATATAAATCTAACCTAAACTAAAATATTAAATAATTCCTTAAGAATTAACATATAGATTAAAACCTTTAAATAAATAAAAACATAACCTAATTAAAAGTTATTTAAGATAATTTAGTAATATGATTTTAATAAAATATAATATAACAAAACATAAAATATTATAACATAAAACATAAAATATAAATTTTAATAAAATAAAACAAAAATAGGTTAATAAAGAACTATAAAATAACATTATTAGAAAAAGTAAAAAATATTAATTAAAAATTTTAATATATAAAAAAATGTAAACTTTCATAAAAACTGAAAAACCTAAAAACCTAAGTGTTGGCTACTTATGATTGTTCTATATTTATATGAAGTGGAGATTCAAAGATCATCTTAGGAATCGATAATGTCCTGAAGATGAGCCAAGGATGGCTCAAAACGTAGACAATGAACCATTACCTACCACGGACTCTCCACAAGATGCCATGAACAGTTACTGTAGATTCTCTGCCAAAACTATTATTGACCGGTATTGAGTGGATATCTTGAGAAATCTAAGACGCCTAGAGAAGATTCGGATCTCTGAAGGAAAGAAAATTGCTCATCTATCGTTTGTTAAAAAATGCAGAAACAGACAAATTATTCCCACATTTTCTAGTTGGGTTTCACACGTCCTAAGAAGTAATCGTAACAATCATATTTTCAAGAAAATGAGTTTGATGTTGGTTCGGGACCAGATTAGGGGTATGTGTTTTTCCTTATATAAACTAGATTGCAAACTCATGGAGCTTCCCCTCCGGTTATCAAAGGAACTTGACAGAGATATTTGGGAATATTGGGATGGCTGATCATTTTATAGAGCCATCATAGCATATGCTAAGACCACTGTTAAACATAAAAACAAAATTGCTAGGATAGTATGAAAACAGAACACCCAAAATGTCCCAAATATCGATCAATAGACTAATGATAAACCTTGGGATAATACAATAGAACTAGACATCGATGATTTGCAACATAGAAAAAATATAAGGGGGAGGAGTTTCCATCGTGCACTTCTTCCTAACGCCGCCCAACCAAACCAGCCAGAGCCAATTGCCTAGCCAATTTCCTAGCCAATCACTCATCCAGATCACTCCCAACCAATCATTAAACTAGATTACGTCCAGCTAGATTGCAAACATCATGTTAGAAGCTAGTCTAATCCTCCTTCTAATCGTGGCTAGCCAAGGAATCAATGCAACGATAACCAGTGGTCTCCTCTTGATTGTGACCAGCCAGCACATACCACCAACATGATAACCAACATCTTGATCGCGACCTGCCTATGCATCACCACAATCACCAACAACAAATATCATTGAAACTAAGAAATCCACCCGTAGGAAAACTCACACATCAACACGGTCAATCCAAAACCAGGTTGAGAAACCCCAATCGGCTTGGTGTCAACCTTTCTAACACAGAGCTTAATCCATCTTCCCGAACACTTCTTAAGAAAGGTCTCAATTTTGAGATTGCTCCCAAAAATATTTCGGTTGAATATATCATCTGCAACATAGAAGAAAGCATTAAACATCTTCCCAAAAATGAAGCTGAAGAGGTGCATTAGGAATGTTCTCTTACCCTAAGGAGAGATAAACCACCCAAACCCAACATTACCAGTGAAGAATACATAGCCCTCAATGAACTCAAAATGAATGATCAAAATGTCATCTTGAAGGTGGATAATGGAGGAGCTATCGTTATCCTTGATAAATAAGACTATGTGTAAAATATGAAATCCCATTTGGATCTAAGAGGATGCTATAAAAAAACTTAATAAGAATCATCTATGTCGCATTACAAAAGAAGTCACAGAGACCATAAAGAGATCATCTATAGATGATGTAATAAAAAAAAACTCCTTAATTATGTTCCTTTGATTTCGAGGATATATGGACTCCCCAATATCCACAAATCAGGTATTCCTCTTCAAAACATAGTATATACCATAGGCTCCCCTACCTACAGGATTGCCAAATTCATCGCAAACAAACTAAAGCCTCTAGTAGGGAACACAAGCTCCTTTATCAAAGAATCCTCATTCTTCATTGAGAAAATTAAAGACCGACATATGGATCAGAATGATCTAATCCTGATCTTGGACATCATATCCCTCTTCACTATAATTCCCATAGACGTGGAAATCAAATTCATTGAGAACCTTACTGACCAGGAAACAACTGAGTTAGTAGGATTATTTCTTATATCCACCTTTTTCAGCTTTCAAGGAGAGATTTATGAACAAACTTGTGGGGTTTCCATGGGCTCTTCCCTCTCACTAATTATAGCCAACCTATTTATGGATGTGGAAATTGAACCCAAGTGATAGAACAATTGCACTCACAAAATTGCTAATCAAACCTGCAAATTTACATACAAAGGAGACTGAAATTGGAGCATAACATTAATATTTATTGAATAAGTGTACAATAGCAAACATTATTAAGTCATAGGCTTCTGCAATATATAATTACATAATATATTTGAATGCATAAGGATTCCATTCGAAATAGTCAAAAGCAGGCTTACTAAATCTAGTCAAATCCCCCATAGGTGCATAAAGCAGTTTCCAAATCTACCTAGGAGCTTTCAAATTGGAAAAGTCAAGTAGGAAAGCTAATAGGTGATGGAAAGACAACTCATACATGCTTTTATTAGGATAAAATAATGGAGGATTATGAGGGAAAAAAACAAGTCAACTACACCTAGTCTTACTTTCCCTTTTGCCATAAATCTCAATAAAGCAAGAAACAAAGCATAAAAAGCATATATGTGCTAGGGAGGATATGGAATAAAGAAGATATGATAAATATGGATTCCAATAGGTTTCCCAAGTGCTCCATGACTCAATTTTAGAAATTTTGACTTCTAGGACATGTGGAAGGACAACTTGCATAGAGTGGAATATTGGAAACTAGGCAAATAAGACAAAAATAGATTAATTAATGTATAAGGTAGCTAAATATGGGTTGATTATTCTAAAACCCCCCCTTAAGCCTAACTTATGAGTAAATATCAAAAAAATATAGGGCCTAGCAACAAGGCTTAGTCACCCTTTACATACTGCATGTCCATTTAAACCAAGGAAAGATGCAAAAACCCAGTGGGAAAATCCTCCCTTAAACATGGACAGTAAAACAAAATTTGAAAATCTTGTCATCAATCATGCTTCACAGCATGATCAGCAATCCCCAGCAGTGATTTGAGATTTCTGAATGTCTTCTCACAAAAAACTTTGTTGAAGATGTTTGCTACTTGTTTTGAAGATGCACATAATAGTAGGTGAATGGTGCCATCATGCATAAGCTGTCTGATGTAGTACATATGGATCTCAATGTGTTTGGTTATCTATCTCTGAATTGGATCATTGTAGACTCAAATGGTGCTCTAATTATCACAATATATAATAGTTTAAAACTATGATTCGAAGCCACACTCACCAAGTAACCCCTGCAACCATAAACATTGAGTTGCTGCATTTACAACTCCTCTATACTCTGCTTCTGTAGATGAGACTGCAATGGCACTCTATTTCTTCCTTGACCAGATTATTGGTCCTTCAGAAAGAATGAACACATATCTTGATGTTGAATTTCGATCTGTGTTGTCACCTGCCCAATCATTTTCAGTAAACCCAATCAAATCAAGATCAAATTTAGCTTTGTAGAAGATCCCATGAGTTCTTGTTCCCTGAACAAAGTTAAGGATCCTTTTTGGCTTCTCTCCAATGGATCTCATGAGGCTAATCCATGTATATTGAAACTACACTTAGTGCATAAGAAATATCAGGTTGAGTGTGTGTAAGGTACAGCAAACACCCAATCAGTTGCCTATATAGTGTATTATTTACCATAGGAGAAGAACCTGCTTCTTCAAGCTTAACTCGTGAAAGGAAGGGAGTCTTGCTTGGATTGCAATATTTCATGTTGAAATTGTTTATAAAATACAAATCATACTTGGACTGATGTAATTTTATTCCATGTTGGGATTGAGCAATTTCGAGACCCAAAAATTGGCTCAACAACCCCAAATCAGTCATAGAAAATGCATGGTTCATTGCATCCTTCAAGGAGGCAATTTCTTTATTTGAACTTCCTGTAATAAGTAGGTCATCCACATACAAGACAATAATAATCAAATAACCATGAATCAGCTTCAAATAAACATTAGGATCAGACTTGCATCGAACAAAACTCAATGACAGCAGAAAGCCAAGAATCTTGGCATACCAAGCCCTGGGGGCTTACTTAAGCCCATACAATGATTTCTTTAGCCTACATACAAAATATGGATTATTAACAAACACTTGAGGCTGCTGCATGTAAATATCTTCAGTAAGATCTCCATTCAATAAAGCACACTTCACATCCATGTGATGTACCTCCCACTGCTTTGAAGCTGCAATGGCTAAGGCTAGCCTGATGGTGTCCATCTTTGCCATTGGTGAAAAGGTCTCATTGTAGTCAATACCATGTACATGTGAGTAGCCTTTGGATACCAATATTTCCTTGTATTTAAAAGGTGAACCATCAGTAGAAAACTTAGTTTTGAAAACCCACTTACATTGAACTAGCTTCCTCCTTGGGGGAATATCATCTAGTTCCCAAGTGTTGTTCTTCTGGAGTGAGTTGAATTATTCTTTCATGGATGCTTGCCATATTGGATCATATGCTGCATATTCATATGTCTGTGGGTCTGATTCAACCATCAAATATCATTTCTTAGCAAACAAAGGGTCTTTCATACTCAGGGCACTCTCAAACTAAAATCTAGTCCTCCTAGGATCACTAGGATTTCCAGCTAGTTCCCCAACTGCATCAAAGGTATTTTCTGCCCATTTTCGTCTTCTAGGAATGTTTGGATATGCAATTAAATCACCATTATCAGACATATCAGAATCAGAAAACTCATTTGTCTCTTCACTTGCATTCAATGGTTTTGGTGGTGAAGAAGACTCTCCAACTTCAACTGCTGCTAAAGGCTCTTCTTGGAACTAAAAACTCCTTTCAATGAAGGATTTGTTTGTGCTCAAATTGATCAGATTGTACCCTTTTGAATATTCAGAGTACCCAACAAATAGACACTCTTGGATTTGGGGCTGCAAAGCCTTCCTCTTTTCTGTTGGAATTCTAGCCCAAGCCCTTGAGCCAAAAATCCTAAAATGGGTCACATATGGCTTGTGCCCACTCCATGCTTCAAAAGGAGTCATACCATCAAGCTATTTATGAGGAACCCTATTCTGAATATAGGATGCACAGTTTATAGCCTCGGCCCAAAACTTTGGTGGCAAAGTCTTAGCCTCCAACATACAAGTTGTCATCTCTTTCAGTGATCTGTTCTTTCTCTCAGCAACACCATTTTGTTGTGGTGTGTAAGGGATTGAATGCTACATATGAATACCTGCATCTTCACAATATTGAATGAACTTAGAATTGACATACTCACCACCATTGTTAGATCTGAGGATCTTGATTCTCCTCCCAAACTAGTTTTCAACGAAAGCCTTAAAGACTTTGAAGAGGCCAAAAACTTCAGACCTATGCTTCAGGAAGTGAACCCAATACCTAGAAATGTCATCTATGAAGGTCAATGCATATTTGTCTTGAATCATTGACATATGAGGAAATGGACCAGAAACATCACTGTGGATCAACTCAAGAGGTACAGAGGTTCTTTCATGACTAGCTCTCTCAAATTTATGCTCTGGGTGTTTTCCTAGGACACAACCTTGACAGACTCCCTTGGAAAAATTAATCTTTGGTAACACTATGACCATTTGTTTTTCACTTAGATCAGAAAGATACTTATAGTTAAGATGGCCAAATATTCCATGCCAAATCTTCCTTCCCTCATTAGCATGAATCAGAAGAGCGGAGGGGTTTGAGTAGGGTAGAAAATGTGAAAACCAGAATACCTTCGAAGTGTGATCTACAACTCCTTTTGTAAAGACTTTACCACTTGATATATCCATGATCTCAACATCATCAGGGGAGAATATGACCTTCTTTGGAGACCCTGTGTGGGTCATCTGATAC
Source organism: Pseudotsuga menziesii (assembly GCA_001517045.1). Taxonomy (NCBI): domain Eukaryota; kingdom Viridiplantae; phylum Streptophyta; class Pinopsida; order Pinales; family Pinaceae; genus Pseudotsuga; species Pseudotsuga menziesii. The sequence goes on from LPNX010587505.1 coordinate 258,686, forward strand.
ACTGACAAGAGGTTAGAGGCAAGAACTGAAACATACAATACATTACTGAACTTACCATGGTCAAGATCAATCCTTTCTTTTCCCAAACTGTCAGTGAGAGAGTCATCTCCTAGAACTATTGGTGGACCTTTCGACATGTCAAGAGAGGAGAATGCCTCCTTGTTCGAAACCATATGTCTTGAAGCTCCAGAGTTTATGATGAAGCTAGGTGAGCTTGATGTGCCAGCAACCAATGCATGTACTCTCTCTTTGTCCTCTGAATTTGATCCTCATTCCCTCTTCTTTGAGCAATAAAGAAGGGAGATGTTATTCTTCTCTAGGATTTGGGTCAGCATGTCAATTTGCTTCTTCATGCAAGATCTTTCAAGATGATATCCCTTACTGCAGTATGTGCACTTGTTGATTTCTCCTTTGTTCTTCTTCTTCTGGGAGTTCTTCTTGGAGCCTTGGGGCTCCTCTTGAGACTTGTTCTTGTCTCTCTTTTGCTCAGGTGGATTCTTATCTTTCTTCTTTCCTTTTGAATCCACCCTTGAATCTCCAGCAACCAAAGCTTGGTCTTTGGAAGGTTTGATGGTGCCCATTATCACCAATTTATCCTGTTCTTATGTGAGGGATTCCATGAACTCTGCAAGCTTAGGCATCTTCCAAGCTTGAGCTGTCAACTTCGTGGCATGGAAGGTTGAAACAAACACTAAATAGTTAAGGCCAGGCTTCAAGAGTATGGCCAGAACTAGTTTCTCCTCCTTCTTTTCAATTCCACACTGTTTTAGCTGCAAAACAAGGGATTTAAACTTGGAAAAATAGAGTTGCAGGGATTCGAAGCTGCTGGGACTCAAAGAGATCAATTCATTCTTGATTTGATGTCCTCTCATCTCATCTATATTACCAAAAATCTATACAAGCTTCTCCCACACTTCATTAGGTGATGTCAATCCATCAAGAGGGAAAAGGAGGTCTCTGGATATGCTCAGACATAAGAGACCATAGGCCTCATCCCTCCTGTTGTGCCATTTAATCTTCTCTGCAGCTACATTGGGATCTGCCTCAATTTCCATAATCACCTTGTAGAGACCCTTCGCTCTCAACATTATCTCCATCTCTGCTTTCCATTCAAATAAATTAAATGGAGTTAAGATGATCTTCTGAGATTGATCCATAGCTCTGAACTGTGCCCTTCAACTAGTAGAATGCTCCCAATCGAGATGTCAAACCTGCAATAGCAATATGGAAGGAGATAAAATGATCTATAAAAGTTGTGATACCATGTGGAAATTGAACCCAAGTGATAGAACAATTTCACTCACAAAATTGCTAATCAAACCTTCAAATTTACATACAAAGGAGACTGAAATTGGAGCATAACACTAATATGTATTGATTAAGTGTACAATAGCCAACCTTAAGAAGTAATAGGCTGCTACAATATATAATTACATGAGAGATTTGAATGCATAAGGATTCCATTCAAAATAGTCAAAAGCAGGCTTACTAAATCTAGCCAAATCCCCCATAGGTGCATAAAGCAATTTGCAAATCTACCTAGGAGCTTTCAAATTGGAAAAGTCAAGTAGGAAATCTATTAGGTGATGGAAAGACAACTCATACATGCTTTTATTAGGAGAAAATAATGGAGGATGATGGGGGCAAAAAACAAGTCAACTGCACCTACTCTTACTTTTCCTTTTTCCATAAATCTCAGTAAAGCAGGCAACAAAGCAGAAAAAGTAGATATGCACTAGGGAGGATCTGGAATAAAGCAGATATACTAAATATGGATTCCAGGATGTTTCCCAAGTGCTCCATGTGGAAGGACAACTTGCATAGATTGGAATATTGGAAACTAGGAAAATAAGACAAAAATGGATTAATTAATGTCTAAGGTAGCTAACTATGGGTTGATTACTCTAACAATGGAAAAATTTGAACAGAAATATCTATCCACAACACATTCAAAACCTGAGTGGTGGTCTAGGTATGTGGATTACACATTCATAATTTGGGCACATGGTAGAGAGGAGCTGGTCAAATTTATGGATCACCTTAATAAACAATCCGACTCCATTAAATTTATAATGGAGATGGAGGAGAGTAATTTCCTTCCTTTTCTTGATACACTAATTATCAAAAATCAAGATGCGGATGTATCTCATAAAGTTTACCGAAAGAAAACTCACACTAAGAAATATCTCCACGCTCTCTCTCACCATCATCCACAACAAAAAATGGGAGTCATGAACACATTGATCACCATGGCCATTAGGATTTTGGATACAGATCACATACAAGCTGAAAAATAACACTTACATAATGTTTTCCTAAGTAATGTGTATGAATCAAATCAAATTAGGAGAGATTTTTTCAAAACTGGAAAACCAAAACACCTCAAAGAAAAGAAGGTGGGGGAACACAAGGATTTTCTTCCATACATTCAAGGTGTAACAAACAATATTGCGAAACACTTGAAGAAGAAAAGTATTGACTATGTTTTCTCGCACCTTAGCAACATCAGAAAGCTCATGAAATCAGTTAAAGACCCCATTGACCCTTCCCTAAAAAAGGGTGTTTACATGATTCCGTGTGAATGCAGGAAGGCATACATCGATGAAACAGGGATATCAATTCGAACCAGGGTTAAAGAACACTATGCTAACATCCATCTAGATAGAACGTAGAAATCCGCTTTGGCCCAACAATCTCATGGTCCAAAAAACCCAATCATGATAGAAGACCTGAAATTTCTTACTAAGGTTGATAATTAGTCCTTAAGAAGAATTAGGTAGGCTATCAAAATCGTAAAAAACCCCAATTTTTTAAACAGGGGTGATGGCCTAACCATCATCGGGTCATAGCTTCCTAACCTCACCAAATTAAACCAGCAAACACCAAACTAATTAATACCTTAATTAATTAAACCTAAAAAGATAAAAAATAAAAAATTAAATAACATTCATTAAAATTAACATATAAATTAAAACCTTCATAAACAAAACATAACATAAAGTAATTTTGTAAACAAAAATAATATGAAGTTAAGATAATTTAATACTCATGATTATAAAACCTATATAAGCTAACCTAAACTAAAAGATTAAATAATTCCTAAAGAATTAACATATAGATTACAACCTTTTAATAAACAAAAACATAATCTAATTAAGTGTTATTTAAGATAATTTAATAATATGCTTTTAATAAAATATAATTTAATAAAACATAAAATATTATAACATAAAACATAAAATATAAATTTTAATAAAATAATTTGTTTTTAATAAAATAAAACAAAAATAGGTTAATAAATTACTATAAAATAACATTATTAGAAAAAATAATAAATATTAATTAAACATTTTAATATATAGAAAAATTTAAACTTTCATAAAAAAATGAAAACCTAAAAACCCTAAGTCTCGAGTACTTATGACTGTTCTATACTTATACGAAGTGGAGATTCAAATATCATCTCAAGCATCGATAATGTTCTGAAGATGAGTCAAGGATGGCTCGAAATGTAGAAAATGAACCATTACCTACCACAGACTCTCCACAAGATGACATTAATAGTTACTACGGATTCTCAGCCAAAACTAAAGCCACACATATTTCTAATCATATTAAAGAGTGGCACCGATGAAAGCAGTTGATTAAGGCGAATATTCCACCTGATTTTTTTATTTGAATGGTTCCTCAAATATTTATTTCTTTATATCGCTAATATGTTTCGACATCCAGAGTGTGTAATGAGGAACATTCTATCTTTAGATATCAGCCTATGGATTTTATCTATGCTCAGTCTAGGATTTTATATGAGATTATCCCTAATGCACCATGGTCGAACTTCGATCCTAAGTTCAAGCTTGGGCCACATACTGATGGTATCATTAGCTCCACTAGTACAAAGGTCGTAGACCATGTTACACATCGAATGCAAGATTTATCTAATAGTCAGTCTATGAGTGGACAAGCTATGACCTTGTCTACTCCCACCCAGTCAGTGGATGTACACTTAGTGCAGTCATCAGATCAGAAGGGTAATCAGTAGCCTGGAAGAAATAGAATAAAGGGAAGAAATAATAAATGGGGTGGGAATAGGAAGGAGAATCATGATGATTATAATAATATGGATAATGTTGGGGGGACAAGAAGCCTAAAGGGAAGGTTAAATTACCTTGCAAAGTTTGTAGGGGAAACCATATGACATACTTATGCCCTCATATTGAGGATTCCTTGAAGTACATCACATAGATCCCAACTATGTTGACTAACCCTTTGCTTCAAAATCAAAACATGGCTTTGAGGACCATGCACAATGGAAGCGGTTCTGGTGGGTATCAAAACCACTGGCTGCCAAAGGTGTCCATGGTTGCATCAACATGATGTTCGCTACTAATGTTGTGACTCACTCAAAAGATTATGGTTCGTCACAACCCAACCTAGGGAAAAATATGACTCCTCCTAAAATTCCATTACAGATTGATAAGCCTAAAGTGGTACCTCGTATACCTAAGGGAGTCCTCAAGCATTTGAGACACAATTATAATGCCTGAGCCACCCAGAATTACTCTATTGTCAAGGATTTGGGACAAACTCCATGTGCGATGTCAACTATGGAAGTTCTTCAGACTTGTCCTTCGCAGTGGAGAGCCTTGTTGTTTTCTCTTGTAGTAGTTGATCTTGATGCCTCCACCGTAGCCATATTTGAAACCCATGAGGTCCAGTATCTCTTTCCTTACAATACCATTAAATTTATAGTTATTGATAGAGACGTTGCATCTTTGTGATGTCTCTGGATTGTTGGAAAGGCCTTGGCTCACCCATGTTGTCAAAACCAATGACCATGTTGACTGCATTTGATGGACGATCATTTCAGCTGCATAACATTGTTCCTCCTCTTCAAGTCCAGTTGGGAGGGAAGTCCATGCCGGTCGAGGTTGAGGTGGTTGATGCACCCATTGACTACAACCTTTTACTGGGTTAGAACTAGATTTATGTTATGAAAGCGATCACATCATCTCTACTTCGAGTAGTATGCTTCCCTTTGGAGGATAGGATTGTGATGATTGACCATATGTCTTTCGATAATTATCGTTCCTCTTCATCATTAGGATTGACTATCCTAACTATTGATAATTCTCATCCAACAACTAATAATTTTGGTGTCATAATGTATCCTTCATTAATGGTAAATTTTAATATTTTGGCACAAATCCTACCTATTGGATATACCCCTAGTAGTGATTCGTCACCTATGAATTCAATCCCATTTTGTACTATGTATTTGGATGACCCATGGAATATTACTTCTTTGAGCACTTCAGATGAAGATGTTAGACCTACTAGGATGAGAATGTTGTTTTCTATAGTAGAGGTTGTGTACCAAGATGAAATTGAGCCTGCTATAGACCCTGGTCTTTCCTCTTCGCAGATGGAGGAGGAGGATCTCCTTGCACCTCCTGCTTGAGAGGTTGTGTATCCATGCTCGCATTATTTCCTCAATGAGAATTTTCCTTCAAATGAAGTGATTCTAGAGGCCATGAATGGTCCAGAACAACCTTGGGAGGAGTTGCATTATCTATATTACTTCCTCCGAGAGCTTGAACGGGTCGAGCATGATGACTTTAGGATGGCCTTAAGCAAGAGTTTTGGTCATCCTGTGCTCCCATTAGGTACTCATGGTATATATATGCTGAAGGGAACATGGAAAACTTATGTCCTATGATTCTGATCAGCATCTCTCAGATTCCTAGTAAAATCAAGAATGTGTACATTGGTGCAGACTCCTCGCCCGATGAAATCAAGAGATACACTGATCATTTTAAATAATTTTGTGATTTCTTTACCTGTTCGTATGAGGAAATTCCAGGAATTGACCCTTGCATTGTTGAACATGAGATCAAAACATATCCAAATGATAAACATATTCAACAACACCTACGTGCAATGAAACCTCGCAAAGATCTTGTCATTAAGGTTGAGATAGAGAAACTTCTCAAAGTCAGTTTCATCTATCCGGTTCCATTAACTAAATCGGTATCCAATACTATTTCGGTAGATAAGAAGAAGGGAACCATCCATGTGTGCACATATTTTAGAGACCTAAATAGTGCTTGTGTAAAAGATAATTTCCCCATACCATTCATTGATCATATTTTGGATGAGTGTGCAGGGAGCGAAGTTTTTTCGTTTATGGATGGATTTTCGAGGTACAACCAGATACAAATTAAACCTGAGGACCAACATAAGTCTATGTTTATTTGTCGTTGGGTTACTTTTTCATACTAGAAAATGCCTTTCAACCTTAAAAACATTGGAGCCACTTTTCAACGAGTTATGAATTTAACTTTCCATGACCTCAAGTGTATTATAGATGTTTATTAGGATGATTTGGTTGTTCACTCTCATTTTAGGGTGAATCACCCAGATCATTTGCGCTTGGTTCTTGAAATATGTCAGGATATTACAAAATTCGGTTAAACCCTCATAAGTGCATTTTTTGTGAAATGTGGCCGTTTGTTGGGATTCATTGTATCGAAGAAGGGGATTAGGGTCGATCCAATAAAGTTTGAGAAAATACTTTAGTTGTCTCCCCCATGCACAATTTGACATCTTCAGATTCTCCAAAGGATGGGAAATTTCTTACATCGATTTGTTGTCAATTATTCCAATTTGATCAAGGGGTTTATGTGCTTATTGAAGAAGGGTACTCTGTTCATATGCGATGAGTGAGCCTAGAAGTCCTTCGACGCCTTTAATAAATACTTGGTATCATCGCCTGTGCTTAGTCCACTCAACTATAGCCATGATTTCTTATTATATGTGGTCGTGTCTTAAGAGACGACTGGTATGGTTCTGGTCCAAGTAGATGATGAGCTCTAAGAGCACGTTGTCTATTATCTTATATGTAATCTCATTGATGTTGAACTTAGATATAGTCACATTGAGAGGTTGGACTTAGCAACTGTTCATGAAGTCGAGCAGTTGAGACACTATATCTTGCTTCGTTAGACTACTGTTGTAGCTCACATCAATCCATTTTAGTTTGTCTTGACCAGACGAATGATTGGGGGAAAGTATAATAAATGGATTTTCATTTTGCAACAATTCAACCTCAAATTTGTTTTGGAGAAATTGAAGAATTCATTAATCTTTGTGGAGCTCATGTATGAGATCCCTATTATGGAAGAAGATAAGATTCATGAGGATTCGTTCATGGATGAGCATATTTTCCTATTTTCAACTATTGACCCTTGGTATGGTGATATTATCATCTATATGCAAAATTTGAAGGTTCCCTCTTACCTCTCAAGGGACAATTGTCAGTTCCTATGTCATAAATTTAAGAACTACCTTATTATTCGTGACAAATTGTATCGTAGGGAGGTGGATTCCATTTTTTGTCATTGTTTTACTCACAATGAGGCTGAGACTGTGATGAATGATTGACATAGTGGGGCATGTGGTGTTAATTGGTTTATGATTGCTACAACCCAAAAATCCTTATAAAGGGTTATTATTGGCTATCAATATTCAAAGATTATGTTAATGCAGTCAAGGGATGCAACCCTTACCAAGTGTTTGCACAGAATATGCATTCTCATCCCACCACATTATATCCTATTATCATCATCGATCCCTTCACTATATGGGGGGTGTACTTTATGGATTTCAACCCTGCGCCAATCGGGGGTCATAACCATATTATAGTGGTCATTGACTACTTCATGAAATGGTTAGAGGCTATGCATACTATTAAATACGATGGTGATACTTACCCTCACTTCATATTCACCATATTATCACTCAAGTCGGTATCCCAAAGGAGTTTGTTATTGATCATGTCAGGAACTTTCAAAATAAGATGATGGTAGAATTATCTTCGAAACTAGGGTATAAGAAAGAGCGCTCTTCTTCTTATTACCCTCAAGTGAATGGCCAAGTTGAAGAAGCTAATAAGTCCCTTAAGGCCATTTTACAAAGAACCATTGCACAAAGAAAAACTAACTAGCATATCATGATGTACTCTGCTTTGTTGGATTATCGAACCACAGTCGATGCTGCAACCAAAATCTCTCATTTTCAGCTAGTACATGGGGTGGAGTCGATATTACCAATTGAGTGTGAGATTCTTTCATTAAAACTAGTCACATAGTTTCTACATGATACTTCAGAGTTACAATAACATTTGGTCCACTTAGAGAACCTAAATGAGTAGCGGTGGGATGTTATAGTGGCTCTAGAAGTGAATAAGTGTCACGTGAAAGTAAAGTATGATAAGTCTGTCCATCCCCGACATTTTACTGAAGGTGACTTGGTCCTTTTATATGATAAATCCAGTGAAACTATTGGGATGGGTAATTATAACCCTATGTGGCATGGGCCTTACATGGTAAAGCATGTCCTAGAGAAAGGATCCTATGAGATGGAGTATTATGAAGGGAATGCCTTGGAGGAGCCCAAAAATGAGCTCTATCTTAAGAAATATTATTCTTAGCATTTGGACTAGGTTGACATCTTGTATATGTTATTGTATATATTGTATAGTTTGTTTATTTTTCTTTTGGTATCATTATCATTTTGTTGACATGCTTCCTATTTATGGCATATGTCGATGGGATCTTCAAGTTATTTAGGATTTTTTGATGGTGCCATCTTCCATACCCATATCCTAGCTTTAGCTGCCTTTGTTATCTATGCACCTAAGGGTTAGTTGGTGTCTTTAGGAAGTGTTTGTCTCTATTAATCATCTAATAATGTTGCTGAGTATAGTTCCATGATCGAATTATTACATGATTCCATTTCTAATGGTATCCGATCTCTTGAATTTCGCCTTGAATCCTAGTTAGTGGTGTCACAGTTAAATGGGGGTTAGGGATCCTACATTATTTAGAATGTTCTTGAGGGTAATATTATTGGACCATTAATGTGATTTCATTACATACATTCATATACCTAGATTTTATAATCATGTTGTTGATTCATATGCAAATTACATGTTATATTGGCACTTGCCACGTCCATAAAGAAGCACAAAACATTTAAATCACATTCAAATTTAAATACATTGTTAAATTTACCAAAACAATCTCTATTAGTTTTTATTTTTGAATAGATTCCAAAAATGGTATCATAATACAAAATGTCATAAGTTCAAAAATGGGGCTTTAATCCACCAAAATACACATGAGCAATAAAAAAATTCTACATAGGCATCTATGCCTTTGGGCCCGGGTGATTATCATGATAACATATGATAGCATTAGCCAACTAAAACCTAACCCGTAGATGGGGTACCCCTACTGTATGTCTCTACATAGCCTAGAGAGAGTCCTCGACTTGCACCATGGGTATCATGTGACTCAGTTAAGTGATGTTTCCATGTATGTTTTGGAGCATCCTCTTTCCATCTGCATCGATTATCTCATCACCCGTCCCCTCCTTTGAGTTCAAGCAAAACCATCCGGTTGTCACGGACTCATGTTTGTGCAAATACCTAATGTTAGTACTTGTCACCACCAAAAACATGTTTTTAATTCCTAAATATATCAAAAATAAAAAAATAATAATAATTCAAAAAACCATACACACGGTATCTTACCTATATTTCCATATACGTATCTTGGTGGTATGATCATGTTAGGATCTCCATGTAAGTCTATACCTACATAATGGTATTCATATATGTCTATGACCTGTCATCACCACTAGTGGAAGAAATTGTTTGGGAAAGGAGAAGGTGTCCTGCCTCCCCCTAGCCTCTAGATCACCTCCACACAATGAGTTTGGGATGGATCCCATAGACTATGAGGAGTGACCTAAAATCTAGGGATGAGTCTCAGTACCCTACCAAACAATAAAATGCTCAGAATGGTTGCGTACCTGAAGTTCTTTCTCCTACCGATTTTGTAGTCATTCATTTGTTGTTTCATAGTGATTAGCAATGTTGTTCTCAAATCATATACCATAGGTCTCATTCACTCTACCGAGTAGAACATGAGAGGTTTTGAAGCTTGATGAAGTGATGCCAAACCTGCTATTTCGGATAATATCGAAACTATCACCTTGATACTGAGACTCTGGATAGCGTTCACCAGAACTTGAATTCCGATCTTTTATGTTTCAGGAATTAAATACATGGCTATGTACTCCTCAATAGTGATTCCTTCTCACACTCCATGAGCTCATAGGTTCACTACCTCTCCTCGACGGGATAGTCCTGTGATGAAGTAGATGTCCTCTACTTCTATCCTTGATGGCATACCATCCAATATAAATGCCTTTGTGCTCGGATCCTAGTAATCTACAGACATCTGGAGGAGTCTTGGTTGGGCCCTCAAACCTCAAAGGTTCCAAAACTTGTACAACCCACACCTTCTTAAGGCTTGTTGAGCATTTAAATCACTAAGTATTTCCCTATCAACATCTTTGTTCTCACGTTCTCTCCATTCCAAAACCATCCTGTTAAGAAAAACTGATTTTTTGTGATATTTCACCAAAAAATGGACATAAATGTCCCTGTATGCGACTGTTCTTTATAACAGTAGTGTATGTACGCAGGAAGGATTCTCTTTTCCCATGTACATCAATCCTTATACGCGATCCAATGAACTATGACCCACGTGGGCTGGTACCCTCAATTTTGGTTGCCTTTTGCATAAAAATCCACCACCAAAACTAAAAATTAATGCATGGAATAGATGAGTAATTTGAGTATAAATTACCTAGTCCCGACGGTTTTAGATTCTATGGCCCATATTTCCTGGAATAGTCATTTGAATATTTGAAGTCTAAGTTGCTCCAAATGCACTATTTTGGGTAAAAACAAATGGTATGGTAAAAATGTCATTTTTTACTATTAATAAAAAAACATCTACCCACTTGGCCTATATTTTGGACTTCTTATTAACCATTTTTTAGTTGTTTTGACTAATTTTGTTGTGTAGGAACCTCTTGTTATGCACTTTCACTGATACTTTGACCCGTTCATCCCTATGGTAGGTATATTACTAAAGTAGCATATAGGTTAGGATCATTTTTCTGCATCCATCCTTCATTATCCTATGACCATATAATCTTAACCATAGGTACGAACCCACTTCATGAAGACACAAAACCTTCATACTTCTACTAGAAGTGGTATTACATAAGTGGTAGAGATCTCCTTATCATGGGTACCCTATTTAGATCCCATTTTTTTATTTTGTTCCCATGTTGAGCATCGTCCCTTAGGTCTGGGAGTCTCTTGTAGTCCTTCCATGTCTTTGGCGAAAGACATTCATGTTCTTTTTTAAACTTTATGCTAGCCATATCCTCTTGGGACTCTCATTTGTATCAATTTGTAACTGCATTTGCATATGTTCTCTTGCTGTATTGAGCTTTATGTCGGCTCCCTGCTTTAGTTTATAATCCATATAGCCCGAGCTTGCCTCAATCTGAGCAAAGCCTCCCATATATATTTTTCATATTAAATATCCTTTACTTAAAGGAGACATCCCCCCAAGTGTCCTTATCTTGCATATTCTTCATTGCATTGATCATAGCTATGTTCCACTTCTTGGAACTACTTTTCCTACCTACAACACTCATTTCCTCCTTAGTGTACTATAAGGAATTTTATTCTTTTTTAAACTTCTCAGATATGATAAAGACCAACAAAAAATCATAAAACATAAAAATTTGGATGACAAATGATATTACTTTCTATTGGAATTTGTCGTGTCGTGTCACCTTTGAACAGAGCACATTACATTCATCCATTGGTTAGGTTACTAATATGACCTTAGGAGGTGTACTCTGTTGATGTATTTGTAACTTCGGAATGTATTCACTTGTATATCTTATGTATTGTACCCCGATGTTTATTCCAGGAAGTATATATAATGTAATTGAGTCATGTCATGCCCCGATGTTCCGATCGAAAAATTCAATAATGTAAACAAGTCATGTTAAGTCATTGAGGTTAACCCTCCATTGTAATTCGAGGCAATATCCCCCTCAATTATGCCAAGGTTAACCCTCCTTGTTGATCGGAGGGAAAAGTCCCCACAGTTGTGGGGCACTAGGGTTATTAGACTCTCCTAGAGATGTCGTCCCTAGTAAGTAATTGTTAAGTGGGGTTGACATGTTGAAGTGGACATTAAGTGAATGAAATAATATAAATAGAGAGTGATCCTCTCTATTTATCACACACACACTCACTCATTGGGGTGCATGAGTGAGAGAGGAGAAGCTCTCTCAAGTGAGAGAGAGAGAACAAGCTGTTGGAGATCATCTTTATGTTTTTAGTTTTTACTACTGTCATTGGTGCTCATTCTATCTATGAGGAAGTTGTGGGTTTTTCTCCTTTATGTTTACCCCGAGGAAAATTCTTTGTGTCTCTTGTCTCTTGTGTTTATTGCTGTGCATGTTATTCTCTCAGATAAGATCCTAAGATCATATTGCTTAAATGTTAAAAATCTAACATGGTATTAGAGCTAACCTGAGAAGAAGACATTGTGTAGCTAAAAAATCTAGGTCCTCTTACTTTTTGGGTCTCTCTCCACAATCCATCAGCAAAAGTATGCTAGGATCACTCTCCATTGAAGGGCGCATCTTTCTGTCAAAGCAGAATTTGATTCCGAGCATTTTCAATTTTTGGTGCAGGAAATTAGGGCTCTCTACAAAAGAGGAATTTTTGAGTGAGCCCAACATAGGATTGATCTCCTCATAAAAATCAAATTTTGGAGACTTGGATCAAGATTTTTGGTTGGGTGAAACTCCGGGAAAGTCAAACCCTAGTTTGACCCCGAGCCAAAAAAACCCTAAATACTAAGACTGATAAGTTTTTGTAAATTCACTATATCTCAGGATTGTAGAAGTCTCAAGGGCCAAAACTTTCATAGGTCGAAGATACAATCCTGATGTACACTGTGTCCAATATTCATCCTCAGATTCACTATATTCTAGGAGATATGATTCCTCCAAGTTAAGGTTACAGCCTCTTCTAGGATTCATCCCTAAACATGACACCTGGGGAGAATTTCTATATATCAGGATACCAAGGTCCAAATAAAATTTCTGAATATTGTATAGAAATGGGACAGAATGTACTTCCTATGGTAAACGTTTCAGACCCTGAAGATGAAACAGTGACATGTGGCAGTCCATACAACCTCGCTATGATGAATAGTCCTGAAACAGGTCACCTTGGGATAACACTTATAAGTCCCAATTGGTTAAACCAATACTAAGGAAACATATGGTTTTAGAACAAGGACATACAAGGATACCAAAATACAAAATTTTAGACACAGAGGAGAAGTAATTTCAGAGATATTACAGAAACTGTATGAGGCATTTCTGTAGAAGAAATTGGTAAACTAGGGCTTCCTGTTTCATGAGCTTCCCTCCACTGTTTTCAGAAAAGGAGTACATTGGACAGCTCACCTTGAAGAGGTCTATCTTTATATCCAATCAGATCTGAAAGATTCCAAGTTATGAAAATTACGGTTTCTCTAACAAACCCTAGATCATCCAGCTCCAAAACCAGGACGGACACCTCAAATCGGTAAGATCTAATCTTTTGCTAATTACATTTGAAGTTCTTATTTCTAAGTGATCTATCACACCATATTCATGACAAGCTTGGTGAGTCTGACAACTTCCAAGCATGGAAGTATAGGATCTCACTAGTTCTTGAAGGAAATGAATTGGACACCTACATAAGTAAGCGGATCCAGTTCCAGAGGGAGGTGAGGATAAAATCCTTACATAAGAAGAACCTGGTCAAGGCCAAGAAGATCATTGCTGATTCAATCATGGATCATCTTATACCACAGGTTTCTTCCCTAAAGACACTGAAACAGAGGTTTGATTTTAAGAACATAAACTAGAAGATGACTTTGAGAAAACAGTTGAGGAATATGAAGAAAACAACTCTTGAAGAACCTCTTATCCACTTTAGCATTTGGATAAGAAACGATGCTATTATGAATGAAGAAGATGATGAAGCTGAAGGCTCAAGAATGAGTCTACCCACAAAACAAATAAATATAAGTATTCAATTGTCATTTCATGATATTGTTTTGTTATGTATTTGTTTATATTCAGTTGATGTATTATGCATGATAGAATGTTTGCATTAATGACAGTATGATACTAATATGCATGTGATGGGTAAGTAGCTCATGGTGCTATACAACTCTCCATTCCTACTTATCTAGAATGAAACCTCTTTGCTGACATATTGGATTAG
>LPNX010587505.1:272957-283009 GCA_001517045.1 Pseudotsuga menziesii
TCCCTGGTAGAGATGGAAGGCATCTAGAAAGTTTCCAAGAGATAAAGATGAATGTTGTATTGGATAAAATAGTTGCATGATCATAAATTTATGCATAAGAATTTGCCATTATGAATATGCCTTATGAAATGTTTCTAATCGTACAACCGGTGCATTCGACTTTTAGGAAAGATCACGTACAATCACCTACAAGAAAAGAAGGATGAGACTTGTTCCAAAGAACAAGTGAAGACAGTTATAGATTCACTCTAATAATCCAAAATGAAGAATGATGTCTAGGATGCAGCATCGAGACCTGAAGGGAAGTTCGTAGTTCCATCATACAGTAGATGGAAACATTGTGGGATACAAGGAAAGATTCATGGCACAAGGTATAGACTATGAAGAGACATTTGCATCCACTAGAAATACACATGACAGTCAGAATCATGTGTGCAAATGAAATAAGGTTTTGTACGAGCTCAGAAGGCACACATGGGATAACACATACATGAGGAGCTTGAATATCACATAGAGTGATGAAGATATTAACCTTTGCTACAAGGTTGAAGATGAAAGCCTATAGAGGATGACAAGCTCACAGATAGGTACTTTTGAAAAAAAAAGTTCAAAATAGAGGATCTTTGTATCCAATGATCCTAGATGGATACATAGAATATTAGTAGCAGAGGAAGCTACTTGTCACCAGTACATAATGTTTCAGTGCATAGAGTATGAAAGACAGAGGAAGTATGATGCTTCACTTCAGAGGGAGTCACTGCAGAAGATCCTAAGGTTTGACATGGTATGACAGGATGAATAGATTACTTATGACTCTAGGCTTTACCTTTTCTTCAAGGTTGAAGGTGGAAGACCAGTGATGCTCCTGTTATATGTCGATGAGTTGTTCCTGACAGAAAATAGGAACTCATTAAAGTTGCAAGAAGGAGACTTGCTGCCGAGTTCGAGATGAAGGACTTGGATATGATGCACTACTTTCTAGGCATGGAGGTGTGGCAGAATGAGAATGGAATCTCCCTGGGACAAGGGAAGTATGTAGTAGAGATCTTGAAGAGGTTCAATATGATGGACTGCATGGCCATAACCACACCTGTGGCATCGAACATGAAGCTACTGAGTGTTTCTTCATGATATTTGGATGATGCCACGATGTATCATCAAATGAACTGTTCCTTGATGTACCTGGTTAATAAAAGACCAGATATTTGCTTTGTTGTGAACACATTGAGACATGTTCACCTGATGGTTGCAAAGCATACAGTGAGGTACCTGAAGGGTACAGTTGAATATGAGCTCAATTATGAGGCAAATCAGAACATTAACCTCGAGGGTTATGTGGATTCAGATTGGGTAGATAGTGCCATTGATAGAAATAGCACTTCTTGGTGTAGTAGGAAGAATTCATGCGTGGCACTGAGTACAGCTGAGGAAAAAGATGTTGCCACTTTCTATTTGGGAGGTAGTATGTTTCCTTTGAAAACTATTATTTGATTTGATTGATCTAACTTGCATTTTTGTATGATGCAGAGAGGAGAAGTGATCCAGATCGAGATCTCTTGAAAGGAGTTCTAGCATAGTCAATGAGGCAGGTTTTCTGAGCATAAGTCCTAGTGAAGCTCGTAGGTTTCTCAGATGTAATCGGTCCCATAGGTTTTCCTTGGATGTAATCGGTCTTGGCGAAGTTCATAGGTTATCCTTGGATGTAATCAACCTTGATGTTATTCTATGCTAAAAATGGCTAGAGTGAAGTTTCATTACTTCAGGGAGAATCTTGGTGTTCTCTAGATTGAGGTTCCTTCCAAGGGGAAGTGATGAGTCCATGAGCCCTTCTGACATGGTGAGAGGATTGGTTCCTTCCATGTTCAGATGTAAGTGCTGTGGCCATTCTGACATGGTGGAAGCATGAGCTTCACATGGTCATATTTAAGTGCAGAGATTCTTTGATGTGATTGTGGGTTGTGTTACCACATGATTAGTGCAGAGCCATTCTAATGTGATTGAGGGATGTGTTCCCACATGATCAAATATAAGTGCAAAGCCATTCTGATGTGATTGAGGGATGTGTTCCCACATGATCAGATATAAGTGCAAAGATATTCTAATGTGATTTTGGATGTGTTCCTACATTATCAGTGTAGAGCCTTTCTCACAAGATGAGGTCAGATGTAAGTGCAGAGCCTTTCTGATGCAATGTGTTATCACATGGTTAGATATAAGTGTAGAGCCATTCTGATGCGGTGTGTTCTCACATGGTCAGCTATAAGTGTAGATCCATTCCAATGCGATGTGTTCTTACATGGTCGAATGTAAGTGTAGAGCCATTTTAGCGCAATGTGCTTACACATGGTCAGATGTAAGTGCAGAGCCATTCTGGAGCGATCTGTTTACACATGGTCAGATGTAAGTACAGAGCCATTCTGGCGCGATGTGTTTACACATGGTCAGATGTAAGTGCAGATCCTTTCTGACAAGATGATGTCGGATGTGAGTGCTAGGTGTGCCTTTCTGACATGGTTCTTGGATGTGTTCCTCCCATGGTCAGATGTAAGTGTTGGGCGTACCTTTCTGACATGGTTCTTGGATGTGTTCCTCCTATGGTCAGATGTAAGTGCTGGGTGGGCCTTTCTGACATTGTTCATTCCATGATCAGATATAAGTGTTGAAGATGATAAATACCTACATCAAGGCTAGGCCTACAACCAGCATGAAAAAGGGTTGGCTCTATAGAACTTCCTGTGATGAGAAGAATCAAGAGATAGCACCAGTGATGATGACCCGGAGATGATCCAGATCGAGTGATGATTCAGATCCAGTGATGATACAGCAGTGATGATCCAGATCCAGTGGTGATGATCCAGATCAAGTGATGATCTAGATCTAGATGAAGATGACGAGAACTCGATGATGATCCATATTATACAGAGAAGAAGACTTGTGCTAATAAATTGTGTTGAGAGAATACCTTCCTAGTTAAGAAGGAGTGTTGATGTATTTGTAATTTTGGAATGTATTCACTTGTATATATTATGTATTGTACCCCAATATTTATTTCGGGAAGTATCTATAATGTAATTGAGTCATTTCATGCCTCGATGTTTTGATCGGGAGATTCAATAATGTAAAAAAGTTGTGTTAAGACATTGAGGTTAACCCTCCATTGTAAGTCGAAATAATAGTCCCCTCAATTCTGTCAAGGTTAACCCTCCTTGTTGATCGGAGGGAAAAGTCCCCACAGTTGTTGGGCACTAGGGTTATTAGACTCTCCTAGAGATGTCGGCCCTAGTAAGTAATTGTTAAGTGGGGCCGACATGTTGAAGTGGGAATTAAGTTAACAAAAGAATATAAATAGAGAGTGATCCTCTCTATTTATCACAGACACACTCACTCATTGGGGTGCATGAGTGAGAGAGGAGAAGATCTCTCAAGTGAGAGAGAGAGAACAAGCTGTTGGATATCATCTTTATGTTTTCACATTTTACTGTTTTCATTGGTGCTCATTCTATCTATGAGAAAGTTGTGGGGTTTTCTCCTTTATGGTTTCCCCGAGGAAAATTCTTTGTGTCTCTTGTCTCTTATGTTTATTGTTGTGCATGTTATTCTCTCAGATAAGATNGTTAAAAATATAACATAATCATTATTCTAAGTTTTATCCATCGATTGGTTGTGCTTCCATTCCCTATGGATCCTCTATTGATGCCTCTTGTGTCACAGAGTTTTCTCGGTGTGCATTGTGATTCTATGATTCCTACAAGTATGAAAGTTCCTTATGCTCTTGTTCAAAGGAAGTTTTATCCTGAGTCGGCCCTTCCTCAATTATCTTGTCTCTTCATTTCATTCATTCTTGATACATTTGTCACTATTTCTTGCACATCATGTTCTTGTTATTCCAAATTATCCAGCATCGATGTGTACCTCATGTTGGTTGATGGGGGATTCCTTAATTCCCTCCTTCCGATGAATTCCATTCCATCAACTTCAGAACATATATTATGGAATAGGGATCTAAATTCCATTGAGTTCCTTGAGACTTGCAGTCATCAGTGGCGGGTTCTCTTGCCATCGACATATTTGGGAATACATCAATGTCCCCTAATCAATGGATTATCTCAAGTGTTTGATTTAAACACATCTATTCACACTTGTTTGTTTTCACTTTGTACCTTAGTTCCCACTATCATTATCAATGGGATATCTCATGTCTATTAACGGTATACATCAATGACCAGTAATCATATGATGGTCCATCATGTTTTACGGTGACACCTTTATTCACGTGATGGGAAATGTACTAGCACTGATTTTTTTTTAAGAACCCCGAGATTGGTGTCATTCCATATATGCTACCTTCTTGATCATGCCAGTATCTATGATCTTTCATCTCTCATGACCAGATTCCAGCATACCATTTGATGTCTTCATTCAGTATGGATACCTTACTTCACTGTATATTGTATGGGTCGAGGACCACTCATGACATATGTCTATTATTTCTATTCATGGCCATTTTACTCTTATGTATCCAGGACTAATATATATTTGCAGTTATTTGTAGATATCTATCACAGTATTGTACTGATGGGCAGCTGGTTTTTTCCACTTGGGTCTTCATTACACCAATTATGGGGCTATTATAATGTATTTCAACCATCGTGTACCCATCTAACCTCACACATTAGGGGGAATTTGTTATAGTGTGATTTTCCATACCTAATACATCATGCTTTGATGGCCTATCCCTGTCCCTATGCAGACTCCTTTTACCCCTTTTTTCTCACTATGACCCTGATGCTCTAGTCAAACCCCTTTAAATACATTTCTTCGCTAGTTCTTCTTTTCCAAGAAAAATATGGGTCATGGTTCGTTTGCATTGACTTTTGAGCAATTAATCACATCACAATCAAGGGTAAGTTCCCAACTCTTGTTGTATATGAGCTTCTTAACAAGCTTCATGGTGCTTATTTTTTTATGCAAGTTGGATCTTTGTTCTGGGTATCACCAAATTAGGCTTCGTGAGGATGATATCCCTAAAACAACTTTCCCCACACATGATAGCCACTATAAGTTTTTTATCGTTTCATTTGGCATCATGAATGCTCCTTCCACATTCCATACATTGATGAATAAAATATTTTGGACCTACTTGCAGAACTTCATTCTAGTCTTTTTTTATGATATATCCATCTATAGTAAAACATGGGCTGAGTATCTCCAATATCTAGATCTTGTACTGCAAATTTTTTGTGATCATCATCTCCGTGCCAAAAAATATGAATTTTTTTTTGGGAAGAAGTAATTAGAGTATCTCGAGCATATTCTTTCAGCACAATGGGTTCGCATAGATCCTGCCAAAATAGATGCCATGAAAAATTGGTTGCATCCTCAGACACTCAAGAGACTTCATGGGATTTTGGGACCTACTGGATACTACTGCAAGTTTGTCAAGGATTATGGGAATATTGCAGCTCCATTAAAAACTATACTAAAAAATTATTCTTTTACATGGACACATGCTGATGAGTGTGCATTTGAAAAATAGAAACAAGCTATGTGTACCACACATGTTCTAGATATGTCCAATTTTTCCAATCCCTTCACTATTGAGAGTGATGTTTATGATAATGGACTTAGTGTTGTTCTCCTTTAAGATGAACATCCCATTGCATTCACTAGAAAATCCCTTCCCAGTAATAATTTAGCCACCTCTATATATGAGAAGGAAATGATCACTATTTTGGATGCAGTACAGAAGTGGCGGCCATACCTCTTAGGGAATCATTTATGCATCAAGACTAATCACCATAGTTTGAAATATTTCTTGGAACAACAAGTATCATCCCCAACACAACAAAAATATGTTATCAAACTCATGGTTTATAAATATGATATCAGTTACAACAGGAGTAAGTGAAATCTTGTGGAGGATGCTCTTTCCCGCACATTTGATGACAACATTTCTCTTTCAATTATTTCTATGCCTATTCCAAATTGGTTACAATCTACTCAGCAAGGATATGTCAATGACTCTTCCTTATCTTAAATCATCTAACAGTTGACTAGTAACCCTTTGGTTGTACCGCATTACTCTTGGGATGGTTCTTCTCTGATATACCAGGGTCGTTTGGTGCTTCCCCAAAGCACATATCTTCAATAGGATGTATTTTATGAACTCCATGCTTCTCCATTAGTAGGGAACTTTGGGTTCCTCAAAATGTATGAGAGGGAATGGCATAACTTCTTTTGTAAGGGAAAGACACAAGATATTCAACAGATGGTGGTCAAATTTGATACTTATTGATTCCACAAGGGTGAAACGACACTCCTTCCTAGATTACTTGAACACTTTCCCATCCCTACAAGGATTTGGACATATATTTCGATTAATTTCATTGAAGGGATCCCTAAATATGGATGGAATACCCTAATCTTGGTTGTGGTTGATCAACTCTCCAAATATAATCATTTTGGTTCTCTCATCCATCCATATACTACCTCCTCAGTCGCACGAATTTTCAAGGACCAAATATTTTATCTTCATGGAATCCCTTCTTCCATTGTGTCAAAACGTGACACAACTTTCACAAGTCATTTTTGGATAGAGATATTTATCCTCGCTTACACCAAACTAATTATGAGTTCAGGATATCACCCACAAATAGATGGTCAAACTTAAGTCATCAACAAATATTTGGAAATTTATCTTCGCTAGTTCACCTATGAACAACAACATCAGTGGGGAAAGTGGCTTCCTCTCGCTAAATGGTGGTACAATACTTCCTACCATACTGTATCTAAAATGACTCCATATGAAGCAGTTTATGGTCAGACACCACCGGCACTCCTTCCATACACCCCCAACAGTTCACCAGTTTAGGAAGTTGACACGGTTCTTCGAAACTGAGATCAAATTCTTCACATTCTACAAGAAAATATTCACATAGCAAGAAACCACATGAAACAACAGGTCGTTCAGCACCATTCTCAGTGCACTTTTCAAGTCAATGATATGGTTTTTCTTCGTCTACAACCATACAAGCAATACTCCTTGAAACTCAAAGGGATTCAGAAGCTATATCCAAAGTTCTATGGGCCATATAAGATTCTTCAGAATATTGGGTCCATTACTTATGAATTTCAACTTCCCCCTTCTTCTCACATTCAGTATTTCATGTCCATTGTCTTAAGAAACTCATTAGCACCAACATCGAAGAATTGATAATGAAGGATCCATCACTTTGGAGTCGGATTCCATCCTCAATAAGCACACTCATAAGCTTCACTCTTGGTCCATCACTGAGGTCTTAATTCAATGGCATAAAATGAAAGCAGAGGATGTTACATGGGAACCACTCCTTCATATTTAGCAATAATTTTCACATCTAAATATTTGAGGACAAAGATTTTCTAAGAAGGGGTGGATGTTAAGAACTCGTGTCAACCCTCCTCCTTATTTTGTTAGTATAATTTTGTTGGACGCATATTATTTGTAAGTCATCCTGTGAGTATATTGTATTATCCAACATTCATGGGGAATAATAATCGTTTATATTAGAATTAATATATAAGTAAGTGTTGAGGCCAATGAAGGCATCCATGAGTTATTTTGAATTGAGCTTTCTCAAAGGAGGTTGTGTAGTGGGTATTCTCCCCTACTACATGCAAAAGAACATACCCTAGATCGTCCAGATATTAGGGTAGAGCTCATGGTGCAAAGGATTGCTCAACTTTGACTAACAACAATAAACGATGGAAATAATAATAATCTTTTTTATTTTTCAGATATATTCTACTAACTAATACAAAACAAAAACAAAAAAATACCTTTCTTTTTAAGTTGGGCCATTGTAGCCATCTGAGGAAATGGTCTTGCAACTCCACGGTTTGGGTGTCCAGTCTACTCCACTAGTGGTTGTCAAATAGTGGGAATGGATCCAAATGGGTATGGATCAAGCTCAAAATACACCATGAGAATGATAATGGTGAAAGGCGAATGACAAAACGTGAAAAGTGTTTGTGGGGAGACCTTCATAACGTATTTATAGGATGGTCCAAGTTTTTTTGACCCATGGTATGTTATTGTGGTATTTATCTATGATTTTTTACCCATTCTCATTTTTATGGTTTTTTTGTCCTTTTTGGAGAGAGTGGAGATAAATCACAATAAATGCTCAACTTCCCTTCATTTATTGGGAAGGAATAATAATGTTTTGGACCATATTTGGTGGAATTTTAGTTGTGAAGGTCAAAATGGAGGAAATATTGATGGGAATATGATTTATGACTATGGTTTAGACCATGGAGAGTTAGGTGAACATTTTTTGATGTTAAGAGGTTTCCCCCTCGAAGTGTCCTGCAATCAATAAAATCTCTTATGTGCTCTGTTATTCTATTATATTATGCATTTTCATTGTTTATTGCAGGAGGTTCCTCTCAATTGATAATCAACAAATATAAACCTTGGTACTTCTTTGATGGGGAAACTTTAAGGCCATAATATAAAATATGTAATATTGGTTTTGTATTGTTCCTATCAAAACATAACACCAATTAGTTGAAAGAAGGTGTGGGAGAAGGTACCAATAATAGAGATGATCTATTTGATCTTTAACACCGATTAATTGAAAGCAGGTGTGGGAGAAGGTACCAATAATAGAGATGATCTATTGGATCTATTTTATCTTCTTAAATTTGTTTTGCATAGGAATGTGAAATACTTAAAATTATTTTAGGATTCCTCATTCATTATTCAACATATACAAGCCTAGGGATAGGACAACAAGCTTATCTCTTACCCCACTAGCACAATTGATTTAGGATTTTCTCCAATGTTTTGAAAATTATGTGCCCTAACACAATTACAAGGAGCTAAATCAAGTTGTTGATTCAATCCCTACAAAAGGTTTATCACTTCAAGATAACAAATATTCTATGACAATAAAAGAAAATGAAATTGATAAGATCATCATAGGGAATGTTTCTACCTTTTAAGTCTCCTATTATATGGTTAGATTAGAAAGAAATTGTTTTTTTGAAAGAAGAGTTAAATTTAGTAGTTTAAACCTATGTAATAGGGCTTATAGATAGTTAGATTTATATGGATAATGTAGATGCAAAGAAACTCTAGTTTCATTTTGAAAGATCCAGTTAACTTGGTAAACTTGTACCTATGTAATAGAGCATCTATACATATAGTTTTAAATATTTTGGAACAAATAGAGAGTAGCTTTATGACTACTTACCATGAAGATGATATACCTTTGAAAATTTGCAAAGTATGAGAGGAAATTACTTAAATTTATACTTGAAAAAAATTATTTTTTTCTAATTGGGAATATTGATCAAGTATTATATTTTGCATATTTAATTGCAACCAACAAGTTGCTGAGAAAATATCAGTTGGTTGGGAAATAATGAAATTATCCTATAAAAATAATGGCTGAAACTAATGCTTCTAAATTAGAACTAGTGTGAAACTACCAAAAAATGTATCAAATGATTGACAACTATATTAGAATTGATTGACTCCATATTTTTTAATATAAATATTATTTATAGGATATCTTATTATGCTTAAAATTCCTTCTCAACAATAGTTGAGATGAACAATAACTCAGTTCTTGTGTCATAGAAACAAGATTTATATACTAATAAAAAATGTTTTTTATTAATTGAAGAATGGAAGATGAAACTTTATAACCTGTAGTTGGGCCTATATATTAGTTTAAATGGTCACTGGGTTTAACCCCACTATTGCACTCTAAGACATCCTTGCAAGATAGAAGAAGTTGTATTTTTTTCTTGGAAAAATTGATCAGGAGTCAAATCTATAAAATTTAACTCGTGATCAATTTCCCCTTCATCTCATTCCATGAATCATTGAAACTTACATGTTTTTCTTAGGTCTAGACTAAATTTGGCACCATGAACATCATTGAATTGACAATTTAGTTTAAGAACAATATTGGCCTCACTTGGTTTGTGTAATATATTATGAATGTGAAAATATGAAGGTGTTGCATAGCATTTAATGTTGACAATGTAACATATCAAAATTC
>LPNX010587505.1:283048-381489 GCA_001517045.1 Pseudotsuga menziesii
AAATTATAACTTATCATACATCCTTGGTCTGTGTATGTGATGTAGAATGATTTTATATCTATTTGGCAGTAAGGAATACTTTATTTTTAACATGGTGGTTGATGTGTCATCAGTTGTTGTTGTTTTTCTTAAATTCTTATGAATATTGTTTGTATTGTTATTATTTTTAAAAATGTACCCTTTCGGCATTAGGCCTAGGGATTGTTGAATTTTTTAACAATTTTCTAATGCTCTATTGTTATTTATGTTTATGCAATGATGATACATACAAGTATATGACTCCTTGAATTTTTTATTTGGTTAAAGCATAATGTGTGAGGGTGAGTCATTGGTTAATATTGAAAATCTTGGAAAGGAAACTTCACAAGTGCATACAATGGATACTTTGGTCATCACCAAGCATGAAGGTTCAAGATTTGGCTCTTGGCCTAACATACAACAAGGTCTATTAATTGAAACCCAAAGCTTAAAAATTGGGATACTATGTCTTATGGTCACCTTTATATAATGGATATCATTCGTGATATTCGATAAAGTTATGACTTTGTCTTAGCGTGGGTGAAAAATTGGCTCACTGGCATTATTAAGTGGTTATTTCCACATTGAATTGACCCATGTGATTAGCATTAACTTGATCTATCCATTGGAAATGTAGGAGGATGTGTGTTGAACATGCATTCAGTTTGGGTTTGTACTCTGCATTTAAGTTTTGGTTCTTTCCTCAACTGTAATAGTCATGATTTCCATTTTCATCGGTCCAGGGTTTATCCCAACTCATTATCGAGTTTGTCTTGGCTCTACCTTGGAAGAGCTCGAATCTGCTAGAGTTTGGTATGAGTATTGAGTGTTGGTTCTGGTTTTAACTATGGCATTAACCATCCTTATCTCTACTCTTGTGACTCTTGGGTGTATCATCCAATGAGCAATTAATGTTGTAAGCATGGATTTTATTTACAGAGGTGGATTGTTTCTTTCATCCAACACTTGGTCTGTTAATGGGTAATATTTCTCCTTGTTCATGCATGGTTAAGGATGCATTTGCTTGGAGTCTGAATCCAATATATGCCCTTTATTAATGTTACAAAGGTAAGCTTCATTCTTATTATGGTGCTTTCAATGTTTATGTAATTTATTTAATTGTTTGTCTCAGTTCATAACCCCTTTGTTTCTGGGTATGCTTACAGGTTCGACCTCATGAAGAGTGATTGGGTAACCTGGAGATGGATTTGGGCTTCCATTGACCTTGGTAAGCCACTAATCCTAGTTTTCAAATGCCAAGGAGAAAAATGTGATGGTAGCACACTGGTAGCAACAGGGTAGCCCTGTGGAAGAACATTGCATTGGGTGTTTAATAGTTTATGCCATGTCGAGTTGACATTTTTATGGTGTTGGTATTTTGGCGTTGTTTCTCAGAAAAAATGTTTCTGTATGCTTCATTATTGGTTATGGATGTTACGGTTTGCATACGCATGTATTTGATAATTTTTTATGCTCGACCCTTATGGGATTTTGAAATGTATATTATTTTTGTAAAATAAAATGGTTTTGTAGATGTTTTTTAAGCCTCTCCTTGTTGGTTTATAATAATATGGATGTGTAATAGTTTTTGGGTTGAATTGGTGCATTTTCTAGGTTTTCAAACCCTCTTCGATTATTGTGATTTTCTTACTTACAGATTTATATAGGTTGGTTTCTTAAGTTAGTGTTAATATAATAGTCTTGTGCAATAATATGCACAATTATTTGTGTTTTCTATATAAATGCAAAATTTGGGGCTTCCATTGTTAGATTCGATGACTATGTTCTGTGTATTATCTTTGTGGAATCATAAAGATTGCACAACATATGCAAATATGTTTATATCTATTGAAATGGTTATATTTTTTTTATAATTTGGCGTTCTTCTATAAAGGATGACCTAGGTTTTTTGATATGGAACCCTATCTTGTTTCAGTTTAATCTGATCTTTGTTTATTGATATAACTGTTCGATTCTAATTAGGGATTTGGGAGATCCCATAAGGGATTTGACTTAGTCATATTAATTTTTATTTTATCTTATTACGACCTGTGTGATTCTAATGAAAGAAATTAGATGTTAATAATAATATCTACATTTTTATTTACCAGGTATTGTTTATGAATAATTCCTATGTTTGTTACTATCGAATGTATAGAGCTATTGCTTAGGTTTGGATTTTGTTTATTATATCACTATAAAGCTTATTAGCATTTCTTTTTGGGGTTAGGGTTTTAGTTCTTCAATTTTCCTCGTCGCTTCTTTTGCAAGAAATTCCTTTCATGTACTTTAATAATTTCTATCTAATATATAAATGGGAAACAAATATATGTAAATCCTTATAGTTGTAAATACTTAAACATTTCACCTAAACTTCTAATTATGTATACATATATTTAACATAAGTCATAAGGATAATATGTATATTCCTAATATGGCTACCATTGAGACAATATTTTAAACAAAATAAAATCTAAACCCTAGCTAACTCTTTTTCATACATATACCTGATAATACTCAGAAATTATTCAAAAAATAAAAAAATTTAATTAATATAAACTAACAAACCCTAATTAATCTTTTACATTAACGAAATTAATAATTATTCAAATAAATGAAGTTGAAATGAAGAAATGAATATCAAACCCTAATTACTCTTGTACATTAGGCTGTCCAGAATTTGCTCAGATAATAAAAATTTTACAAGGAAATAATTATCAAACCCTAGCAATATTTTAACCTAGGAGAAAGAAAGCATTTTCTTATAATCTTAGGGAGACAATAAGTTAACAAATCAAATAAATAGAATGAATATAATAGATACTTTCTTTCTAGACAAACATCTTAATCTAGAATATAAAGAAGACATATTTAAGGAAATGAAATTATCTATAAACAAGAATGTAACAGTAGCATCTTAAATAACTTATCTTAAAAATATTTCAGGAAACTTGATATGGGACTACCCAGTTCCACCCTACCATAGATAACTGCAACTATTCAGTATCTTTCAACCTTTTCATATATCACACCTAAGCCGAACCAAGCTTGTTAGTAATATAGAATTAGGGTTCTTTGTTGTGAAACTCTTTCCTTTAAGTAGATGTTTCCATCAAGTTCCCTTTACTCAATATTATGGATTCCCTTATTTTCATAAGCTTCCTCTTTCAATATTTTTTTCTTTCCAGGCCACACTAGTAGAACAAAACTAGATATGAGTACTCAAATGGAAATCCAGGCCAGACCTTTTGGGGAAAATAGGTTGATTTTCCTCTGCAAGATCCTATATATACCTTTCATTCTTATATTCTTGGAATATTTTAAAGGGAGGGATTTATTTCTCTTTTACAGGTTTAGAAGGTTATGGTCATAGAGTAAATTTAAAAGAAGGGAATATATTTTTTTTCCATGATAATGATGAAGATAACTCAGCATCCTCAATGAATAGTAAGTCACAAATAAAAAGAAGTTTTTTGAATCAAGAAGTAGTTAGGGTGTTTCTTTTCATTTCCTCACAATTTACTTAAATTCTTAATTATTAAATATCTTATTTATGTTTTCTCTTTTTAAACTTTTATTATTGTCATAATTCTTATACCCCTAATAAGCTTTGTCCCCTTTTTAACTCTAGTTTCCCCATATCAAGTTGCCAAAAATATTTAAAGTTTCACTTTTATAAAGTATCATAGTTAATGGTGTGTTGCATCATTCATAGACTCAAACCTATGACTTAACCAAAACATGCAATATGTTTGGGGGGGGGGACTTTAGGATGTCACATCCCACCCCTCTTAAAAACAACACCGTCTCGGTGTCTATTCAACAAAAATAAAAGGATAAGCCTCCCTATATCCTCCTCCTTTTCCAATGTGGCTTCTTCACATCTAAAGTGCATTTATTGCACCTTCACCTGAATAGTAGTTTTTTTCTTGACCCATGTTTCCCTCTGGTCCGATATACATTGTGGTTCTGGTAGGAAATCTCCTTTTGGTTCCACATATAATAGATTCCAAACAATAATATGCTTAGGATCATACACATATTTATTTAAAAGAGATACATGGAGTACATCATGGAATTTAATGTGACTTGGTAAGGTCAGTCGATATGCTACAGGACCTATCTTTACTAAAATTTTGAAGGGTCCACAATATCTTGGAGCCAACTTGCTGCACTTTCCCATTCTAAGTGTGCTTCTATTTGCATTGAATTTTAGGTAAACAAGACCACCTATGTTATACTCTTCATCTCTATGGAAATTATTAACATAAACTTTTTGTCGATCCTGGGATTCTTTTAAATTCTACTTTACCCTGTTAACCAGATTTTCCAAATCTTTAAGCAAATCAGGTCCTAACATAAGCCTATCCACTGGATCATCCCAAGTAACTGGGGTTCTGAATTTTCTGCCATATAAAACTACAAAGGGTGACATTTTAGTAGAGGCCTAGTAGTAATTATTATAGGAAAAATCTACCAAATGCAAGTAGTCCTCCCATTTTGAAGTATTTTTCATAATGTACATTCTTAAAATGTCTTCAAGAATTTGGTGAACACATTCTGGCTGCCCATTATTTTTTGTATGGTATGCAGTGTTGAAACTCAGTTGAGTGTCTAAACTTGCAAATAGAATCTTCAAAAAATTCCCTCTAAACTTAGAATTCCTGTAAGATATGATCGCCTTTGGAATTCCATGCAATCTGAAAATTTATCGTAGAAAAATTTCAGCAATGTTAATTGCTTTAAAAGTTGATTTTACTATAATGAAGTATGCAAATTTTGATAACTTATCTACTACTACCATGATTGATTTATTTTGTTTTATAATTTTTTGGTAATCCTATTATGAAATCCATACTTATTACTTCCCATTTCCACTCCAGTATAGGAAAGGATTGTAACAGTCCAACAGGGTGGTCATGTTCACCTTTAATTTGTTGACATTCTAGACACCTAGATATGAA
Organism: Pseudotsuga menziesii; assembly: GCA_001517045.1. NCBI lineage: Eukaryota > Viridiplantae > Streptophyta > Pinopsida > Pinales > Pinaceae > Pseudotsuga > Pseudotsuga menziesii. Next base: position 288,031 of record LPNX010587505.1, read on the forward strand.
ATCAACAATATCAATTTCGTGTTCAATTTTAATGTGTTGACATTCCAGACACCTAGCTATGAAATCAGCAATATCAATTCTCATTTTTGGACAGAAATAATGTTTCATAATAACTGCAACCATCTTTTGATAACTAGGATGCCCTCAGTATGGTTTCTTATAAAATTCAATTAAAATATGATGTCTAATATTTGAAATTTCGGGAACATACAACCTACCTTTTGACCAAAGATACCCTTTTTCATCAATTAAGTATATTTGTTGTTGTGATTCCTTGTTGTTTTTCTTCAACTTATTTATGATTTCAACATAGAATGGATCATTTTCTAGTGTTGATCTAATTTATGTCTTTAAATTGTCCTATGTTTTACTCAAAGATATTTCATGTAGAAGGTAGACTCGCTTGCTCAAGGAATATGCAACATTTTTTTCTCTACCTTTTATACATATTAATTCAAAATCATACTCACTGATAAAATCTAATCACCATGCTTATCTAGCATTTAAGTTGGGTTGTTCAAAGAGGTATTTTAGACATACATTATCTGTTTTTAGCAGAAATTTCTTCCCCATAAGGTAGCGTCTCCACATCCTTAAGATGTCTATGATTGCAACCAATTCTAATTCATGAGTTGCATAATTTTTCTCTCCATATTTTAATTTTTGAGATTCATATGCAATTACAAGGTCATCTTGTAACATAACACCTCCTAATCCTTCCTGTAGGCATTCATGCAAACTATAAAGTCTTTATCCATGTCGGCTACTTTTAACACAGGTTCCTTTGTCTGTAATTCTTTAAGTTTTCTGAAACTAGCTTCACACTTCTCATTCCAAAGGAACTTAGTATCTCTATTTTGAAAATAAGTAATAGGGAAATCTATCTTAGAGAAGTTTTCTATGAAATTTCTATAGTATCTATCTAACATCTGAGAAATTTTGAGTAGGCCATTCCAGTATTTCCTTGATCTTCTTGGGATCTACTGCTATACCTTCTTAATATATAATATGCCCAAGGTACTGAATTTATTTCTCGAAGAAATCACATTTGGATAACTTGGCATAAAGTCGATGTTATCGCAGGGTTTGTAAAACTATCTTTAAATGTTCAACATGTTCTTGTTCATTCTTTGAGTAAATCAGAATGTCATATATTAATACTAGAATAAACATATATAAATACTTGATGAAGATGTTGTTCATCAAACACATTAAAGTTGTGGGTGCGTTGGTTATTCCAAAAGGAATTACCACAAACTCATAAAGCCAATCGAGTTCGAAAAGTAGTCTTTGCAACATCCTCTTCTTGAATCCTCACTTGGTGGTACCCTAATCTTGAATCTATCTTAGAGAATATTTTTTCCTTTCTGACCTGATCAAACAAGTAATCATTCTAGGAAGTGGATATTTATTCTTGATAGTCAATTTGTTAAGTTTCCAGTAATCAAAGAACATTCTCATAGTCCCATCCTTATTTTCACAAAGAGAATCAAAGCTCCCAAAGGTGATACACTTTGCCTATGTAGAAATTCTAAAGCCTTGATGGCATAAGGAATTTCATAAACAATATAAAGATCTAGGCACACAATTAACCTCACACAGAATTGTAGAGAATTAGGACAAGGAGAGAAGAATAAGAATTAATGAACACACATCAATGAATGATCAATAAATGATAATTGATATTATTACATAGGTAATACATCCTTATAAAGGAAAAAGGAGTTGCATGAAGACAACTCAAGCTAGCTCATAAAACAGGCTTACTAATTATGATAAACCCCATAGTTGACTAAAGCACTTTCCCAATCTACCAAGCACCTCACAAATTAGCAATAGCATGTGTGAGTGATGATGAGTGAAGGAAAGACTTGCTAATCCTAGAATATGGAGAGAAAATAATGGAGTATGGGTTGGCAACAAAAGCTGCCAGTTTCCTAGTTGACTAGCTTTACCTTATCCATAGAAAAGCAGGATAAAGCAGAAAAAGCAGAATAAAGCAGAATCTGCTGTAAAGCACAGTTACCAATTTTGGATGGCCATAAAGTGGTGAAGATCTACCCAGAATCATAAATAAATCATTCCTAGGATATATATGGCAAGTGTTGACTCTAAGGTGCAAGTGGATGCCAACTATCTAAGCTAGTGGGTAGGAAATTAATCAAATAATGATTAATTATTTTATGAGTGGGTTTATTATATTCCAACACCCTCCTTTAAGCTTGACTTTATGATGATATTCTTGAACTAATCAGAAATATATATGCATATAGGGCCCAGCAATAAAGCTATGGTCACCCTTTTACAATTTATCTTGTCCAAAGAAATGAGGAAAGAGGAAAAAACTCAAGGGGAAAATCCTCCCTCAAGAAGGGACATGAAAAGCAATATCAAAAATGTTGAACTACTGGCATTTTTGCTGCTCCAAACTAAATGTTGATGTCTGGAGGAATCTTCTTCTTAGGAAGAAAATAAATCTGCTCACTTGGATCAAGGACAACTATAGGACCATGTAGAACAACTGAGATCTAATGATGTGAAGGCAATACTGAAGGATCTTGAGACTTGTAATCAGCTCCAAGATGATGAGATGACTTGAAATTAGAACCAGTAGAGATGAAATGAGCTCCATATAGGTGAAATAACTGTCCAAGCGAATGTATAATGTCTCCATCTTCATTTACACAGAGAAGATGTGTAGAAGTGATCTTGTAGGAACATAGAGAAGGAATAGGATCAAAGAGTGCGAATGAATGGGCTCCATGGGTTTATCTAGCTTCCAAAGAATCCAAGAGATCACAAATAAGCACAACAATAGACTCATGGGAATATACTAGTAAAGAATCCTCTATGGTAGAATTATGAGAGGAGGAAAGATAGTGATGTTCAAAATCTTCAAGGAGGCTCTGAGAATGAGTGCCAAGAAAAAAGGAGGAGATATAGAAGCACATGGGATCAAGTATGGTAAGTGGAAAAAAACTAGAAGGACTTGATTTGGCCAAGAAAACATCCCGGAAGTCACTGGGTTGCGCACCATCAAGAAGAGAGGCATGCACAAAGTGTGAGAGGTCTGGCATATGGATCTCATAATTCATGATAGAAGACATAGAGAACACTGAATGTGTGAGTGAATCATCAATAGAAATAGCAGATCCATTAGTCACTTCTTTTTCATCAATAGAATCATAAGAAGATGAATCAAGATATTCTACTTCAAGAGACACAGAAAAAGATGGCTCTTCAATATTTGCTTCTTGATTGAAAGAGGAAGCATTTGAATCAAAGAGAGTAGTAGCAACACGAACTATATGAGAAACTTCTTCTTCATGATCAAATTCATCAGAGACTATAGAGGCTGAGACATATTGAGAGAGAGAAATCATTGAGGAGCTAGAGGCACTCTCCACATACCTAGAAGGATCCTCATTGTCCTTTCCCAAAACTCTATCCAATGTTGTCCAGAGATCCTTTGGGTAATCAACATAATCACTAAGGTAGTGCATGCATGGAGAGATAGCTATACAAATAGCTCCAATTGCTCTATCATAGTCATTCAACCAGTCATTTGGCTCTTCATAAGACTCTTCACCAGCTCCAATATATATCTCATAGAGACCTTGTCTCTTTAGATATGAAATCATCTTCAGTTTCCAATTTGAATATCTTGTGAATGGATAAAGAAGAGGAAATGATACTCTTGAATCCATTTGAAGTTGAACCTGCAAATATGAAAAGGAGGATTAATTAATGAACTCTCAAAGATCTGATATCATGTAGAGCTTTGATATCCTTGGCTCTGATACCATGTAGAACTTTTAGAACCTTAGCTATGATACCATGTAGAGCTTGAACTTTGAGAACCTTAGCTATGATACCATGTAGAAATCCTAAATCCTTGATGTCATAAGGAATTTCATAAACAAGCTAAAGATCTAGGCACACAATTAACCTCACATAGAATTATAGAGAATTAGCATAAGGAGAGAAGAAGAAGAATTAATAAACACACATTAATGAATGATCAATAAATGATAATTGATATTATTACATAGGTAATACATCCCTATAAAGGAAAAAGGAGTTGCATGAAGACAACTCAATCTAGCTCATAAACCATGCTTACTAATTATGATAAACCCCATAGTTGACTAAAGCACTTTCCCAATCTACCAAGCACCTCACGAATTAGCAATAGCATGTGTGAGTGATGATGAGTGAAGGAAAGACTTGCTAATCCTAGAATATGGAGGGAAAATAATGGAGGATGGGTTGGCAACAAAAGCTGCACGTTTCCTAGTTGAGTAGCTTTACCTTATCCATAGAAAAGCAAGATAAAGCAGAAAAAGCAAAAAAAAGCAGAATCTGCTATAAAGCGCAGTTACCAATTCTGGATGGCCATAAAGTGGTCAAGATCAACCCAGAATCAGAAATAAATCATTCCTAGGATATATATGGCAAGTGTTGACTCTAAGGTGCAAGTGGATGCCAACTATCTAAGCTAGTGGGTAGGAAATTAATCAAATAATGATTAATTATTTTATGAGTGGGTTTATTATATTCCAAAAACTCAATGTAACCTTTCTCAAATAATTCTTGTAATTGAATTATTAATTATAACAACTCCATGGAACTCATCTGATATGGTACTTCGGATACTAGTATTGTTTCTAGAACTAGCTTAATAAATAATTCTAAATATCTTTTAGGTGGGAGACCAGGTATTTCATCTAGGAACACATATTTAAAATCTAGTAAGATGGGAAGGTCATATATTTTACATTGTGTTTCTTGTTTACAGTCGTGAATGTTAACTGGATATACTTTACATACTTTTATAACAATCCTTTTAAGTTGTAGAGAAGAAATATGTCGTATAGAATTCTTCACAAGTATTTCCTTCACCAAACAAGGATTTCCTAAACCATCAACTCATGTAAAAGTATGTTCTAATAATTTTATAATGAAATGATGTTTTTCTAGCCATTCCATCCCAATTAAAACATCATAGGACCCCAATGGTAGAAAATTTAAGTCTGCACTAGTTTCTAGGTCATTTAAGCTTAGTGGGAAGCCTTTGATCAATTCTAAAATTATTGTTTTTGTTCCAATTGCCAACTGCACTAGCCATAGTTTCGAGGATTAACTTTCTGTAGTTTAAATTTTTCTACTATTACAGGGGATATGTAACTATGAAATGTTCTTGTATGAATAAAAAAATGAAACAGAATACATGAAAATTTTACCTTCTATTTTGGTAATAGATGCTTGGAACTCATCTTGTCATTGCTCCAAGGATGCATAGATTCGGGGTACTTGGTCCATCTCATTCATTGTAGGGTCTTCTTGTAAATTATTTAATACCTTGTTCTTTTGGTTTGGGAAATATATGAGATAATGAGGCCCTTGACATTCAAAACACCGTACTATCCTTGGACCTATTTTATTTTCATCGAGAGGAACTGGTTTTGTATCACTTTGAGATGGAATGTTTGACTGATACTCACTTTTATCGGCAGGTTTACCATTCTAAAAAATTTTGTTTGCTGGGAATCTACTATGTTGATTCCTGTGAATAGTTGGTTTATAACCCTTCTTTTTCTGTTCTTAATATGATCATTTTATGCTTCTATTTGTGTCCTTGTTTTCTAACCCACTTTGACTATGTTCATAACACAGCATAGCCTTATACAGATCTTCATCCAAAGTTTTTGGAGCATTGAATTCTATTTTATTTGCAAAATAGGTTGGTAAACAACTTAAAAATTGTTTGATTTTTATTTTCTCTTCTTTTATGTAGGGTACGTAATTCAGAAATTCTAAAAAATTTGTAACCAGTCCATCCATTGTCATTGAACCCATTTAAAGCACATGAAACTCCTTCATTTTCTTATCATAAAATCTTTAGAATAGATATTTTTCTTTAAACAACCTTTTAAATTCTTCCCAATCAATATTGCCTTCTTTTATTCCTTTGGTTAATTTTAAATCCCTCCACCATCGTGCAACTTTTCCATTTAGGTTATATATCACTAGTCAAGCTTTTAGTTCACTTGGATAGCCATAGACATGGAAATATTTAGGCATGCCAGGAAATCATTCCTCAGCCTTCTCTCCTGAGTCTAACTCTCTTTCAAAGAATGGTTCCTTAATATTTTTGAACTCTCCCTTCAGTTTAGAGTTCTGTGAGTGTTTATACTTTTTCCTGTATCTAGGTGGGGATGAGGATGAAGTTGTGCTAGTGTTGTAGCTTCCTATTTTTCCAATTTTTTGAGAGGAACTTGACTTGATTTCTTCTTCTTCCCTATCTCTTTTACTTTTATAGGTTCTTCTCAACATATTACTAAAAGTGTGCTGGATTTTGTCTAAATTTAGTCAAATTTTGTAGTAATACCACATTAAGTTCATGTTGAATGTTCCTATCCCTCAGGTTATCTACATTAATACTTTGTAGTTCATATTTCAAACTTTGCATAGTTATTAATGGTTCTGAAGGTGTAATGGTTTTTTATCATTGTCTAACTCAAACCATAGTTCTCCTTCTTGTTGGGGTGGTTCATGGTGTCCTTATTGGCTGGAATTCCTTTCAACACTCATTGTTATCTCAGTTTTCTTTTACTAGTATTGGTATCATTGATTTTGTAATTGATATTCCAATTACTCTTGCATTGCTATTGCTTCCCAAGTTTTTCTAACTTATGCCTATTTCTTGTAGTTCTCAAGATTAAATCATATAGTTGTCCCAAAACTGAAGTTGATTCCCTAATTTGTTTGGAAGATTTGGTTGTGTTGATTCTAGAAGTGTCATAAATTTACCTTGTAGTGGAAAAGGAAATTTTTCTATTAGTTTATAAAATACAAAATTTTATTGTGCAATAAAATGAATGAGTACATAGGTCACACAGTGTTGTAAACTTGTTGTAACACCACTTGTAACATCTCAAAATTCTCATAAATTTTTATTTTATTTTATTATTATTTTCATATATCGGAGATGTTAATTCTTAACTCTCTTCTTCAAAAGGTTATGTTGCTAGAATGTAGTTACGACTATGTTAGATATGTGTAATATCCAGTTCTTCTTTACAACATTATAACTTTTATCGTACATCCTCAGTCTATGTATGTGACGTAGAATGATTTTATATTTGTTTGGAAGTAAGGAAGACTTTCTTTTTGGCATGGTAGTTTATGTGTCGCTAGTTGTTGTTGCTTTTAACTTATTATGAATGTCGATTGTATTGTTATTATTTTTATAAATGTCCCCTTTTGGCATTAGGCCTAGGGATTGTTAAATTGCTTAGCAATTTTATAATGCTCGATTGTTATTTCTATTTATGTAATGATGATACTTACAAGTATATGACTCCTTGACTTGAATATTTGGTTAACACATAAGGTGTAAGGGTAATTCATTGGCTAATATTGAAAATATTGGAAAGGAAACTTCACAAGTGCATACAATGGATACTTTGGTCATCATCAAGCATGAAGGTTCAAGATTTGGCTCTTGGCCTAACATATGTAAAGGCTTATTAATTGAAACCAAAATATTAACACTTGGGATACTATGTATTGGGCACCTTTATATAATGGTTAGCATTCATGATATTTGGTAAAGTTGTGACTTTTTCTTAGTGTGGGTGAAAACTTAGATCACTAGGGTTATTAAGTGGATCTTTCCATGTCGATCCGAACCATGTGGGTAGCATTCACTAGATCTATCTATTGGTTGTGTAGGAGGACACGTGCTGAACATGCATTTAGTTTGGGTTTGTACTCAGTCAGTAATTATTGGTACTTTCCTCGGCTGTAGCAATTAAGATTTCCCATTTCTTTAGTTGATGGTTTATCCCAAATCATTGTCAAGTTGGTCTTGGCTCTCCCTTGGAAGAGCTTGACTCTTCTACCGTTTGGTATGATTATTGAGTGTTGGTTCTAGTTTTAACTATGACCTTAGCTATATTGATCTCTACTTGTGTGACTCTTGGGCGTATGAGCCAATGAGCAACTTAATGTTGTAAGAATGGATTCTCTGTACAGAGGTGGACTGTTTCTTTCATCTGACACTTGGTCTATTAATGAGTAATAGTTCTTCCTATTTTTGCATGGTTAGGGATGCGTTGGCTTAGAGTCTGAATCAAGTCTCTATCCTTTATTAATGCTACAAAGGTAAAATTCAGTCCTATTCTCGTATTAAAACTACTTTCAATGTTGATGTAATTTCTTTAATTGTTTATATAGTTTCGTAACCCCTTTGTTTCCAGGTATTCTTACAGGTTCGACCACATGCAGAGTAGTGGGTGACTTGGGGACATATTTGGGCTACCATTAACCCTGGTAAGACTCCAATCCCAGTTTTCAAACACCAAGGGACAAAATGCAATGGTAGAAACAGGGGTAGCCCTGTGGAAGAACTTTGTGTTAGGTGTTTAATAGTTTATGCAATGTCAAGTTTCCATTTTTTATGGTGTTGTCCTTTTGGCATTTTTCTTAGCAAAAATGTTTCTATATGCTTCATTATTGGTTTTGGTTGTTAGGGTTTGAATATACATGTATTTGATAATTGTTTAAGCTCGACCCTTATGGGACTTGAAGTGTATATTCTTTTTGTAAAATAAAAGGGTTTTGCAGAGGGTTTTTAAGCCTCTCCTTCTTAGTTTATACTGATATGGATGTCTAATAGTTTTTCGGTTGAATGGGTGCATTTTATGGGTTTTCAACCCATCTTCAATTATTGTGATTTTATTACTTATAGATTGATACATGTTGGTTTCTTAATGTTAGTGTTAATCCAATAGTGTTGCGCAATAAGATGTATGAAATTATTTATGTTTTATGTATAAATGCAAAATTTGGGGATTCCATTGTTAGATTCGATGACTATGATATGTGTATTATCTCTATGGAATCATAATGATTGCACAACATAAGTAAATACGTTTATATCTATTGAAATGGTTAGTTTTTTTATTGTTTAGTGTTCTTCTATAAAGGATGGCCTGGGGGTTTTGATATAGAACCCTATCGTGCTTCAGTTTAATCCTATTTTTTGTATTAATCTGTATTAGAGAATCATACCACCTGGTACCATAGTCACATATCACCTAATAAATACCTTCATTTTTTTTCACTTATGTTGCATAGTCCAAACTTTGGTTATGTTGAGTTCCTAAGGTATTTGGGATTTTTGGACCATTAATTACACCCAATGCCCACATTTTGATAATTCAAGACCATGAGGGCCCTCATTAATGGAAGTTTGATCTCTTGGAGCACTCCCACTCATTAAAATAGGGAACTTGTTTGATCAGAGGCACCCATGCACTGTATTTGATTGTTTTTGGGTCTTTTGTACCATTAAATGATGCCTAGAGCTACTCCCACTCACCTATGCACTCCAAAACGCCTAACCTACCCTTATTTATGACAAATCATGCATCGCCTATGTTCACATGGCCATCCATGACCATTTTAGGTGGTTTGGGAGCTCATTGGTCCACCTTGGGGAGTTTGAGGTCCAATCTAAGCCTGCCACATGTATGCCACCAATTTTCCTCCAAAGGATAATGATTTCTCCTATTGTATTATTATCATGTTCCATAAATATTTACATGTTGGACTATAATAGGAAACTTAGTTATTGGCAGCATCTCTATGTGTTAATATTGCTCTTTTACACTATTTTCTTCATGTTTTGTCAAATTCTCTAGTTGTGAGGATTCTCTTAGCATCTAGATGTTGTTGTGAATAAAAATTTCACATGGTATTAGCTATATTTGGATCTACAAGTAGAATTCATAGAGTTCATAGGGTTCAAATTTATATATAGGGTCTCCTCCAAAAAAATTGAGAGTTTGCATTGCGGGTTGTTCAAGTGTTCTTTGTCACTCACTGCACAACATCGAATGGAGCAGTCTCATGCATGTTTTCTCACCATATTCAACTATTTTGAGTGTAAGGCCAAGATGGTGATCCAGTTGAGGTTGAAAGGTATCTACAAAGTAACCATGGGAACAGAGAATGATCCCAATTCAGTTTGTGATAAGTCTAATCATTTCAACATATTGGATGAAGCATTGAGTATTCTTTGACTCAGTATTTCAAGGGATATTTTATTTCACGTAGCCAGTATTAAAACACCCAATGAAGTTTGCCTAAAGCTTGAATCACTATTTGGGAAGACATATGTTATGAGAGGACACCAACTCGAAAATGAGTTGGTCACTTTCAGTCCAACTCACTTTTAGACGATCGAAGATTTCTTATCCAAATTCAAATCCTTGGTACATCAGCTGAAACAATGTGACATCAAAAATAAGGAAGAGCGACTGATATTTTCCATTCTTTTGAATCTATGGATTGAATATTTATTGCTTGTATTGGCATTTCCCTCAAGAAAGATGATAGCTCAAAATTAGAGAAGGCCAACTTTGGAATACTTCATGGAGTCTTTGACTCAAGAACAAGACAAATTGGTTCAAAAGGGTACCATCAAATCCATCGAGGATAAATCCCTTGTTGCAGGTGTTTTGAAAAAGGAAAAGGAAATAATAATCCCAAGGATTCAAAGAAGAAAGAGAAGAAGAAGTAGGAGAAGCCCAAATCATTTTATGGGGCTTTGAATCTTAACAAGGACAAAGGAAGAAGCAACATAAGACAAAATTCACTTACTGTCAGAAAGATTGGAATCCAGAGAGTTCATGCATGAAAAAAAATGATGTTATGGTGTAACTCCTTGAGAAGAACAACATTCCTCTTCCATATGGTGTAAGGAAGAGAGAGGGAGGTTTGAAATATGAATACAAAGATACCATGAACTGGTTGCTGGATCTTTTGGATATTCCTCCTTAATCATAGATTCAGGTGCCTCAAGGCCACATGGATTCTGTACAAGAATCCTTCTCATCCCTACATATATATAGTGGTCCATCCATCCTCGTGGTTGATGACTCTGAGATCATAGCCAAAGGGATTGGTAGGATCAATCTTGACAATGGGTACTTCAACAATGAGATGTATGTACCTGATCTTGCAGCAAAACTACTCTTTGTCTATCAAATGAAACATACAAGTTTGGCCAAGAGAGTGACATTCCCTCAATATCATCTGAACATTTCAAAAATTTCTGCAGGTCAAGTTGTTGTAGTGGGTATTGCAGATCATGAGTCAAGAATGTACAATTTTTCACACTTTCTTCCTTACCCCTTAGGGAATGCGCCACTGCCACATGCTAATGAGACCATATATATATGGAATGAGAGGTTTGGAAAACTCAAATACATATATATATTCAATATTTGAGCAAATAAAACATGGTTGAAGGACTTCCAAGCATCAAGTTTTCCAAAGGCACGTGCAATGGATGCATAGTTCGGAAGCATGAAGAGCGCAAGTATGACAAGGGGAAGGAAAGAAGGGATGTATAAGTGCTTGAATTTATCCATTCATATTTTATAGGACCTCTTCCCACACCCTTCTATGGAAACTCATGTTATGTATTTTCATTTATAGATGATTTCTTAAGGTATTGTTGGGTGTATTTTCTCAATAAAAAATCTAAAGTGTTTGAGATATTCAAATTTTTCAAGGATTTGGTTGAGAAATTGAGTGGGAACAAGATCAAGGTATTAAGGAATAATAATCACAAGTAATATTTCAATATTAACCTACGACATCTATGTAAGGAGAATGGACTTCAAATACAACATTATGTCGCTTACACACCACCGAAAATGTTGTGGCAGAGCGCTAGAATAGAGCATCGAAGGAGATGGACACATGCATGTTGGAGGATAAGTCTTTGTCTCCTAAGATATGGGATGAATCCATAAATTATACTACATATGTTTAGAACAAAGTTCCACACAAATAATTTTAAGAGAAAAATCCATTTTTGTCTTGGAGTGGTCACAAGAAAACTGTTTCTCATTTTAGGGTTTTTGGCTCAAAGGCTTGGGATAGAATTCCTCCCAAGAACAGAAAAGCCTTGAAAACTCAAAGAAAAGAGTCCATAATGGTTGGATATGATGAAAATTCAAATGGATACAATCTCTTTGATCCCTCATCTCATAAAAAATTCATTGAGATAAGTGTAGAGTTCAAAGAAAATCCCATGCAAGAGATCGAACTAGTAAAGGGGGATTTCTCACACCCTCCACTCAATCATGATGTAGGTGATGTTTTTTTTATGATTTTTCTGATTCTGATATGGAATATGAATATTATGAAATGCATGTATATCATGACTCACCCATAAGTAAAAAATGGGATAAGAAAACCATACAAGCAGCTGGTAATCTTGTTTGAGATCCACTAGACTTTAGGGAAGACTAGATCTCGGTTTCACAATACTTTCTCCACTTCTGATTCAAATATTCCATAGAGGTTTTATATGATGGTTGAATATTATTAAAAATAATATGAAGAAGCCTCACATGATCCAATATAGAAAACAACCATGCAAGAAGATTTCAAGTCCTTGCAAGACAATGAAACATGGGAGCTAGTTCCTCTACCTTCCAAGACGAAACTAGTGCAATGTAAGTGGGCTTATAGGTCCAATACGGCTGATGATGGTTCATATGTATAAGTCCATGTTGGTTTCCAAATTCTTATCTCAATTCCATGGAGTGTACTATACATAGACATTTGCACTGGTTGCAAAGATGGACTCTATCGAGCTAGTTTTGGCCAATGCTGCATCTAAGCGATGGGAGGTGCACCATATGGATGTGAAGAGTGATTTTATTCATGGTGGCCTTTATGAGGATATTTATGAGCAGAATCCTGAATGTTTAATTCATGATCCTTAACTTGTTTGCAGGTTGAAGAAGTATCTCTATGGCCTCAAGAAATCCCCCAGGGCTTGGTATGCCAAGATGAACAAATTTCTTCTTTCATAAGGATTTGAAAGATGAAAATATGATCCTAATGTGTATTTGAAGAATTTATATGACTCCATTCATATCATAGTACTATATGTTTATGATCTTTTTATCCATGGAATTTACATTGTTGATATAGGTTCAATTGAAATCTTCATTGCACAATGTGTTTTCAACGACTAACCTTGGATTGTTGGAACAATTTCATGGCTTGGAGATTGATCAATATGATGTAGGTATTAAGGTCATCCAATCAAATTATTCTTTAGAACTATTATTTAATTTCAAAATGGTTGAATGCAAATAATCCAAGTGCCCCTTCCTTTCAGTATTAAAACTAGGTGATTTTGGTTCATCTCCATTGGTGGTCGGAAGTTCATTGTATAGGAAACTAGTTGGGAGCTTGTTGTATCTCACACACTCTCAAACTGATTTGTCTTATGCAGTAGGAATTTTTTAAGGTATATTCAGGAGCCTCATGAGATCCATTTGAAGGCCACTAAAAGGATCTTTCATTATGTGCAAGGAACCAAACAATTTGGGATACACTATGCTGCTAGTTCTCCACTAAAACTAGTTGGATTTACTGATTCTGATTGGAATTGATATCTCACTGACAAAAATTCCACTTCAGGTTATGTATTCATTCTTTCCCATTGTACCATATGGTGGTCAAGTAAGAAACTATTGAATGAATTTGTAATTGATGTCAAAAGGGGTTCAATAATGACAAAGGAATAAGTGATGACACTGTGGTAAGGAAAGCAATGACATATGTGATAAGGATGGAAATACACATGTGAGGATCTATCTAGGGGGTCGAGTCTGATCAAACTAAATTGATTGATAGATCCTTTGAATAATCGATGCAGGGTTGTGGAGTTGCAATCAACTTATTTAGAAAAGGTTAGACGACTCATATTGTATCGAGAGAATAGATTGACCCCTGGGAAAGGATCCACAAAATAAATATGCATGGAAAATAACATTCTAGAGAACCAAAGTGAAGCTTCATGTTTCATAACTGATCAACGGACAAGAAGTATTCCGCAAAGCGATCGACAGTTCACAAGATTTGCGAAAGACAAATTGTGGAAGCAATTTTCCAAGAAAAATCGAGATACATACCCGCAATCCATAATCCGCAATTGTGAAATGAAGGAGTTTATGATTGAGGAAAGGTCATTGCGAAAGGATAATTATGGAAGCAATTTTTGAGAAAAATCGAAATGCACACCCGTAATCCGCAATCTGCAATTGCAAAAGGAATAAGTTCCTGCAAATTGCGGAAAGGTCGACTCGGAAAGATGAATGTAGAAAGGTTTGTTGCAGAAAGGACATTGCGGAAAAGAAACTACAGAAGGTCGCGATTGAAAAATTAAACAGAGTTAAAAATGACAAACAAAGAAGTAATTTTGAATTAGTTTATTTGTCTGTGAAGAGTCACGATAAAGATATGTGACTATTGAATGAAGAGATATGTTTAAGGTTATATAAACAATGATTTAAACCTTCAAATATGTGTCTTTGTACATTTAATTGGCAGATTGATTGATGTAGAATAGTCATAGATCAAATTATCATATAAGGGATGTTGGGAGGTGCTATGATAGGTAACATGCCTGCAAGGGGGTTGTAGACTCCTTCTAGTGGTAGCTGGTAAACAGGATTTCGTAGCATCCTTTCAACAATATCTAATAAAAAATGGGGTTGTAGCCTCCTTCAAGTAGTTGCTGGTAAATAGGGCATAGTACCATTTGTGTCTATAGCAGAAGGAAAAAACTATTTGTAAATATAATTTTGTAGTAATAGGAAGTATTGGGATTCGACGATAAATTTGTGTTATGTGTTCTTTTTTTTATCATGTTTGTTAATAAGTAATTTAAAAGCGTTTTTAATTATTAAAAACTATCAATACTGATTCACCCCCCCTCTCCCCTCTTAGTATTGTCCAATATTCCAACAATTGGTATCAGAGCAGGATCCTTCACTATAGCTTAATCACTAGAAGGAAGATTCTATTAAAAACCACTATGGATCAACAAGAACAGTTAGCCACTAACATACCTCCATTATTTATGGGAGACAATTATGCATACTCGAGTGTAAGAATGAAGTTCCATCTAATGTCTCTTGGATACAAATTCTAGAGGTCTGTTGAAAGAGAATATAAAGTGCCAAGCGACCTACCTGTAGACAGGGATCTACTAGACCAATATGAGTCCAATGCAAAAGTCATAAATGCAATTTTGAGTGGGTTAACAAATTCTATAGTTGTAAAAGTCATGCAATGCAAGACATCCAAACATGCATGGGAAAAACTAAAATGTGTCTATGAAGGAAAACCCAAATTCAAAGATTCCAAACTTCAAACAAACAAAGGACAGTTTCAAAGCCTAAAAATGAAAGAGGAAGAAAATACTGCAGAATATCTTCTAAGAGTACATGAAATTGTTAATGCTATTAGAGATATTGGAGGAGAAATAAAGGAGAAAGAAATTGTCGAAAAAGTACTAAGAACCCTACCAATGAAGTATGACTCAAAGGTGTCCACTCTAGAAGAATGAGATGATCTTAAACTTATGACACTAGATGAAATACATGGGATATTCACTGCCTATGAGATGAGAACATGACAAAATGGATCTTCAAAGAAAGAAGTATCATTTAAATCCTTATCCAAGAACCAATATGAGAACCTAGATGATGAAGAATCCCTTTTCATCAAGAAACATGAGAAAGGTACTAGAAAGTACAAAGGAAAGCTACCTTTGAAATGTTTTAACTGTGGAAGGATTGGACATTTTTCCAATAAGTGTTCTTACCCAAAACAAGAGGATAGTGATGATGACGAACTTTGTTGTCATAATAAAGATCAAAAGAGTAAGACCATATACAAAAAGTATTTTAAGAAAAATAAGAAAAAATTCTATTCCAAGGAAGACACAGAAGATGAAGAGATAAGTGAATATGTTGAAGTCCCATTCATTGGATTAGAGAGAGAAATATATGAAGAAAAAATAGAATGTGTGGTATATCTCGAAGAAGAACTTGTAAGTGATCTTGAAGAATTAGGAAAGTATAAAAGGATGTACAAAAATCAAAAAATCATATGGATGAATTTGAAGAGAAAAAAATCATACAAAAATAATTATTGCTGATTTAAAAAATCAATTTCTAGTAGCCAAAAAGGATGAGAACAATCTAGAACAACTCAAAAAGAGAAGACACAAGTTTGAAAGCCTTTGAAGAAGAGATTATGTGACTTATAAAGAAGTTGGATGAAGAATATATCAAATCAAAGTTTGAGAAAAGCTCAAATACTTTAGATGAAATCTTAAGTGTTCAAAGACCATCAAGCGATAAATCTGGATTGGGATTTGAAAAAGAAAAGAAACCGAGACATTCCTCTTGCACAAACCAAGATGGAAATAAAAGAAGCTATGTTGTTGCACTCATGAGACAAATTAAAAGGGAATAAAGTAAGAAATATGCTCATATCTTACAAAGAACAAATATGATACTTAAAATAACAATGACAATTAGACATCAACAACTCTTTTTAGGAAATTGTTATACCTGTAAGAATTTTGGACATATGGCTAGAAATTGTAAAGTAATGGTTCCTATTGAGACAGGCATTACACCGCAAAATTCCTTCTATAATAAAAGTGGTACTGGAAAAAATCCAGAAGGAAGAAACTATAATTCTATTACTCCTCTACAAAGTTATAGTTTAGAATGCTACAAAGGTGGTAATCAAGGACACATTGCTAGAAAGTGCAAAATAGTGATTCCTATAGATGACACCTCAAAACATAAATAAAAAAGGAGAGGAAGGTTTGGAAAAATAAGGATGATATGGAATATTCATTAGCTCTATGTGCTACAGAAAAACAAAATCTATGGCATGTGGACAGTGGATGCTCAAAACACATGACAGGAGACCCAAATAAGTTTATAAGTCTCAACAGAAATAAAAAATGGAAAGTCACTTTTGGAGATAATCTATCTTCTAAAATAATTGGAAAAGGTATAGTAGCTATTAGAGACAAAATCAAAGCTGAAAATGTTTTTCTTGTAAAGAAATTAAAACCTAATCTCTTAAATGTGAGCGAGACATGTGATCAAGGACACATATGTATATTCGATTCCAACACGGGGAGTTCACTAGTGACGTAATATCATATCATGTCCATTCATATTAGGGGTTTGAATACTCCTAAAAACCTAAAAAATATGTTGCCTCATATTAAGGGGTCAATGGGGGTTTTTAATTTGACATAGTAATATAAATATTGAGGTTTATTTTATTTGGGTGGGATGAGGAATAAAATGAAAATCATGGGAAAGACTCGTATATATAGATTAATCCTCATATATTTGTAGGCCTCCCATTAAGACCTAAATTCCCACCAATTCCTCCTGTATGTCGCACAAGTCTCTGCCTTATCATATTCCTCGTCGAATCCTCTCAGCAACCTATTCCTAGAGAACAAGAACAAACTACAAAATATTTTAGTCAGGGATGCTAATAGACATGCTCCCATAGCACAGATTACATGTGTCAACTATAGCTTCAGTTAAAGATTTTTTTGCATATTAGATTATTATTATTATTATTATTATACACACACGCACACACACACACACACAGAATGTGTGAGCATGCGAAATATTTTTTTATTTGTTTTATTTTAGTGGTTTTAAATTATTTAATATTAATAAATTTTTATGAAATGTTAAGTAAATTTAAATGCAGAAAGTGATTTTATACAAGATGGTCAATTAAGGTAAAGAAAGGTTACCACAACGGATAAGAAATATTTCATTAAGACTTAGATTTTTGTTAACGGATTGTTTCAAGTTTTTTAAACATGTTTAAAATTTTCATAATACATTTTCCCCATGAATCAATGATATTTATTTGTTGTAGTTTATTCTTAGCGAAAATCAATTGTTTGTTGATATCTTGTCTCAATAAATAAAATACAATGAATTGCAGGGAAGTCCATTGAAGAAAGGGTTTCAATTTTGCAATTTTATGGAGTTCAATTTATTAAGATTATAGAAAACATGATCTCTCTATGGATATATTTGTATTTACTTGATATAAAATTGGTAAATTGGCATGTTATTGTGTGAAACATCTGCAATTCTCATATTTTCTAAGCATTGCACTAACTATTGGACTATTGGTATTTTTCATTCTTCGTTACATTGATATCTTGACTGTGTTGGATTTTACGCGTTTTTGCTTCCCCATTTCTATGTCATTGGGTCTTCCACTATCCAATGCTACAAATTGATTAGTCAACCCTGCAAT
This sequence comes from Pseudotsuga menziesii, assembly GCA_001517045.1. NCBI lineage: Eukaryota > Viridiplantae > Streptophyta > Pinopsida > Pinales > Pinaceae > Pseudotsuga > Pseudotsuga menziesii. The sequence goes on from LPNX010587505.1 coordinate 306,241, forward strand.
CTAAGGGGTTCATTATTAACATTATACTATTATGTTATTTAACATCTTGTTTTCTTATACAAATATGTCTTAGGTCTCATGTTCGTTGAAACTTGATAATATGATATAAAGGGGGTATTAAAAATCGGTTTATAAAATTGGATACCTACAATATATGATGAAACTAGGGGTTTTCTTAATTGGAAAGGTGTATTGAGAGGGGGGTTCAACAATACAATTTTAGGAGGAATTTTCCAATATTTAGTGAAATTGGGGATATTCTTTAATATCTCGCGAATGATAATGCTATGTAACAAGTTCACTGAGTGAACCCCCCTCCCCCCCATGGATTCCAAGTGTGAAATCAGAAGAACAGATTTAGGAAATCTTGTTGGGACTGTTGTAAGAACTCCAAGCAATGTGTATATTCTAGAAAATGAAGAACAATGTTATCTGAGTCAATTTAATGAATTGTTTCTATGGAATAGAAGGATGGGGCACCTAAAATTTGACAATCCTGTAAAAATTAGTAAGAAGGGAGATGTAAGAAATATACCAAAGATCATAAGACCACCAAATCATGTTTGTAGGCACTGTCTTCATGGGAAACAAACAAGAACAAGCTTCAAGGTCAAAGAACATATAACCTCTCATCCATTAGAATTAATTCTCACTGATATTTGTGGACTGTTGTAATATCACAGATCACATAAGGTTACCAATAATACATACTAAAACATACATATAAAACAGAGACAAGAGATAAGAACAAATAGGTAAAGTAACAGATTATACTACACAAAATGAGTCCATATAACACAGAGAACTGAACTGAGTTCTCGTCTGGCTCAACAGCCTAATATATATTATTACAAAATAGTTACAAAATAACTACCTGTTGGTTCAGTGAACCGACACGACCTTAGGTGGCCGACCTAATGATCTCTAGTTTATTCAGCTGACTGACTTAGTCGACTATCGACTAAGTCAGCTCATCAACTTAGTCGGCTCATCGACTAAGTCGGCTATCATTCAAGTCGACTTATCGACTTGCTCCTTCTACATCTCCCCCACGAAAAAAATGTTTCTTCATCTCGAAGAAACAGGGAGGTACAAAATTCTTCCTGGCTGATCTCAATAGTTATTGTGGTGGGCTATGAAGTCTAATGGTCGGTATTTTCTGTACACAGACTTCTACAATGGCTGGGGCTATTACTGCAAGGTGATGTTGGAAATCTGTCCAACTCTGCAAAATTTTCTGGATTTCAATGGTGAGTGTGGTCAAACCTGATAATATAGACATCTTTTCTGAAATGGAGGCTTCAGCTATACTTTCCATGTTAGGACCCATAAACTGGTCCTTCTCTTCTGCAGTCTTGATAAGTCATTTCATCTGCGAGAAGATGACGTCGACTTTCTCCAAGTTAGGGAGGGCTTGTTGTACCCATTGGTGTGCTTCCCTTTCTAGTCACTACAGTTTGGCAGTTTCAAGCACTATTTGTTCTTCTATTGTCATTTTGAGTGCTTCCTCAGTTGTTTTCCTACTTTTTAATGCCTGAATCCCTTGTCGAGTCTACTGATAGACTTGCTCGTAGTAATTAGGCCAGTCTCTTAGTATTTCTTCAGTTACGACAAACTCCTCCATATGATCCTGCAGCACTTTATAGGCTTCAGAAAATGTAGTGTGCTGTGCCATTAGGAGTCGGGCAGTTTCCTCTTTCTATTCCTCCTTTGTTCCCTGGATGTGCATTTGGAGTGCCGACACCATGCTCTCAAATAGCTGATATGCCCTCTCGAGCGATTTGTCTATGTCGAACTCTATGGGGCCCGACATGAAAGACTGGGCCAGATTCCTGCATTTGTCAAGAAACTCGAACTGTTCTATGTTTTTTTCATTGAGTTCCTTATTTCTTTGCTCACTCCTCGTCTTTGCTTCACTTGCTAGGGTTTTGAGGAGTTCTTCTAGCTCTGTGTTGGTCAGGGAAATTGAATCCTTCAATCTGATTTGGACCTTTGAAGGTTGTCCATGATGCTCCTTATTATTTTCTTTATTTGCTTCCTGTGTACCTGCAATAGTCAAGGCGGGGTCTTTGGTTTGTGGGATAGTGGCCAATGGTTTCTCTAGTTGGGGAGGTGGGATGACTACCACCTCTGGTTGTTTGGATGCAGTTGGTTGTGGTGGGACTTTCTCTGAGTCGGGGGGTGGTGGTGGTGGTGGAGATGGTGGTGGTGGTGATGGAGTGGGCGAATGGTCGGGGGTGATTGGTTTGGGAGAAGTGTGGGTGAGTCGGGTCATTCTGTCGATATCTTGTTTGTCAGTTGTTTCAACTTTCAGGATTGTACAAATAGGTTTGGTCATTTCAACATGGTTGGATTTCCATCTAAAGCTTTTTCCTTCTATGTTTTCGTTTTCTAATTGTAGTCTTATCGACTGTGGCTTTAGACTTGTTTGGATATTGTTACATTTCATTGTCTATCGGTTGTCTGTTAAGGGTTTGTTTTCAGTCGGCTAGATAAATTCTTTAATTTGTTTTGTTGTTTTGACAAAGTTTTCATTTTGTGGTATAAAGTTGAAATCTTTAATGAAATTTTCCCTGAGTTCATGCCATAAGACGGTTTCACCTCTAGCTTCTTCCATCTTATACCATTTGTTTGGTAAGTCAGCAAGGGTTGATGGGAACAAGTGTGGCCATGCTCGTTCATCCTTGTATCCAAGTCTTCTCCATTCTTTTTCACAGATTTTAATATGATCTTCTAGGTTTTGTCCTTGAGTGAATACAGGTATTTGAGCTTGTTGGGTTACCTTCTTTGCTCCAAACCTTTTAACAAAGTAAGTCGAAGCAGTTGTCTAGGTTTGCAGTCTTGTCTGATGGGTATCCCACCATCTAGCAGTTTGTTCTGTAAAATTTTCCACTAGGATTTGGAGGTGGCCATGTTCACCAATATTTTTGGAATTTTGTTCGACATGCATGATTGGTGATTCCCTTTCCTTGTATCTTGGTATTTGTGTAGTATTTACATTGGTAGGTTGTAAGGTAGGGTATTCCCTAATTTTTTTCTCAAATATTTTTGGGACAATGGACACTATGAAGCATTGTTGGGTGGGAATTTTCTACACTTTTTGTATAGTCCAACACCCTCTTGCTTGTGTTTCATAGTTCTCGATCTCCCAATCATATAATTCGGCATCTGAATTATAACCAACTAAATCCTGGTTGCCTAAATGAAGTTCTCCATGGATATTTGGTTCTGTGTAATCTGCATTGTTTTGGATCTGGTAGAGTTGTCGGACATCAACGTCTTCATCAATAGGTTCAATCCAAGGTTCCCCTTGAGATGGATGAATGGGCACAATGACCTTTTGTCCATTTCCTTTTAATTTGATTCGCTCCTTGTCCAAGGATATTGATGCTTTCATCTTTCTACCCCAAGGTCGACCGACTAACGCTGGGAAGGAAATGGATCCTTCCTTTGGGTCAATGATTTTGAAGTTGACCTTGGTTGAGATTCCTTTAATAGTCATGTCGACATTTTTCCAGACTCCAATAGGCTCAATTAGGCCCTGGTCGGCTAGTTTTAGGTATATGCCTGACTCATAGAGTCGAGGTCTGCCCATTTGTTCCCAAGTGTCATGAGTCATGATGTTTACTTGTGAGCCAAAGTCGAGCACTACTTGTCGGATGTGGTATCCTTCGATTTCCAGGTCGACAAGTGGGTCAGCATCACCTTTGTCTTTCTAATTTAAGCTATAGATGTTCTTTGTTTGTTTTTCAGAGTTGGTGCATTTTATTTCATACAGCAAATCGATAAACTAAGATACTGAGTTGTCTTTTTGTACGAGCTGGATTAATTCGTTTATTGTGTTATGTCGAATGTCATGAATGTGTTCTTGTCGTGCAATTTCTTTGAATACATTGGTTGCTTCTTTGTATGTATGTTTTTCTTTCAGTGGGTCAGGATAGACATGTTTCTCTTTTATTTTACTAATTCTTGGGTTATCAACTCCTGTTTTTGTTCCTTATCGAGTTACAATATGCAAATTTTTTGTGTTTATTACATCATTTTTTTGCACACAGGACAAGACATTAACATTTTTCTTTGTATTTTTTTTTCTAACATGGTAGGGAAATCCTCTAGTGAGTGATCCCCTACTCCACAGTGAGTACAAAATTTGAGGTCAGTTCTGTCTTTATATGGACAGTCTGCATACCGATGTCCCTCTTTATAACATGTAAAGCATTGGATGGGTCGACGTGGTCGGCTATCGCTATTCCCAGGGAATCAACCTCTTCCTCCATAGCCTGCATGTCGATTGTCATACCGATTCTTGTATCGTCGACCGTCGTATCTCTGGCCATTCTGATCATTTGCTAGATTATTTTTCTCATTATGTTGTGCCACTACATTGGTTTGGTAGACTGCCTAATAATTCTATCGGTTCTTCAAGTTCAAATGACATTCAGTCGTGTTATGATTTTTGGTCTCGCAGATGGCACACCAGGAGGCCTTGCCATTCTTCATGTTGAACGGGCAGTATTTTGTCGAGTGATCCCCGTGCTCCTAGAAAATTTCACAAAAATATTTGGTCTGCATGAATTGAATGTCTTGTCAGCCATAGTCCTGTCGACAGGTGTCTTTGGAATGGCCGACCGTCGAGTATTTGGTGCACTAGATCTCCTGATTCTTGAGGTTTAACTCCTTTAAAGACTTTTGTACACTCTCGAGCTGTTCTTCCAATCTATGGTCTGTGGGGTAAGTATGTATGTCCTCATCCATCTCCACTTTAAGAGATTTTGTTAGCGCATCTTCGTAAGATTTGAACATTTCTAGACTGATGTGTCAGCACACTTTCTGAGATAACCATGCAAGAAACCACTGGATTAGTAACTGTTCATCTATAACATAGTCCAGTTGGCTTAGAAGGTCTTTCCAATGCTTATCATAGTCACGAACAGTTTCCCCTGGCTTTTGTGATGTAGTTTTTAGTTTTTTCGCTGCCAGGTGTTTGGCATCTAGAGTTTTGAAAAATGATAAAAATTGCACCTTGATATCGGCTTTGGTTTCTCTAGGTTTTCTTTCTGAAAAGGTCATATACCACATCAATTCTCTTTTCCTCAAGGCACCGGCGAACTGTGCCATTTGTCTATCTTCGTCTGTAACTTGGTTGGCCTCCCAAGTCGACTCGCAGATGAACCAGTGTCATCTGGGGTCCTCATCCCCCTCATATAGAGGAATGTGAGCTGATCCGTGACCCATGTCTGAATCACTGTCACTGCTCTCAGGAGGTGGCGGTGGTGGAGGCGAGAGTGGTGGTGAGGGTGGTGGGTTTATTGGTTTATTCTTCTCTACAGGACTATGGTCGACAGAACTTCCATTCCCGTCGGTTGTCGATTCTTCATCGACTGGCAGTCGGTTGATGTCGACTTCTGCTTTCAATGGTCCACTGCAACTATTTGTCCACAGTTCTGAATGTTCTGTGTCTTCTAAAGCTATATTTGGCAGGGGGGTCTCCTTCATGTGTCAGTAAGAGTAAGTAGATACTTCAGTTGGAGGGTGCCGCTTGAAAGGTCACCTAATTCCCTTCCTCTGGTCGACGTATAATGATGTGTCATCCAATGTATGTTTCATCATCTAGTTGACTCCATATACTAAAGTCACCAACTCGTAGTCGGAGGTCCTCTTCGACAATAGTCTGTATCCGAGTACGCAGATTCAACGGAGAGAGGGTTGTTCCTTAATGGGGAGCTCTTAATTGGAGAGCTTCTGGCTGCTCTATCCACAATTATTCCTCCGTAGGGGACACCTCTTGTTCCATGCCTTCTTCATGTCGGTTATGACCCGACTCTGGCAGATTCTCCTCTTGGTCGGTCGCCCTAGGACTCTTTTCTCTATGCAGCTCTAAGGCTCTTTCTCTTCTTGCTTCCCTCCTCTGTTGTCTCTCTTCCCTCTCTATTTTCTGAATATCTGACATACCTTCATATGATACTATTCTCTTGAGTTCCCTTTTGGTCGAATTCTCATTACTGGTGAATGGTATCTATTTCTATTCGACTAGAATCCACTCTACTCTATCTCAACATATGACCAGTTACACCCCCATAGCCTACCCGACGCTTTTAGAAATCCCAGATAGTTCGGTCTATTTGCTTAGGAAGTATCCCCACTCTCTTTCTACAATAAATTTTTCCCACTTCCTTTGCTTCTCCACCCAGTTAGAGTTTGATGGTAGTTCGTGAAGTGATGGACAAGGTTCGACAATATGTCTTACTCCCTTCTTGATCAGGAATTTGAACAGCAAAGTCGGTAAGGAACACAGAAATTGCTCGATGAGATCTGTGTAAAATTTCTCCTTTATTGTTTCCACCGAAATTTTGTCTTCAACTGCTTGCTCCTCACAGAAGTCATCAGCAATTTTCTTGAACCACTCCAACAAATTTGTTCTACCTCCTCGGATCAGTTTTTCCAGCAGCTGTTGTTCTTTAGTCCCTTCTGGCTTTCTCATCCAGGAGTTTCTTCAGAATTTGGGGCACTGTTTCGACAAACTTTTCATGCACTTTTGTGAAAAATCTTTCTTTTGCTTGTGCTATTGTTAATCTGTTCCTTCGCGCGTAATTCTACAAATAGTTTGCAACTTTACGTTCCCACCAGTCCTTATTCTCCTGCTATGGTATCATCTATTTGCATACATTTCAGACATGTACTACCGGCAACGAAACCAATTTTGTAATCTCACAGATCACATAAGGTTACCAGTAATACATACTAAAACATACATATAAAACAGAGACAAGAGATAAGAACAAATAGGTAAAGTAACAGATTATATTACACAAAATGAGTCCATATAACACAGAGAACTGAACTAAGTTCTCATCTGGCTCAACAGCCTAATATATATGATTGCAAAATAGTTACAAAATAACTACATGTCGGTTCAATGAATCAATACAACCTTAGGTGGCCGACCTAATCTCTAGTTTAGTCGGTCGATCGACTTAGTCAGCTGATCGACTAAGTCGGCTCATCGACTTAGTCAGCTCATCAACTAAGTCGGCTATCATTCAAGTCGACTTATTGACTTGCTCCTTCTACATCTCGAGTAATTCAATTTGATCATACCTGCTTACCCCACAGACTACAGATTGGACGAACAGCTCGAGAGTGTACAGAAGTCTTTAAAGGAGTTAAACCTTAAGAATCAAGAGATCTGATGAACCAAATGCTCGACGGCCGGCCATTCCAAAGACACCTGTCGATAGGAATACAGCCGACAAGATGTTTGATTCATGCAGACCAAATCTCGATTCGATCCATTGAAGTCTAGTTCGTTAGGATACTAGGCTCTCACCTGAGAGACCCGGGTTCAAGTCTCGGCAACAAAATCAATGTTGTAATCTCACAGATCACATAAGGTTACCAATAATACATACTAAAACATACATATAAAACAGAGACAAGAGATAAGAACAAATAGGTAAAGTAACAGATTATATTACACAAAATGAGTCCATATAACACAGAGAACTGAACTGAGTTCTCATCTGGCTCAATAGCCTAATATATATGATTACAAAACAATTACAAAATAACTACCTATCGGTTCAGTGAACTGACGCGACCTTAGGTGGCCGACCTAATCTCTAGTTTAGTCGGTCAATCGACTTAGTCCACTGATTGACTAAGTCAGCTCATCAACTTAGTCGGCTCATCGACTAAGTCGGCTATCGTTCAAGTCGACTTATCGACTTGCTCCTTCTACATGGACCAACAGGGACTAAAAGCCTTCAAGGTGAATATTACTTTATGTTATTAATTGATGATTATACAAGGATGACTTGGGTGACATTTATTAAAGAAAAATGAAAATCCTTTATGAAATTCAAATCCTTCAAAGCACTTGTTGAGAGTTAAGAAAATTGCAAGATTAAATGTCTAAGATCAGATAATGGTGGAGAGTTCACCTCAAATGAATTCAATGAGTTTTGTGAAATCCATGGAAGTAAGAGGTAGTTTTCAATGGCAAAAACTCTTTGGCAAAATGAAGTAGTTGAGAGAAAGAACATAACAGTCCAGGAACCAGCTAAAACTATGCTTAATGAAGCAAAAATTCCTAATTTCTATTGGACAAAAGCAGTATATACAATTTTCTATATACAAAACATAGGACAACTCAGAATGAATAATGACAAGACTCCTTATGAGATATGGTTTGGAATACCAACTTCAGTTAAATATTTTAGAGTTTTTGGAAGTAAATGCTACATAAAAATAGAAGATGATACTCTAGGGAAGTTTGACTCTATAACAAATGAAGGCATATTTCTTGGATATTCTTCCACAAAAAGGGCATACATATGTTATAATCTAAAATCACACAAGATCATAGAAAGTGCAAGTGTAATTGTTGATGATACTAAGTCAAGAAGAATACAAATCTAAGAAAATGAGGATGTTGAAGAAACTGATGATGAAGAAATAGATGGCAAACAAAAAGAAGAAATTTCACTAGAGGAGGATGCTCTTGAAGAAGAAGAAGAAGAAAGAGTAGAAAAATAAGACTCTCCAAGATCTCATACAAAAGCTCCATCTAGGAGAATACAAAAGAATCATCCTGAGACACAAATCATAGGTGACAAAGATGCTAGAGTCGATACAAGAAGGAAACTAATGTTTAATGAACAAGCCTTACTATTATTGGTGGAACCTAAGAACCTCACAAAAGCCAACAAAGATGAAAATTGGATCAAGGCCATGAATGAAAAATTGTATCAAATTGAGAAGAACCAAAGTTGGGAACTTGTCCCCATGCCTGAAGGAAAGAATGTCATTAGGCCCAAATGGATATTCAAAAACAAGTTAGATAAAAATGGAAAAGTAATAAGAAACAAAACAAGGTTAGTATGTAAAGGATTTGCTCAAGTGGAAGGTATTGGTTTTGAAGAAACCTTTGCACCTATAGCAAGACTTGAAGCAATCAGAATGTTCTTGGCATTTTCATGTTACAAAAAATTTAAAGTGTATCAAATGGATGTCAAGTCTGTGTTTCTAAATGGGAAACTAGAAGAGGAAGTCTATATCAAACAACCATAAGGTTTTCTCTTATCAGAGAATAGAGACTATGTTTTCAAATTTAAAAGGCACTCAATGGTATTAAGCAAGCCCCAAGAGCATGGTTTTCAAGGCTAGATAAATACTTGAAGAAACATCGATATAAAAGAGGAGCCATTGATAGTAGCCTCTACATAAACATTGAAGATAAGAATATGGTCATTGTTATTGTTTATGTGGATGATATCATATTTGGAAACAATCTGCAAGTACTAAGTGTAAACTTTTCTTCTAAAATGAAGAAGGTATTTGAAATGTCAATGTTGGGTGAATTAAAATTTTTATTGAGATTACAATTATATCAGTATGACAAAGGAATATTCATTTCTCAAACCAAGTACATCAAAGATATGCTTAAGAAGTTTAAGATAGAAGAATCCAAGCCTTTGAAGACTCCTATGATCACTGGCTGTAAACTAAGAAAAAATGTTGAGTCTTTAGAAGTGGATCATACCATGTATATATCTATGATAGGAAGTTTGCTATATGTAACAACTACAAGACCAGATGTAATGAAAGCTATAGGATAGGTTGCTAGATTTCAATTAGATCCCAAAGAAACACATGTGGCTATAGTAAAAAGAATATTTAGATATCTAAAAGGAACTATGAATTATGGTTTGTGGCACCCAAAATGTCAAGAATTCACTTTAAAAGCATTCACCAATGAAGATTGGGTAGAAAGTGTTGATGACCGAAAGAGTACTAGTGGAGAAGAATTCTTTTTGGGAAATTGTTTGGTATAATGGTTAAGCAAGAAACAATATTCCATAGCACTATCGACAACAGAGGCTGAATATATTGTTGTTGAATCATGTTGTACTCAATTCATTTGGATGATGCAGACATTAGAATACTTACTTGCAAAGTATGAGCATCCAATAATAATAAATTGTGACAATACAAGTGCCATAAGCATATCAAAAAATACTGTCATGCACTCCAAAACAAAGAACATGCCAATAAAATATCACTTTCTAAGAGTTCAAGTGTCTAAAAAAGTGGTCAGATTGGAATATATCAATACTAAAGAACAAATTACCGATGTATCAACTAAGCCACTTCCCAAAGAATCATTTGAGCATCTTAGGTATAAGTTGGGAGTAATCTCCTTACAGTAAAAAAAGGGGAAGAAGAATAAAAAGCAACGTGTCAGAGCAATATATGTTGATAGGGGGAGATATCAAAAGGAAACATTTTTCATCGCTATCAAAGGGGGAGAATGATTTAATGTTTTCATCAATGCTAAAGGGGGAGAATGTTGAATGAAGTTGCCATTGATGTCAAAAGGGGTTCAATAATGACAAAGGAATAAGTGATGACATAATGGAAAGGAAAGCAATGACATATATGTGATAAGGATGGAAATACACATGTGAGGATCCAACGAGGGAATTAAGTTCGATCAAACTAAATTGATTGATCGATCCTATGACTAATAGATGCAAGGATGTGGAGTTCCAATCATCTTATTTAGCAGAGGTTATATGGCTCAAATTGTATCAAGAGAATAGATCGATAGTAGGAAAAGGATTCGTAAAATAAATTTGTGTGGAAAATAACATTCTGGAGCGCCAAACAAAATTGTCATGTTTGATAAATGATCAACATACAAGAAGTGTTCCACAAAGTGATCAACGGTTCATAAGATTTGTGAAAGATTAATTGCGGAAGCAATTTTCGAGAAAATTCAAAATACATACCCACAATCCACAATCCAAAATAGTGGAAGGAAGAAGTTTCCAATTGCGGAAAGGTCATTGCGGAAGGATAATTACATGAACAATTTTTGAGAAAAAATTAAAATGCACATCTGCAATTGCAAAAGGAATAAGTTTCCACAAATTGTGAAAAGGTTGGTTCAGAAAGATGAATGCAGAAAGGACGTTGTGGAAAAGAAACTATAGAAGGTCGCAACTAATAAATTAAATGGACTTAAAAACGACAAACATAGAAGTAATTTCAAATTGGTTTATTTTTATGTGAAGAGTCACGATCAAGATATGTGATTGTTGAATGAAGAGATATGTTTTAGGGTACATAAACAATGTGTTAAACCTTCAAATAAGTGTCTATGTACATTCAATCGACATATCGATTGATGTAAAACAAACAAAGATCAAATTAACATATAAGGAAGGTTGGGAGATGCTGGGGCAGGAAACATGCCTGCAAGGGGGTCGTACGATCCTTCTAGTGGTAACTGATAAATAAGGTGATGTAGCATCCTTTCAGTAGCAGCTGATAAAATAGGGGGTCGTAGCCTCCTTTCAGTAGTTGCTGGTAAATAGGGTGTAGTACCATCCTTTTCTATAGTAGCAGGAAAAAACTATTTGTAAATATAAATTTGTAGTAATATGAAGTATTGGTGGTTTACCCAATTGGGATTCCAAGATAAATTTGTGTTCCATGTGATTTTGTTGATCGTGTGTGTTAATAAGTCAATCAATTAAACATGGTTTTAATTATTAAAAACTACCAATATTGATTCAACCCCCCCCCTCTCAGTATTGTCCAATACTCCAACATAAACAACACATTAAATCCCTTTTAGCTACTTGCGGCCGAGTACAGAGGAGTAGTGAGTGCAGCTACACAATGTGTGTGGTTGCAAGGCATTCTTGGAGAACTAATTTTTGCATTTGATTTACCCATTGTGATTCGGTGTGACAATCAAAGTGAAATCAAGATATCCATAGATCTAGTATAGAGACAAAGTACCAAGCACATTGAGATTCACATGCACTACATTGGGATATTGGTGCATGAGTAAGCGATATCATTGCAATATTTCCCATCTACAGAGCAAATTGCTGACATCTTCACCAATATCTTCATAGAGAATACATTCACCTATATGAGGTCACTCCTTGGAGTGGGTGACACATGGTGATGATTGATATTTACTTTCATATTTTTCTCCATGGCCATTTTAGATGGGAGGTGTTTTTCCTATGTGGTATTCCTTCTTACCTTAGTTATATGGATAAATAAATTTTGTAAGAGGTGACTTGAGCCTTAGTTGCCAAGGTATCAAATTTTGATGTCGTTACACTAAGTAGGGATTAAGGAGGGGTGTTATAGCATCATACCACCTAGTGCCATGGTCACATATCACCTAGGACATACCTTCATTTTTCTTCGCTTATGTTGCATAGTCCAAACTTTGGTTATGTTGACTTCCTAAGGTATTTTGGGGTTTTGGAGCATTAATTACACCCACCACCCACATTTTGATCATTTAGGAGCATGATTTCTCTCATTAATGCCATTATAGTCTCTTGGGTCTCTCCCATTCCTTAAAACAAGGAACTGGTTTGACCAGAGGTTTCCATGTATTGTATTTGAGTGTTTTTTCTCTTTTGGACCATTAAATGCTACCTACACACCCATGCACTACAACATGCCTATCCTACCCTTATTTATGACCAAGCATGCTTCACTTGTGTTCACATGTCCATTTATGACCGTTTGAAGTGGTTTGGGATCTCATTTGTCCACCTAGGGGGGTTTGAGGTCCAATCTAAGGCTGCCACATGTATGCCACCAATTTGCCTCCAGAGGCTAACAATTTTATCCTATTGTATTATAATCATGTTCCAAACATATTTACATGTTGTACTATGATATAAAACTCAGTTATTAGCACCATCTCTATGTGTTAATATTGATCTTTTACATTATTTTCTTCATGTTTTGTCAAATTATTTAGTTGTGAGGATTCTCCTAGCTTCTAGATCTTGTTGCAGATCATAATTTCATAATCTAACTGTTAAATTATAATAAGGGATTTGGGAGTTCCTATAAGGAATTTGACTTAGTTCTATTAATTTTTATTTTATCTTATTACCACCTGTGCGATTCTAATGAAAGAAATTAGATGTTAATAATAATATCTAGATTTGTATTTGCTGGTTATTGTTTATGAATAAAATTTTCTTCCTATTACTATCAAATGTATGGAGCTATTGTTCAGGTTTGTATTTCACTTTTTATCTTACTATAAATCTTATTATTGTTTCTTTTTAGGGTTAAGGTTTTAGTTCTTCGATTTTCCTCATTGTTGGTTTTGCAAGCAATTCCTTGCATGTACTTTAATAATTTCTATCTAACAGATATATGTAAATCCTTGTAGTTGTAAATACTTAAACATTTCACCTAAAATTGTAATTATATATACATATATTTAACATAATTCCTAAGGATAAGATGTATATTCCTAATATGGCTAGCATTGAGACAATATTTTAAACAAAATAAAATATAAACCCTAGCTAACTATTTTTCATACATATACATGATAATACTCAGAAATTATTCAAATTATTAAAAATATCATCAATAAAAACTAGCAAACCCTAATTACTCTTTTACATTAAAATAATCAATAATTATTCAAATAAATGGATTTGAAATGAAGAAATCAATATCAGACCCTAATTACTCCTGTACATTAGGCTATCCAAAATTTGCTCAAATAATAAAAATTTAACAAGGAAATAATTATCAAAACCTAGCAATATTTTAACCTAGGAGGAAAAAAAATATTTTCTTAGGCAGACTGTAAGTTGACAAATCAAATAACAAGACTGAATATAATAGATACTTGTTTTCTAGCCAAACATCTTAATCTAGAATACAAAGAAGACATATTTAAGGAAATGATATTATCTATAAACAAGAATGGAATGGTATAAGCTTAAATAACTTATCTGAAAAAACGTTTCAGGCAACTTGATATGGGACTACCCAGCTCCACCCTACCATATATAACTGCAACTGTTCAATATCTTTCAACCTTTGCATATATCACCCCCAATCTAAACCAAGCTTATTAGTAATATAAACTTAGGGTTCTTTGTTGTGAAACGCTTTCCTTTAATTAGGTGTTTCCATTAGGTTCCATTTACTCGGCATTCTGGATTCCCTTATTTGCATAAGCTTCCTATTTCTGGAATTATTTCTTTCCAGGCCACACCACTAGAACAAAAATAGCTCTAAGTACTGAGATAGAAATCCAGGGAATACCTTTTGGGGAAAATCATGTAGCTTTTCCTCTGCAAGATCCCCCATCTACCTTTCATTATGATCTTCTTAGAACATTTTAAAGGGAGGGCTTGTTCTCTCTTTTTCAGGTTCAGAAGGTAATGATCAAAGAGGAAATTCAAAAGAAGATAATACATTTGTTTTCCATCAGAATGATGAATATAGCTCAGTAGCCTCAATGAATAGTCAGTCCCAAATAAAAAGAAGTTTCTTTAATCAAGAAGAAGTTAGGGTGTTCCTTTACATTTCCTCGCAATTTATTTAAATTATTAATTATTAAATATCGTATTTATGTTTTCTCTTTTTAAACGTTTATTATTCTCATTAGTCCTAAATAAGCTCAGTCCCCTTTTTAACAGTAGTTTCCCCATATCAAGTTGCTATAAATATTTAAAGTTTCAATTTTATAAAGTATCAGAGTTTATGATGCACCGCCTCATTCATAGGCTCAAACCTATGACTTAACCAAAACATGCAATATGTCTACAAACTTTAGGATGTCACACACAAATATAAAAGAAAATAATAGGAATGGGTAAATTATAATCAAAATAGAAATGTTTAGCAATCGTGCCTATGAATTGTTTTCATATTAGGATTTCATTAATAACTAATTTGAATTGTCAATTCCATCCTTAAATAAGGAAAAGACTAATTGTTTCTTCAATAGGAATATGTGGCTTGTATATTTGTGGGTAGATTGATATATGTTATCTAATAGTCTATGGAAGAGTATTAATAAAGGTATTTAACTAGGTGATCGTAACCATAGTCCCCGACTTCTTTTTTCGTAGTTCCATATTGAATTACCGATTCGAAGCTAGTTTATTGAGATTGATACCAATCCATAGAGACTTTCCTAAGAGGTTATAAGTGTGTTCTTAATATGAAGAGAGTGCAAGATTTCATTGGGTTTCCTAGTAAGGGATGGACTCAAAGGTTGGAATGTTCACTACACTAGCATAAAGTACCTTGGATATATCAAATGCTACCAAATGTTTTGATAACGAAATTACAAGGATGATGACATAGATGTGTTGCATCATCTCCAGTTCAAAGAAATAGAAGGGTTGCTTGTCATATTTTCTGTTAAATAACTTCCCCACATTAATAATTAGTAAAAACATTATTTAATAGATTGAACTTAACTAAATCCACTATTGATTAGTTATGTTGTCTAAATATGTATAACGACGAGCCACTTTAATCTCAAATAAAATCTCAAATAAATGGATGAAAGAGGACAATCATAATTGTTGAGAGAAGATCACATCTCTCAACACTAATAATTATGGAAGTCAACATTTATCATCTACATATATTCAATTGTTTATTTTATTGTAACATCATCTCTTTCTATTGTTTCTACCTTTGTTTATCTCTTTTAATAACCCTCCCATCATCATTTCTAATCATCACCACATGCGCTTATAAGATTATTCTTTCCTAACTTGAGTCACGTCTCCTTATAGATAGTTCATTTGTATTCACTATTGTTTCTACCTTTGTTTATATCTCTTAATCACTTTCCCATCATCATTTCTGATCATCACCACATGTTCTTATAAGATTATTCTTTACTAACTTGAGTCACATGTCCTTAGAGATATTGCATTTGTATTCACTTGTAGCTTAGAAAGATGTCTGCAATGTAGCCAATCTCTCTTGCTTGAAACTACACAACACATAATCTCATTTTCTCATGGTGTTACATCTCTTGTTGACTCAATATACTGGTTCACTTTCTTAGATACCATCAATGTAAAAAATTTATCATTGAAATACCTTCAACAATATTCCTCCACGCATAATATTTACACTTCGTCTACAACAAATAATCGTGCAAATTGCATCATCTTTGTTGGTATAATTGTAATTTTATTCTCCCCTCTTCAATCTACATCTTAATTTCCTTCAACATCTCATGCTTTCCTAAGCTAATTAACTTCACCTTTACATGTTTATTATTCTCAACTCATTGTTTTACCAACTTTGATACCACTTAATGCAGTGGGGGTCTATGATCCAATTCTCACAAAAGAAACTCTTATACTAATTGATGCATCACTTGGATACAATTAGAGCCACGCAATGGAATATTTGATACCACTTTATGCAACATGGAGTTGTGATCAAAGTCACAATAGAAGATTGATATAATGGAGTAACCCCCTTATAAATCAAGGTTATTTGAAATTGAATCATAATACCATACACTCAACCGAGAAATAATGTCAATATACAAGAAAACCTCTAGTAGCTAATTCAACAAAGTTTTATTAGAATCCAATGCCTAATACTCTCAAGAATATTTTACAAAAAAAATGGAGATCCAAGTACCTTATTACATCAATATCCCATGCATTTAAGATATGAGGCCATGTCTATTTGATTTACAAGTCTTTTAATTTCCTCACAAGACTTAAATATTTTGCAATCAATAAATCATTAATAATTGACTCTAAATAGATTCCAAGTTTTGTCCTTTTGTTGCACTCCATAATTTATATATTTGGACCCCTTAAACTCAATATTATTCCATTTATCCCTAAGGGTATATAGATAAATACATCATCTACATCTTGTCAAAATTTCAAACTCTAACTTTGAATATTGGCTACATGCAAGTTAAAACATCGAACCCTTGTTTCTAAACAATTATTTGTGTGGCCTTTAAACATGGTACATCTTGGGTGTGGTACATAATCAAGGCTTGCATAAAGATGTCAAGTCATGGATAAAGCATTGGGGAGTCAAGGAAGAGGTCACTCTGCAAAGTGATAATATTAATAGTATTAGTACATCTACATTTAAGGAGATGATGTGGCTCAATAAAGAGTTAGAGGATAAAATAAAATAAATATATTATAAGGAGGTGATCAACCCTGATCTATATTATCAAAAGTATCTCTTTGTTTTAACTAGTGTAAAGAAGAAAATTAACATTGTTAAAATAAGAAAAAATTCTCATGATTTCCATAGTGAAACAGGGTGTTGGACAATTCCTAAAACACTATGGGATGAAAGAATTTGTCATCTTTGTGACACAAACATGATTGAGATGAAAATAACTTTCTCGTAGAATGTCTTACGTACACTCGCATTAGAGCACAATTTCAAAATATTTACTACAATACTAACCTTCTAACCTTTTAAAGCATTACAACTATGGGTATTTATGAATGCTTCTCTTAAATCTCTTTAAGCATAGAAATAAAATTCCAAATAAAACTAAGTGAATCCTTAACTTTTTAAGGTTTGATAAACCATGGTCTCAGTGGATGTTAATCATCATCATCATCATCATCTTTTTATGAAATTTGGTGTGAAAATATACAAAAGTTTCGCATACAAGAGATCCAAATTTTAGACCTTAACTCCAAAGTATGAGAGTGTGTTGATCAAAATACTAGGCCTTTGTGAATGCATAAATACAATCTAAAAAGTGCTACATGCTGAATTTGGACACTTTTACGATAACTTCTAATGAAAATTAGTAAACTTGTCAAAAAAAAAATGTTTTAACATCCCATAAAAAAATCTAAAACCTGATTCTAAATTATGAGTACATTATGATCAAAATACTAAGGCATTTTTTGCGCAAGAATTTATTTGCACACTAGTTTTGGAATTGGGTGCAAGATCTTAATTCCATGATCCACTTTTGAAATTTTGTATGAGTAGAATAATATCTCTACTACAACAAACTCAAAATTTGGCATCAATTCCATGTAATGGGAGAGCATGATTAGTCCGTTCTCTCTGGCTAGCAGGGACTATATGAATCACCTTGTCTTTTTTTCAATCTATGTACAGCATTACCATAACACGTTATAATATTTTAGGATAATTTTTCCATTCCATTTTATTGAAAAAAAAATTATGAACCAATCTATATACTCCACGCTTTTTTTCATCCAATCAGTAGATTCATCCTCTTATTTTGCCTTTTCTCGAGGCACAGTGCTACTGTTGGCTTAAAAACTTAGACTAAACAAGATATTATCCATGATTTTTTTATGATGATTTTTTTATGAAAATGGTTAATGCTATATATCTCCCTAGAATTACTTCCCTAACATTAAATGTTAAGGAGAGATAAGCTTATGTTGAGGTTGCGTTGGTGCACAGTCTTGGGGCTGTTATGTAAAAGTTTTGTTTGTGCCAAGTTGCGAGCAACCTGCCACAAGTCTTCAAGGCTACTAGCAACCTGCCATACGTATTCAACCAGCCTACCAGCAATGCGCCACACGTCTTCAAGGCTACCAGCAACTTGTCACGCGTATTTAACCAACCTACCACTTGTCACTCATATTCAACCAAACTACCAGCAACCCACCACACGTCTTCAAGGCTACCTGATCAACTCATACCAGGATTTTCTTTGGTTTCTCTTTGTCCCTCCTCATTGCATTCACATATCGTCTTCTCGCCCATTTTTTTTGCTAATAAAGTAGCAAGGACTAAAAGTGTGCTCTGGCTAGTGGAACGAAAAGGATAATTGCTCTGGTTTCTAACTACAGGTCATTTTGCTTTTTTCATCCCTTTTTCTCACGAACTGCAAGTACGATTCACATTTGTCCTTCAAGTCAAATTTTTTGTTTTAATGAATTTGTGAAGAAGTTTTAATAAAGAAGGGTATCTATTAGGTGTACCTTGAGCTATGTTTTTTGTACTTTGACAATGACGAGCCAGACTTGGATGTTTGAGATGCTGGACTTTAACCCATCCAAGAGAACAGGGTGGAGAGTATCCTTGTAACAATTGGCACTCCTAGTGGAGAGTATCCCTGTAACAATTGGAAAAATTATAAATATTAACACTAAGGAGGTTCCCCACTAGTGGGAATGATAACTTGGTGGAGTTTACCTCACGTAATCATGCACCCTCATTCTTCCAACAAGCCTCTTTCTTGATTTAATCAGCATAAAGAGCACGAAGAAATATTTAGACTTTTGTTCTATAATTGCATCAACCTTATTAACATATAATAAGAATCTGAACTCATGCCCCCATACCCGCTAGATATGTTTAAGCAGCTGGAAAAGTTGGGACTGTGTATATTGTATTTGAAAATCACTAAAGGATATCGAGCGGGGTACCAGTAACCTCGCTTATTAAGGTAAACTGCTTCTCGGTAAACTTGTTAGATAGTTGGGTCAATGAAAACTGGATATACACGGTGTAAAGAAAATGCTTTAAGAACTGAAATTAAATGCCATATTTTTCAAACTAATAGTATATCCACATTATTATCTTGTCTGGATTATTTCAATAAACTTTACCTATTTTCCATAGATTCTTTACTTACGCGACCTTAGCAAGAAATGTAATTATGTAAAACTTGAAGGAACAACCACTTCCCACCAGATTGCTCTCATCTAGCTTGAAAACAATCTCATCCTGGTTAAATCTGCAGTGCAGTCCCCGCATTATCATTATAACGATCCAATAGTTAATTACCCACCCACTTTGGATCTTGTATCTCAATAGTCTAGTTCCTAAACTCCAGTTCTCTCTTCGACCCACCCCTAACTCATTCTATTTAGGAGGTCTATATCCTGCCTCATCAATCAGTTGGCTTCCAAGATGAGCAAATACACACAGGCCCAGTTAAGCTTGATGTTGCACACAAAAGGAAATCCACACAGGCCCAGTTAAGCTTAGAGCAGTTGAAGAAGCAACACATACCTACTTTCACGGATCGTTGGTCGACGGAGTGCCTACATAAACGCTCTCTCCGTCAACTTTCCAAGTAAATCCTCGTTATTCCATCATCATACATGAGTATATTATATATCTTTTATATAGGTACTTCCCCCTCAACAATTGATCTATCTGGCATTGGCCATCCTTTCCCTCAAAGGCCTGAATTTCCTTCCAAGTATTATGCTGGAAAAATTGAAATATAAAAAGAGGGAACCCTAGGGAAAGCAGTGGCAAGCATTTCAGGCAGTGTAACCTTTATATTAGTATATAAGCATCTCAACACTATGCGAAATTTGAACTATAATTGAAATTTGAACCATAAACGAATTCTAGAGGAGAACAATGCTTTAATTGCTCCAACGCTATAGAAATGCACTTGGAAGGACATCTACGGTTGCTTGATTGTAGAACGTGGTGCATGTCTCTATGTTTACGCGTCCACCGTTGTATTTGTATTTGTCATCCGTTACACCAAAGCTATTCATATGCTCTCCACCTGGACAACGTTGTCTTGAGCAAGCAGATGGAAGATTCAGTTGTATCATTGATGAGACAATACCATTCATGATTAATACATTTGACATTATTATCATGTTTATTGATCTATCACATATGACATGTAGTAAATACTATATCTCTGTAATCAATCACTTATACTTATTATCACATGTAAGCAGGATCTAAGTTGTTTAAGTAATAAGCATAAAGATCATGTATTTATTACTCATCAAAATCATCAATAGCGTGTCCTATTGATATGTTCTTTCACATTTTCCCTCTAAATATTGAGGATCGAATCCTTCATTTTGATCCATTTCAGTAGTTCCATCAACTTAGGTGCCTAATCTCGGTGCTCCAAATGCATCGTATAAGAGGCAAGCAATGCATTTATCTCTCTGAATCGAAACTGAATTGGGTGATACATTTTTTTTATCGTTTGTTATCATGTGGACGGCTTAACAACTTCCATGAAAAGTGCTCCCTACTACCTCTCGAGCGAGAAGTCCACGTCAACACAAGAAATGCAGAATTCCTTTGGATTCTATGTTACTAGTAAACTACGGAAAAATAAGGCAGACTCCATAATTACCATTCATTTTAAAGAGGTATGAGATTTATGTCATTCAATTGGCAACACAAATCCAAAACAAACAGTTTTTTGAAGTCTTTATTTGCAATACCTTTTTACTTCAATATTGCCTTACCTTTTTATGTTCTAGTCTTACTATTCTCCTATTTTAGAATAATATTTCTTTTGTACTCCACAAGCAGGATGATGGTACTAGATCCTCTAGCCTTTCCAGCACACATGAAGCTTACACACTAGTACTCCGTTCATCCACTGACTCGAAGCAATCAACTAAGAATAAGCTTATGGACTAATTCGACAAGTCTTAGCTATCAAGGGTGAAATGTGCAAGAATAAAATTATTATCTAAAGTTTGAAAGATGGATCTCAAAGGTGCACAGAAAATGAATCAATTCAGCTAAAAAAAAATCTTTGAAATCACCCAACGAAGCTCGACGCGAGGCCTGGTTCACTAGTTGGCTGCTTCTTTAACTCTTTCCTTTTGTTGTCATGCCATGTCACCCTTCCTTCTTTAGCACCTCGAGTTAAAACGAAAGGCCTCCTGCCTTCGTTCTGATTGATAAATACATATGCTCGAAAGTATTATTAGCCTGTTCATTACTTGGAAAGCTTATTTAGGCCTTCTGTTTTGAAATAATGGACTGTGTGCATTCATTCTTTTTGTATATTTGTATTTCTACGATGCTAGAAATACAATTGCATATTTTGTATATTTGTATTTTAACCACGGCATAGATAATTTGAAAAAAACACAGCGATTTAATCCCGTAGGTGGGCCCCAATATGTAAGGAGTATTCTTATTTATAATAAAACTATATTAAGTGCATTCACGACTTAATCTATAATTTGCTTAGTTGCTTAATGCAGTTAAAAAATTATGATTTGATTTTGATTTGATTTTAAGGATTTATGGCTTTAACGGATTGAGTACCATTTGTTGGAAACAAATTTAAGGAACTTGTTAAGTATGCCTCTGCACTAAAAATTAATAATTTAATGACTTAGACTTCCCGGAAACAAATCGAAAGAACTTGTTAACTCTGCTTTATACTATGAACACGTGCTCCCTAAGTTGTAGGCAGGGACTTGCTGCATTAACAGCTTTCCTTGTTGAAAATATTGGATGACTATCAATGTGTAAATATTAGACGAATATCAATGTGTAAATATTTGATGACTATCTTTTGTTTAATATTGAAAATCCAAGAGACCAACGAAATAAGTAAAATGAATAGGTTTTCCAACACAATATTAAGAATTATGGTATTTTCAAGATGAATGTTTTTTTATGAAAATAGAATCATATTTTAAAATTTTTATTAATTTTGAATTACACTGTTTATAGTAGCATAATTCAAGAATACGGATACAAAAACTATTTGATATGAAAAAATACTTAACGAAAAAATCCAATACAAATAAAATATGGAAGTAGACTTCTTATATATAATATTTTTAATTAAATATACAACAATATATATATAATTTATATATAGTTAAACATATACAATATTTCTTAAAACCAAAATTACTTTTAAAAAAAACAAAAGAAAGTAAATAATATTTACCACTAGTTACAATTGGAATTAATTAATGAATGTTTAAGTTATGTTAGGGTTAATTTTGATTCCAGAATGAGCAAGGATGTAAGTGGCTTTGGGCAGGTGGTTTTGGTAACCAATAAATCTACTATTTCTATTATATTTGCATATTTATCTTCTTTGACATGTTTTTATTCCTATTAAATTGAATTACAAAGTATGAAATTGAAAGGTATTTATTTTATAGTATTTGAATAATTAAAATTTGGCTTTTTAAAATCAATTTTCAAAATTAACCCGTATCCGTATTACACATAGATCAAATATTCGACAAATTCGAATTTATTCCACATTTTCGTACACAAAAGGCCAATATGACTGAATTATGCTACTATGATATTGTTCATATATCTATTACATATCAACTATATCTGTTTTTTAACTATATATATATATATATATATATATTCGACAAAATATATATGCTTTTACATGAAAAATGATAATAATAATAACCCCCTCGGATGCGTGTGACATTGAAGCATCCCATCAACGCGCCACGCCTCGATCCATGCACCCCGCGCATGGAAATCAACATGCACTTGGCATGTCCATCAACCCCGACACCCCGCCCTCTCGAAGTTCTTATCGTGTGGGGGAATATCTGCAAGTCATTTCCATGCCTGCGACGTAGGTTGGAGACACCCTATCCTCCTCCTAAGATTTCATGGCGATGGAGAGGTATTCAATGCGAGTTGGTACAAGGTCTGGCCAGGTGGGGGATATCTTCACCATGGATAATTGATTCACTGTATTTGCTGGGTTTGGCTTTGCTCTGTGTAAATTTGGGTTTTTTTCATGTTGGAAAGTCTAGGGTTCGCCTCAAGGTGGCACCCTTGCAATTTTGTTGGGATATTCTCACAGGCTGCATCTCAGTGCTCTACTCCCAGGCTGCAGTGACTACCCCAAACCTTCTCCTTATGTTGAGATTATGTCTGACAATTATGTCCAGACAATATGGAAAGCCTCGTCGCGCTAGCTCGGGCAGCAAAAAATCCTAGCACGGGTGCATCCTACAAGTTACTGACGGGTATTAAAACCACATCTTCCCACATGTATGCATCCTCATTGAAGATTGGGAGGGGAGCGTCCTCAACCAGCGGCTAGCTTCTAGGCAGGGAGGAAACAATGTTAACTACTACTAGATGGTAAAAAATATGTTGTGCAATATCGTGGAAGACATGCTAAGAAATTGGTCGAATGCACACGATATTTTTCTAGCTATGAAAGCCAAAATGGTGAAAATGGACACCCAGCTTACAGCACTAGACAACACATTTTCTTGGAAAGGCATGGTTGGTAATGCTGGGTAGGTCGGTCTCGGGGGTGGTGGCAGTGGGAGTGCGATAGGGGGAATATCACGAGACACCAAATTAGTTCTGGCTCCACCAGCACCGCCTTTCCCCATCCCTTTAACCATGGATCCATTATTCAAATGTCTGAAGAAAATGGACGACCAGAAGTTGGAACAACAACAGCAAAAGCCACAAATTTCTCCATAGGAAGCCAGCAACACGTCCAGCCCTTCACAAGAGGAAATATGGGGATTCCCCATCATTGAGGAAAACCCCCCATCTTGAAGCATGCTCAGATCATATGCATAAACGACTTATCGTTTCAGGTTTTTCTACCATAATTTTCTAGTTTGGTTATGTCTTTGTTTGTTTTTGAAAGTGAACCTTGTAACTATGTCTGTATCTGATATGATGTCCAAAACTGGGTACTCTGTTAGTCTTACTGTCCTAAACAATTTCAGCTCTGTTTTTCTCAGATGGCCCTCTATTTTTGAGAGTCTTGGGTGGTGGCTTCACCACCTGAGACCTCCTTATAATTTCCCCTTTTTGGAATTTTATTAAAATGCCCAATTTTTCAATTTTTTCACAATTTTGGCTCTTGACTAGTTTTGATGTCTAGACCTCCAAATTGACCCAAATGCTTCCAAATTTTATCTAAAGGTACATGAATGATAATATAACTTAAATATCATGCTCATGTATGTTTTGTGATCTCCTAATTACTTCTGAAAACTTTTTTAATGTTCTATTCAAAGTAGGAGTCTTTACTTGCAAATTGGGGCTCTAATTCCCCCCGGGTAATTGTCAGAAATGGCTTCATAAATGATCCCAAAGTCACTTGAATTTATTAACAGAGTCTGGTTATGTGTAAGGGACCTTTCCAAAGTCTCGTATGCATCAGGGTTTAGTTTATACAGTCTGTTATGACTGTTTCCAAAACAACTCCCAAGTCACAATTTCAACCCTTGGGGAAAATGCACCAAATCTTCTCCCAATGCAATAAAAATGAGTAAAATGGATTCCAATGCTTAAGTACTGAACATGAGACTTGAAATACACATTAATTACAGTCCATCCATCATACATTTATCAGATATACATTCCTCCATTCGAAATAATAAGCATCACCATGGCATATATCAAAATAGAGTGGAAATGGTCATTGTTTGCTCATTAAAAGTCATTTTGACATACAACTCTTGGGAATTTCGACTTGAAACTTTCTGATAATGAATAACAGAGAATATTGAACTGATTCCAATCATAAATTGACAATGAAAGGCTCTAACAATTCGAAATAATCAGCATTACAATGGTTCACAACAAGATAGTGGGGAAATGACACTATTGAATCTTCATTGTTCAACATTTTTACATGAATTATTTTGGGTATTTCGACCTGAGAGTCTTCTAAACATGAAATAAAGAGCATATACATCATAACATAAGATAATGAGCATTAGAATCTTCCCCAAAGAGATCAATAGCTCACCCAAAGCGCAATCCCTCCATTGGCATGAATATGGTGTGAAAACTGGAAATAGTTGAGAGAGAGTGCTGCAATAGAAGAATACACATTATTTCTTGTAGCTTACACATGCAAATGAGACTCCATTAAAGCTCCATGAAATACCTGAGTGGACTTTACAAACACAAACTAGGATGGGAATATTTCACCCTTGAAATTGGCTTAAGTAAGAAAACTAGTCATCCACTAGCTCTCACAATTCACAAATGACAATTTAACAAATGAGCAAAATATTCTTCTCATGGCTGATCCCTGTATTTTAGAAACATTATTGGTATTCTAAGGTTACAAATCCATCCATAAACCAAAGCCAATTCGAATTGGTGTGGCTGCTCATACTATGCCATGTGGCCTCTCTCTTCACCTTCCCTCTTCTCCCAAATTTGAGCAGGAGCCTCTTGGCCTTCTCCAACTCCCAATTTTGACCTCCAAGATGCTCTATTCAGGCCTGACATGTCAGTATGTCAGCCTTCAGATCTGACTTGGGTCATAACTGTCATAGAATCTCCATCATTGGTGTCATAGCTATCATAATTGTAAGGGGAATCTAGCCAAGTGTCCATGAAACTCTCATTTGGCTCTTCCTCTCCCATGTAAGTTACAATTCATCCCAAATTCGACCTATGAAGTATATGGACAAGTATATTAACATTATAACCCATACAAAAACATTATATTTCCCATATATTCAAATTTGCAAGAGAAAGATACCATTTAACATAGGAATTCTAGCTGATGTGGGCCCCATAGTCTCCATGTGTCTTCATGCTCTATTGCCACTTCCATTTTCTCTTGTATTTATTTAATAAGATCAATTATTAAATATTTATCCCCTTATAATGTCTAAACATCATTTATTATCTCCCTTATTCCAAATCTCAAAGCTTCCACCCCCAACCTAGGAAACTAGTGATTTTCCTCCTTGGCAATTATTTGACTTTTAGCATCCATTTGACAACTTTCATGAATATGAAAAATGTGATTGCCCATTGTGACCCAATGCTAAATTTGGGACATTACACTCCTCTGGTCAAGGTTTATTTTTTATGTTTTGTTTTCATAATTGAATAAAACTATGCAGCATTACCAAAATAATAATAATAATAACAACAACCCACTATGAATCATAAAAATGAACATATGAATGTTAAAATAAATATTCGTCAATTTTAGTATAGTAGTATCAACTTAGTTATATCCCATCCTTTAAATATTTTGATAAGTTATTGCATTGGCATGTTAATTATATCATTAAGATTATTTTTTGAAAAATAAAATGATTAATAAAAATATTATTATCGAATTAGAGGGATGTGTTTGTATTATTTATATTTATGATTTTATCAAATTAAAAATTTATATTTTAATATATTAACAATTATGGCTTACAATCTTAAGACAATCTTCTATTAATAAAAAAAATTATAAAAATAAATTTAATTCATTATATCATGTTTTTAATTTAAATGAAAAGAAATCTATATTTTTATAATGCTGATAATATTTTTTCCAAGAAATATAACTCAATTAATTTAACTATTTCTTTTTCATTGTGATTTTTTTAATAATTTTTATTCAAAATGAGAAAATAAATTTTTTAAGTTAATTTATTTCTCAACCATACCCTTACAATAGAAGAGGAAGAACCTTTGGCTTCACTGGAATAAATGATACACAATGTTGTAGACAAAATGTTGTTGTTGAGATGGTTAGATATAGTATGCCACAATTTTCAGGTGTAAGAGGAGATGATCAAATAAATGAACATAATTGCAGTATGGAAGGAGCAATCTCAACAACAATGTGTATCAAATATATGTAATCATTGATTTATTCTTTTATATACATTTAATTTAATTATTGCACAAAATACTAATTTTCATTTGTTTTGTTGCAGAAAAGAAAAGAAAATGGAACCCATTCATCATATAAGACAAGACGACAAGGAAGAAAAGAGTTGATTGCAAAGTTTGTGAGAATAATTTGTATTTTCCTTTAAATTTTATATTTGTCACTAGATTAGTATTTTAATTAATTTACACTCGTTAGGATGTCTTCTAATAGGTTCTAACATGCAAAGAAGAGTCATTTAAGTAATTGATTAACATTGTGTTAAGTACGGGTTGTGAGTACATGTTGTAGTATCAAAAGATAATTGAGTAGCTTGTAAGTAGCTATATTGTTTAACTTTCCTCATTTTATAATTAATGGAACAACACGAAACCTTTATATTAATTATATCAATGTTTTTTTCATGGCGTATAAAACTTTCAGGAAACAAAATATGGAGTGGAGCCAACCTAAGAGTTGTTGAAAAACTACAAGAGGGATGACTTTGAAAGAATGTATCTTGTTTATGCATCATTTCTAGTTATGGTATAGTTTTTTTATTTACACAGTCATGTATATTATATTTATATAAATGCAAATATACTCATTACACTTTATATCTATATTTGCAAAGAAAATGAAGAGGATGAACACAATCAAGCCAATCAACAAAACATTTGTTCAAATAGCCCAAGTGATGAATAAATGAGCCATACAAGTAGCTTGAGAAATGACATCACTTCAAGTGATTGACTGATGATCAATATAATTCAATATTCTTGCAAGTTGTGTGTTTTGAAATGTTTTTTATGTGAAAAACAGACATTTTGTTTGAAGTATTGGACATATTGCTCCAATTAGATGACCACTAGTTACCGATAAATATAACAATTACATATAGACATTTTGATTATTATGGACATTTATGTTGTCCTGGTTTGTATGAAAAAATATCTCTTATTCAGATATAATAAAACTAATGTCTTATTCTATTGCATTGTCCAGTGTTGTAAAAGGTTACATTGTTGATTTAATATATGAATGATTAAACATTACAGTGAACAAATGTGTAATCCGATGGTATAAAACACTAATAAAATTATTATATTGAAAATCAATATTTAAATTAAAATATCAATGTATTCATAAAAATTAATTGAATTTTTTTATGATTAGTTGGAAATTAAAGAAACTGTGAATTAAACTATACACATATTGTTGCATTGCATTTTTTTGAACTCACTAAACAATGTGGGGCGTGCATACATTGTAACAATGTGTTTAATTTTATGGTGTGATAAATTATTCATAGATGTTTTTTATTGGATAAATTGTATTAGTGTTTATCATTGTTGTCGACACATAATTATCACATTTCTCAAGTAAGAATCACACTAGTGAAATATATATATAATTTGCACCTGTGTTATTTTATATAGAAAGCGCACCAAATTCCATAGAAAATGACAATCCAATGACCATTATCATAAGTATTAAATCTTCAGGACAGTGCAAATGGCAATGTAAGAATCAGTGTGTATGTGTCAAAATACATGCACTGTTGTATTTTACAATGAAAATAATCCCAAGCTCTTTATAACATAAAATACACATTGGGGTTTTATAATAAATGAAAACTTTTGGCGCATATAATTTAAATTGTATGCATTGGTGTTTATATGTTTATGATGCAATGGTGCAAACAATTTAAATTTTATGCACTAGTGCACTTATGTTAAGGATCACTAGTGCATTATTATGACTAATGTGCATCAATAAAACCTATGCCAAACCTCCAACCTCCTAGTGTTTTCAGAACGAACATCCATTAAAACTTTCGCCAAACCATCTATTACAAATAATGAAGTTTTTTTTTTTTAATTTCTTCTAGATAACACTAGAAGCATCCATAAAAACCTTCGTTAAAAGGTTATTTTCTTGCGTCGTCCCTTAAAATGGAATTGAATGTAAAGAAGAGATTGTAGACTTAGATAACCTAACCTCATGGGAAATCAACCAATGATCTACACACACTAGCGAATTATCAACAACATCCTAACAATAATGGCACCAAATAATTGAGCTAACCGTTGGGACTCCACCTCCAACTTATAAATGAAAAAAATACAATATGAAAATGAAGGAAATTTTGAAATATACATATCTCTAAGTGAGACAAAGTTATCCTTCCATATGAAACACATTTACATCTATGAAGATTAACTAAATGTATTGATGAAATATTCAAATGTGCCATCCTATACATGGGGTGAGAGTGATCCAAGAGGATCTCCCAAGTGACCAAAATTTTAAAGTCCTCAAATGTTGTCAAAAAGCACACAGTTGTATAGTGTTTTTCAAGAGATCTCTAACATTACCTATTTTGTCAAATTTAGACTTCAAATGAAAAAGTTATGTCACTTTTAAGTTTCTGGCATGGAGTAGTCACGAGTCGAAAGTCGGCATGCTTGTTGTTGGTTGTTGGTTGACAGCGCTGACTACTGACCTCCAACGTTAGTAGTCGCGAGTTGTAGTCTATTTTTTTTCAATTGATTACAACATCTACTACCAAACTCTAACGTTATTAGTCAGGAATCAAGAGACGACGGGATAGTCGGGGAAGAAATGTTCCTTGTTCCAACTGCCGACTTTTGATATCGGGTCAAAATAGTCGAAACAAATCAAGTTCATAGGGTCTACATTGTACAGTCAGTAGTATTAAATTCGCAATGAACAGTCAGCACAAGCAATTTGGCAGCAAAAATTTAGTAAGAGAATTCAACATCAGACAGTTGGAAGATTGTAGATCGATGATCTAGATTGTTCAATGATAGTTAGATCAATGAATTTGGTTTAAACTGGAGATTTTGAATGTGGATTTGATTTTCTATATTTAGCAGATATTTTTGGATGGGGATATTAAGTTTTGCTCCTCTTTTGGGAGCCCTTTTGCTCCTATTTTGGGCATCGATTCTTATCCTATGGATAATTTGGGAATTCAAAAACCAACCCCATGCACGATGGGCACATTTCTCATGGATAAATTGGGAATCCAAATTGGTCACATTTCTCATGGATCTAAACATTATTTGTGGATCCAAAAACCAACTCTGTGCTACTATTTAACCTATATACCTTGGGCACGTTAAAAAAAATAGTTAATGTGGCAGATAGTTAGAGCATAGAATATAGAGAGCCTCCATTTGTATGCTTGAGAGGAAATTAATGGATGGATCAATTAATTAATGGTCTGGGGAGATAAAGAAATTCAAACTAAGTAGATGGAAGAAACTTCAGAATGTAATATATTGTTCCAAATTGTGTGGTGGTCTAGTTCTTTAAGATATTGTGTATGATATATAACTTCTCATTATATATGGTTAAGGTATAACATTGATATATCTATCCTTTATGTACACAGTTAGAATTACATTAGTTGTCTGTAATTGGATGTAATTTGTTGCTTTTGATGGACTAATGAATTGGTTCAATGATTTATTAAGCTTGACTATGTAGTCAGAAGAGGTCAAACGAACTTTGATATCAAATCTAGTTTGCATATATGTTCATGTGTTGAATTGTTTAGTTTCAGGTCTGATATGCTTTATATGTGGAATATTTGACAATATCTCAATTTAATTATGGGGATGTTAAGGAATTAATTAATCATCCAGAATGTCTTAATAAGTGAATTAGTTACTTGTTGCCATTAATGGAACATGACGTTATCATAGTTCTTTTAAAAAATCCTTATATCAATTTCTAACTATTTTTCACACATACAATCCTTGGTTACAAAGATCCTAGAAATCTTTTGGAATTTTCAGATTAGGAAAGATCTATTTGGAAAATTTTCAGATTATGTGGTATTAGAGCCAATTAAACATAGAATTGTTAGTGTGTAAATGTTAACTAGAACAAGAAGCCTCAAGATCAATAAGTTGTGACTGGATAGAAACTACCTCATACATTAGTTGCATTCTAATGAATTTTGGCATCATAGATGTTGTCACAGACATCAATATTTGAAGTGGTCAAGTCACAAAGAAAATCATATCTGCATTTGTGCGTTTGATGCACTTTTTCAATTTACTAAGATAAATGGAATGGAGTCCATGATGAGGATAATATTCTCTATGCACATACTACTAGAGTATCCATCATGTTTATGGTGATAGCATTGAAATCCAAGTTGAGAAATCAGCCCATGTGTAACAGGTGTATTTTGCTTTAATTGTTGATCTTTTTTCTAAATCCTATATGGTTTTACATGAAAGCTGAAGCAGAGGTACATACCTTCATACACTAAATGGGTTATTTAGTCATAAATATGTGGCTAATGATTTGGTGTGAGACACTCATTTTATTTTGAGGGAACGAATGTGAAAGAATTGCAGAAGCTGCAACTGTGAGATGCATTACAAAAGTTTTTTACATAGAATTAATGTTCTATTGTTGAACAGAAGTTCATAATCTATTTATTTTATACAAATCTACGGTGGTAGAAATATATGAAGGCAAAGGTTTTGAATGAGATGTATTGCATCAACGATATGTTCAAAGCTTAGGTAGTCTACACTTTTCCATTTGAATTATGGTAATGATAACATTGCTCCTTATACTTGTTTTGATATTTCAAATGTTTCCTTAACAATTGATGTAATTTCCATTTGGCTTAGAAACATTGTAAAGTATTTGTTAGCCATTCTTAGAATTGATGAGAGTGAGAGACATTATTAGGTCTGAGCCTTACTAAAAAGTGTAAACGGACGCATAATCGGTTATACCCGACACCCCTCCATTTGGATTTGCGGATAGTTCAATTTATTGTTCAAAGGGTTAACATATTTGTGTTAGATCATTCTATTTTGTAAGTGCAGGTTTCCTAGTTGTAGAATCATGCCATGGGTAAAGCATTACATAAGAAAGCATGGCTTCATGAACTTGAAGAAATCAATCAGAAAATTCAAGCAAAAAATGTTGAATTGACGAGATTGTCGTAGACATAAGAGGAAGAAAAGAATGAATTGCAAAACAAACTTCAATATTTGCAAAATAGATTTCAAGCAATGCAAATTGAATTGCAAGCTAAAGTTGAGATGTTGGGTAGGTTCCAGAATAGTGATGAAGTTCACAAGAATGAAGAATCTACTTTGTAAAAGGGGGAGACTTCTACCAAAGATGTACAAACCCATACTGAGGTACGTGTTGAAAGTGTTTCAACATAATCTTGTACGTCTCATCTTGATGATGAAATTTCTATTGAAATTTTTGAGAAGCATACATTTAGAGTTGGTTTTAAACTCCTTAATAAAATGGGGTACAAAGGAGGAGTACTTGGCCTTAATGGCCAAGCAATCACTCACCCATTAGAAGTGAATCGAAGAAATTAGCATGCTAGATTGGGATATGGAGAGTGTTTCAAAGCCTTTGAAGCAAGAGGTACTTCAAGAAAAGAGCCCGTACTATCTTGTCAAAGAAATAGTAAAGACAACTTATCCTCTAGAATGGATTAATAAGTGAATTAGTTACCTGTTGTTGTTAATCGATCAAGAAGGTATTAGAGTTGTTTAAAAAATACTTGTATTAGTTTATAACTATTTTTCACACATACAATCCCTGGTTACAAAGATCCTATAAATATTTTGGAATTTTCAGATCAAGAAATATTTGTTGGGAAAAATTTTAGATTAGGTGGTTTCAGAGCCAGTTAACCATAGAATTGTGAGTGTGTGAATGCTAACTAGATAAAGGAGCCTAAATATCAGTAAGTGTTTATTGAAGAGAAACCACCTCTTGCATTAGTTTCATTCTGAGGAATTTTGGCGTCATACCTATTGTCACAAACATCAATATTTGAAGTGGTCGATTCACAAAGGAAAGCAAATCTTCATTTGTACGTTTGATGCACTTTTGCAATTTACTAAGAGCAGTAGAAGCGATTCTATGATGAGGATAATTTTCCCTATGCACATAGTACCATAGTATCCATCATGTTTATGGTGATAACATTGAAATCTAGGTTGATAAATCAACTCATGTGTAACATGCATATTTTCTTTAATTATTGATATTTTCTAAATCTTGTATGGTTTTACATGAAAGGTTAAGTAGAGGTATATACTTGCATACACTAAATTGGTTTATTTAGTCATGAGTACGTGGATAACGGCTTGGTGTGAGACACTCATTTGATTTTGAGGGCACAACTGTCAAAGAATTGCAGGAGCTGCAACTGTGAGAAGTATCACAAAAAATTTTCCATAGCATTAATGTTTTTTTGTTGATCAATAGAAGTGCAGGTTCTTGTTTATTTTATACAAATCTATGGTCATAGAAATATATCAAGGTCAAGGTTTTAAAGGAGATGTATTGGATCGACAATCAGTTCAACTCTTAGGTAATTTTCACTTTTCGATTTGAGTTATGGTAATGGTAACATTGTTCCTTATACTTGTTTTGATATTTCAAATGTTTCCTTAACACTTGATGTAATTTTTGTTTGATTTAGAAACATTGTAAAGGATTTGTTAGCCACTATTAGAATTGATGGGAGTGAGAGACATTATTAGGTCTAAGCCTTGTTAAAAAATGTAAATGGGTGCATGATCATTTATACCTAACACCCCTCCATTTGGCTTTGTGGATAGTTTGAGTTATTGTTCGAAGGGTTAACATATTTGTGTTAGATTATTCTATTTTTTAAGTGTGGGTTTCATGATTGTGTAATCCCTCCATGGCCAAAGCATTGAAGAAAAAAGCATGTCTTCATGAACTTGAAAAAATCAATCAAACAATTCAGCCATAAAATGTTGAATTGAGGAGATTGTCACAGACATCTGAGGAAGAAAAGCATGGAATGAAAAACAAACTTCAAGGTCCACAAATGTGTCTATGAGAGGTTTTCACCCTGAAAACCTCTAGGTGGGAAAAGGTGCCGACTCCACATGCATCCATGCATTGGCCATGCATAACTATTGCTATCTAACTGATTGTGAACTAACTAAAAGTAACTGGAAGTTAACTAAGACTAACTAGTTCCAAATCCAACTAACTGATGGAGGTTGGTGTCGGGACTCCCAGTGGCTCGTAAAATGTATGGATTGGTCTAGGAGGCACCCAAATCGATGCATGCACATGCAGTAAGTGGAATTTAACCTCTATTAGTGTTTCGCACACTCTAGTAAATGGTACATGTGGCCCCAATGGTACTAGTGGACCCAAATAATTAATTAAGGTTCCTAAGTTAGGCTAAATAGTCTAAATAGAAAGTATGGTCAAGGGAGGATTAATAATTGTAACACCCCACCTAAATCCTAACTTGGACAACTGTGGGCCCTAGTAACAAGACCATAAGTCACCCAAATACAATTTAAAAAGACAGGAATGTTGCATAATGCAACCTAGGTAGGGAATACCTCTTGGGAAAAACCCTCCTCAAAATAGGAACTGAGAATCATGCCTTAATGCCCAAAAGAGACCTGAGAAAGGAAAATATCTTTTTAGTAAAAAACTTGGTAAAAATATCTACAATATGATCCTCTGTATGATAGTAGTGCAGTGTGATTTGTTTTTCACGCACTAGTTCCCGAATGCAGTCCATGTGAACCTCTATGTGCTTTGTCCTCTGCTTCTAAAAAACATCACTAGAAATTTTGATTGTACTCTGGTTGTCACAATAAAGATCCACTGTAGATGAATTCTGAATCCTGAACTTTGTCAAGATCCATGTAGCCATACTTCTTGAATAGCTACATTCATAGCTCCCCGATACTCTGCTCCTACTGAAGAGAGTGCAAGTGTTGCTTGCTTCTTACTGGACCAACAAATTGGCCCATATCCAATCATGAATACAAAACTCGAGCTGGATTTCCTATCATCTCCATCTCCTTCCCAGTCTAAGTCTGTAAATCCTGTGAGATACAGTTGTGCTCTAGCTGCATAGTGGATCCCATAATCTATAGTACCCTGCACATAGTGCAAGATCCTCTTTGCTGCCTTCCATTTCAGCTCATGTGGCTCCTGCATGTATCTTATCACAACACTCACATCATAGCATATGGATAGTCTCGAATGTGTGAGATACAGAAGGCTCCCAATGAGATGTTTGTAGAGAGTGTTGTCCACCAAAGGTGTGGAACCACCTTCTTCAATCCTGATGCCTGATAGAATGGGACAAGGGGCTTCCTTGCAATCCTCCATGTGGAATCCCTTAAGAATTTATGATGAATACATGGACTATTATATCATGATTCCCGAAGTCTTTTGACTTATTTCGAGACCAATGAACTATCTTAACAGTCCTAAGTCAGTCATAGAGAATGTTTTGTTAAGAGCGGAATTGATGCTGCTCAATCCAGCAGCAGAGCTACTAGTAATGAGCAATTCATCCACATACAATACAACTAGAAGAAATAACCCCTCTTTCTTCTCCATGTAAACATTGCAATCTGGTTTGCATGTTTCGAACTTCTAAGAGATGAGGAAGGAATCCATCTTGGAGTACCATGCCCTTGGGGATTGTTTGAGTCCATACAATGATTTCCTTAGTCTGAAAACTAAGGAAGGATCATCAATAAACCCCTCAGGTTGTTTCATATATATCTCTTCCTCCAAATCACCATGGAGGAAAGCAGTCTTCACATCCATGTGTTATACTTCCCATCTTTTGGAAGCAGCAATAGCCAATACCAACCTGATGGAGTCCATTCTAGCTACTAGAGCGAATGTCTCATTGTAGTCCAAGACTTGAACTTGAGAGTATCCTTTTTCCACCAACCAAGCCTTATACTTGGTTGTGGTTCCATCAACAACTATCTTGGTTTTTTATATCCATTTTCATTGGACCAGCTTCCTTCTTGGGGGTAATGAGACAAGTTCCCAGGTCTTATTGTCATGTAGCGAATCAAACTCCTCATCCATGGTTTCCTTCCATCTAGGATCATGGCAAGCTTCCTTGAAGGATTGAGGATCTGACCCAAGCATCATAAAACACCTCTCGAGAAGAAGAGGATCTGTGTGAGATAGTGCAGCACTCTTTTTTTGAGACTGGGACCTTTTTTTTCTTATCACATGGATCCCTAGCATCATCTCCAGCTCCTTCTATGAGCTGTTGATCCCATTTAGGCTTCTGAAATGAGGTAGATGCTGGATCTGAATCTATTAATATTGCACATTGATCTAGGGACTAAACATCAATCTCATCAAAGAGTAATCAACAAATAACTCATGAAATGGTGTAATCGGTCTACAAAATGAGTAGCCGCTCTGTATAATCAAATGAAAGAATGATAATACAATACAATGTCATGCTACAAGCATGAATGAATGAGTAATTTGAATTCCTAAGGAGGTCATTCGAATTGAAGGAGTGAGTCTTGCTTAACTGAATGTAATCCATAGTCAACACTCAAGTTAACCACTGATCAAAACCCTAATTGACTCCACTGAGCCCTAAATGAAGTCAGAGTGCAATAAATGACTGAGTCTCAACTAAAAGAGATCAGACACATGTCATATCAAGCCAACCATCAAGTGCTAGCACTTCAATGACTCCAATGAACCCCAATGAGGTTAACTAAAGTTGAACTGAACATCAGAAGTTGGTGGAGGTGCCCCTGTTGACTCCAGTTCATTAATTAATCATTAATTAATCAATTAAATGAAAGGAGGCACATTCACTACCCTATTTAACTGATTGTAACCATCAGTTAGCAATTAGGTGCATTAATATCACTCAGATCACCACCAGAGTGCTCCAGTTATCCTCCCTGAATGTAGGAGAAGGCTAAGTTAGCCTCCTTAACTGAACGTAGGCGTGGGTATGACTGGATGATGTCAATTAATGCTCCACTAATGTCAATTAATGTCAATAATACTTAGGATAGTGGTTTAACTAGGCCAATTTGACCAAAATGAGTGTGTATGGTGGTAAATGTCTCCAACACCCCCCCTTAAGCTATACTCAAGAGGAGTTAGAAAACACAAATGCATAAAAATTCTAGGGCCACAAAAACTAAGGCCATAGGTCACCCTATACAATGTTGAAACTGAAACAATGCTCAAAACAAACTAAGTGAGGAAAAGAGGGAAAACCCAATGGGAAAAACCCCCCCTCAAGCTGAACATTGAAAGTAGTCTAAATCACCCTGATGAACTCACCCCCAATAGTGAACGGAGGTAAGTGAACTTCTTTTCTGAAAATCTCTTGGTGAAGATGTCTGCAATCTGCTCATCAGTTGGGCAGTATTGCAGAATGATGGTCCTGTCATGCACTAGCTCCCTGATGTAGTGCATGTGGATCTCTACATGCTTGGTACTCTACCTGGTAACTGGATCTATGGAAATATTATTGGCACTTTTATTGTCACAAAATAGGACAGTGGACAAAGTACTACCAAGATCAAACTCTGAGAGAATTCCTTGCAACCAAATTGCTTGGATGCAAGCATTCACCGCTCCTTGATACTCGACCTTTGTTGAAGATAGTGCTATGGCAGCCTGCTTTTTGTTAGACCAGAAAATGGGGCCACCACCAAACATGAATACATATCTATAAGTATACTTCTGATCAATAGAATCACCCACCCAATCGGAATCTGTGTATCCAATCAGCTCTAGCTCAGAGTCTGCAGCATAGTGAATGTCATAGAACCTGGTTCCTTGAATATACTGGAGGATCCTCTTGTCTTCCTTCCAATGAATATCATGAGGCTGCTGCATATATCTTGATAAATCATTCATGGCATAATAGATATCAGGCTGATAATCTTTCAAGTACAACAAGCTACCAATCAGCTGTTGATAGATAGTGCAATCCATGGGAGGTGTACTTTTTCCTTCTTCAAGGCTGATCCCTGAAAGGAAAGGGAATGGTGCAGGGCTACAATCATCCATGTTAAACTTTACTAATAGGTATGAAATGTATTTGGACTTAGTGACCATAATCCCATCAGAATTTTGCTCAATTTCGAGCCCCAAAAATTGTTTTAGCAGCCCCAAGTCACTCATTTCAAAGGCATTGTGGAGAGCAGTTTTGATGGATGAAATGGAGGAAATTGTGATACATGTGATCAGTAATTCATCAACATATAAAACAATGATAATTAAATGACCATAAAAATTTTGTAAATACACATTTGGATCTGATCTACACCTTTGAAATTTTTGCGAGAGAAGGAAGGCATCCATTTTGGAATACCACTCTCTTGGGGCATGTTTTAACCCATATAGTGACTTCTTTAGCTTGCAAACCAAAGATGGATCAATGATGTAGCCCTTAGGCTGCTTCATGTATATCTCCTCATGAAGATATCCATGCATAAATTCTGACTTAACATCCATGTGATGCACTTCCCAGTGCTTGGATGCTGAAATTGCCAAAACAAGGCAGATGGAGTCCATTTTTGCAACCGGTGCAAAGGTCTCATGGTAGTCCACACCTTGGACTTGAGAGAAGCCTTTTGCCACCAAAATTTCCTTATATTTTTATGTGCTTCCATCAGCAACAGCCTTTTTTTGAAACACCCACTTGCATTGAACCAATTTCCTTCCTGGAGGAAGAGAAACTAGCTACCAAGTAGTGTTTTTCTGAAGAGAATTCATCTCTTCATCCATGGAAACTTGCCATATCGGATCCTTTCGAGCATGATAGTAGGATTTTGGATCTGAACTAATCATCAAATAGCAAGTTTCAGACATAAAATTATCAGGACAAGAGAGCGCAATATGTGCTCTTTGGAAATCAGACCGGGTTCTCCTTGGATCATCTGAATTTCCAATGTTGTATCCTGCAAAGGAGTGTGTCTGTCTAGCCCATGTAGGAAGATGATTTTGCACTTCAGGTTCTGATTAAGAATCTGATGATTTCTACACATTGATATAATAAATTAGAGGATCCAAATCAGGGTCATCACCCCCAATTTTATCATCCAAATATTCAGTAGAATAGGAAGGAAATTCAGCGGTTTTCTCCTTCACTAGTTCCACCTCCTGAAGAGGCTCATCGAACTTGACAATTCTCTTGATGATGATATATTTGGTATTGATATCCAATAGATTAAAACCTTTATATTCATTAGGATACCCAATAAACAAACATTATATTCTTTAGGGTTGCAAAGCCCTTCTTTTATCAAGCGGAATCCGGGCCCATGCAGTGGACCCAAACACCCGCAGGTTCGACACATCTGGCTTGTGTCCGAAGTATGATTCAAAAGGAGTCTTCCCTTTCATAGATGAGTGTGGAACCCTATTCTAAATGTATTCTACAGCATGCATGGCTTCAGCCCAAAAATTTTCAGCAAGCTTCTTTGATTCCAACATACAGGTGGTCATCTCCTTGAGAGACCGATTCTTCCTTTCCGCTACTCCGTCCTACTGGGGAGTGTAGGGAATTGAATGTTGGACCTGAATACCAATTTGGGAGCATATGTGCAGAAACTCATTATTGACATACTCCCCTCCATTATCAGATCTCAAGATCTTGATCTTAAGCCCAAAGGCATTTTTTATCGAGGCCTTCAATTCAGAAAATTTTTCACATACTTCAGACTTCTTTTTGAGGAAGAAGACCCATGTGTACCTTGAAAAATCATCAATAAAAGTAAGAATATACCTTGATCCATTCATGGATGTGACAGGCATCGGACCGATAATATCAGAATTTATCATCCCTAATATGCATGTAGCTTGGTTTGCCTTCCCCCAATCGAACTTGTGCTCAAGGTGTTTTCCAATCACACAGCCCTTGCAAATTCCTGTGGTTGCCTTGATGACCGGGAGGCTTTCAAACATGGATTTTTTCTATAATTGCTGCATATATTTGAAATTAATATGGCCAAACCTCTCATGCCACAGCCTTCTAACCTCATTTCCATGAGTTTGCAGAGTGGTGGGCTTTGCATTCGCAACAAAGTGAGAGAACTCATAGGCTTTTCCATGATGGTTTGCAAGGCCTTTAGCAATGAGTTTCTCGGATGCAATTTTTGTTGTCTCAACATCATTTGGGATGAAAGAAACTTTCTTAGGCACTCCTATATGTGTCATCTGATAGACACTAAGGAGATTTGATGCCAGAGACGGTACATACAAAACATTTGAAAAAAAGCCATTTTCAATATCAAAAGTACCTTGTCCTTCTGAAATGATGGTGGAGTCATCTCCCATGTGGATGGGGATGGATTTGCTGGTATCCAAGGATGAAAAGGAGTCTCTTTCAGCCATTATGTAGTTCGAAGCTCCTAAATCAATCAAGAGTGCTTTGGACTTCGAAGTGCTTGCCATGAGGGCATGACCTTTTTCATGCTGTGGTTCCTGATATTGCTGATCTCTCCTCCGAAATCTCTCCGAAAGATTGATGTGATTTCTCTCAAGGAGAGTGGTTTTTTCATCAAGCTTCTTCTTCATACAGGCATGTTCAGGGTGGAATCCCTTCCCGTAATAAGAACACTTGACTTTTTCCTTGCCATGGTGCCCTTTTCCTTTGTTCTTCCTTAAGCCGGAAGACTCATCATGCTGTTGGTTTTCAACTCTAGGTTTAGGAGCATCAAATTTATTTTTTGGGTTCTTATGCTGCTTTCCTTTACCCTTCAGACTTTTGGGCCCTGAGACATGGAGGGCTTGATCATGGGAATATCTAATGATCCCCATCTAGACAAGCTTGTCATGTTCACTTGTTAGGGACTCAATGAAGGAATTGAGTGTAGGCATCTTCCATCCAGGGGTTGTGAGCTTCCCCACACGGAATGTAGAAACAAAAACTGAATAATCAGCCCCAAGCTTGGAGAGTATGGTGAGGATGAGCTGATCATCCTCCTTCTCCACTTTGTATTGCTTCAAGAGTAAAACAGTATGCTCGAAATTTGTGAAAATTTCATTCAGAGTCTCGAAATTGGAGGGCTGGAGAGACATTAATTCATTTTCGAGCTGGTAAACTCTTAAGTCATCATGCTTTCCATATAGAGTTTCCAATTTGTCCCATATTTCTTTTGGAGTCTTCAATCCCTCAAGATGGAAAAGAAGATCTCGAGAAATAAAGAGGCACAAGAAACCGAAGGCTTCATCCTTCTTGTTCAAGAATCTTGATTTTTATATGGCTAAACCGGGCTCATCTTCAGTGTCCATGGTGACTCTAAATAGTCCTCTAGAGTGCAGCTGGATCTCCATATCACCTTTCCATGAGTGGAAATTGTATGGATTCAAAAGATCTACTGAGGAGGCCATCTAGATTTACTAGAGCGAATGCTTCACCTGTAGAAAACCTGAAAATCAAAACAGAAAGGGCAATGTAAGGTCAGATAGCCTACACATTTTAGGCTTTCATCACACCCAGCATAGTCAATCAAGAAAGCTTGATCAACAAGTTCTTTACATGGGGTATTAAGTGGTAAGCCTTGGCTTCTGTTGCAGTGCTGGAATTTTGAGCTATTGCTCAATTTTCATGCAGAAATCTGTCAAAAATCTTGTTTTTGAGAGATAGAGCTTCTTCTCACCGTGAGCTCTAATACCATATTAATCTTACACATTGATATAGGGACTAAACATCAGTCTCATCAAAGAGTAATCAACAAATAACTCATGAAATGGTGTAATCGATCTACAGAATGAGTAGTCACTCTACATAATCAGATGAAAGAATGATAATACAATACAATGTCGTGCTACATCATGCTACAAGCATGAATTAATGAGCAATTCAAATTCCTAAGGAGGTCATTTGAATTGAATGAGTGAGTCTAGCTTAACTGAATGTAAGCCATAGTCAACACTCAAGTTAACCACTAATAAAAACCCTAATTGACTCCACCGATCCCTAACTGAAGTCGGAGTGCAATAAATGACTGAGTCTCAACTGAAAGAGATCAGACACATGTCATAGCAAGCCAACCATCAAGTGCTAGAGCTTCAATGACTCCAATGAACCCCGATGAGGTTAAATGAAGTTGAACTGAACATCAGAAGTTGGTGGAGGCACCCCCTGTTGACTCCAGTTCATTAATTAATCATTAAATAATCAATTAAATGAAAGGAGGTTCCTTCACTACCCTATTTAACTAATTGTAACCATCAGTTAGCAATTAGGTGCATTAATATCACTCAGATCACCCCCGGAGTGCTCCAGTTAGCCTCCCCGAATGTAGGAGAAGGCTAAGTTAGCCTCCTTGACTGAAGGTAGGCGTGGGTGTGACTGGATGATGTCAATTAATGCTCCACTGATGTCAATTAATGTCAATAATACTTAGGATAGTGGTTTAACTAGGCCAATTTGACCAAAATGAGTGTGTATGGTGGTAAATGTCTCCAATAGAATCTAGATCCCTTTAATGCGTAAGCTCAATGTCTGGATCATGCTGGGATGCCTCCTCTTCTGAATATGAATGTGAAATGTCAGAAATTGAAACTGAATCTGCAAGAGGAAGTGAAGGAATTTTATACCTTCATCAACTTCGAATGGAAGCTATGGCGATGCTGGAACTATGAATGGCATGAAGTGAGAGAACATATATGCCTTGGAGGCATGATCAATAATCCCTTTCACTACAATATCCCCAGTTGATATTTTTGTGATCTCTACTGAGTCAAGTCCAAACAACACTTGATTTGGTGATCCGGTGTGAGTCAAATGATATACAGACAACAGATTAGTTGCAAGGGAGGGAACATATAGAACATCTTTGAACACACCATGCTTTCGCTTTGATGGTGCCTCTTCCTGCTGCTGGAATTTGGGAATCATCTCCCATGTGAGTAGTGTGTCATTCTTTGATGTTGAGAGTGGAGAAGAGATCCTTAGATGCAACCATGTGATTGGAGGCTCCATAATCAATCTAATAGGTCATTGACCGAGGTAAGTCTGCTTTCAAAGCATGACACATTTCATGTCCATTATCAGAATTCTTTGCTTCTTGTGGGAGAGAAATGTTATTCTATTTGAGGAGAGAAGTCAACTGATCTACTTGTTTCTTCAGATAGGATTTTTCAAGGTGAAAACCTCTCATACAATAGGGACACATCTTATTCTTTTTCTAGAGCCTGGGGCTCCTTCGAAAGTTTGTTGATTCTATTTAGGATTTGAATCATCTGATTTTGGCTCCTTCTTCTTTGATTTCCCCTTTGCTTGTGCTTTGGAAGAGTCAGTAACTAGGAGAGCTTGATCTTTGGAGGTCTTCATGACTCCCATTTGAATCATTTTCTCTTGCTCCTTGATTAAGGACTCGGAAAAAGAATCTAATGAAGAAATTTTCCAATCAAGGAAGCCCTCCCACTTGGAATGAAATATAGAAACAAATACATAATACTTAGAACCGAGTTTTTTGAGTATGGAAAGGAAATTCTTCTCAGTTCTCATCCTTCCCTTCTATTCCACACTATTTACATTGAAGTGCAAGAGACTTGAATTTAGTAAAGAATTGCTAAATAGTCTTGAAACGTCTAGGATGTAATGCTACCAAATCATTCTCTAGGGGGTTTCCCCAGAGATCATCTTGTTTTCCAAACAAGTCCTTAAGCTTCTCCTAGGCTTCTCTAGGTGTCCTTAAACCTTCTAGGTGGAAGAGGAGATCTCTGGATATATAAGTGCATAGATAATCGAATGCTTCATCTAA
Organism: Pseudotsuga menziesii; assembly: GCA_001517045.1. Classification (NCBI taxonomy): domain Eukaryota; kingdom Viridiplantae; phylum Streptophyta; class Pinopsida; order Pinales; family Pinaceae; genus Pseudotsuga; species Pseudotsuga menziesii. Next base: position 350,032 of record LPNX010587505.1, read on the forward strand.
GTGGTTCAGAAACTTGTTTCTTTCAAGAGGTTGATGGGGCTTGAACTCCCTTCCAAGTACTATCCTATGGTAGCCATGCTTGCATAAGGCCAGCTGCATATCAATCCTCCAATCAAGATAATTTGAAGTTGTGAGGATCCGAGGAGTAGGAGATTGAGAATCAACAATTCTTCTAGCTGAGAGATCACAAAACTTCACACAAGCTACATAGCACCTGTAGATTTTCACTACAAAACACACTAAAACATTTGAACTGTTAGAATCATTATTTTCCTCTCAGCATGAACCATTTTTCAGGGTCCGTCACTCCCTCTCTGTTGCTCTAAATAAATTTATAGCTAGCAAATCATCATAGGGGACTTCTGTGGAAACCCAACTGCTTCTGGTGTTCATTGGAGAGAAACAAACATGAAACCTGCCTGAGAAGGATCTGATACCATATTAGAATTGAAGTGCCATTTAGATCTTCAAGTAGATAGTTATGAATTATGATTGCAGTAAAAGGAGAATGAAGATAAAAACTGAACAAAACAAACCACACATGAAACTGATGAGTATTGCTCAAGAATTTACAGTATCAATGTCATTAATTAAATCTGGTGTTACAATAGTTTACATAAAGGAAGAATTCAAATGCATCAGGGAGAAATTCAAAATTACTAACTGGATCTTCCTATACCTAACTGACTACCTAAATCATGGTGTCTCAATCAATATCGGAGTTCAATAGATCAACTCCCAGATGTCCAACCAACTCATACAATCAGTAATAACTAGTTAACTCAGTGCAACTGAGTGTGGTAGGTGGGAAAAGGCACCTACTTTACATGAAGCGATGCATTAGCCATGGATAACTAGCACTAGCTAATTGACTGTGAACTAACTGGAAGCTAACTAAGACTAACTAGTTCCAACTCCAACTAACTGATGGAGGTTGGTGTCGGGACTCCCAGTGGCTCCTAAAATGTAGGGATTGGTCTAGGAGGCACCCAAACTAATGCATGCACATGCAGTAAGTGATAGTTAACCTCTATCAGTGTTCCCCACACTCTAGTAACTGGTACATGTGGCCCCATTAGGCCAAGTGGACCCAAATAATTAATTAAGGTTCCTTAGTTAGGCTAAATAATCTAAATAGAAAGTATGGTCAAGGGAGGATTAATAATCCTAACATAGAAGAGTCAGAACAGGTTGATGTTGGAGTGTTGACATCAGATAGTTAGCAATGAACAGTCTGTACATGCAAGTTAGCAATGGGAATTCAACAGATTGTAGATTGACGATCTAGATTGTACGATGATAGTTATATCAATGGATCTAGTTTAAACTCAAGATTTCAACTATGGATTTGATTTTATAGATTTTACAGATATTTTGGGACAAGAATATTTGGATTTGGTCCTCTTTTTGGTTCCCTTTTTTCTGTTGTTTTGGGCATGTTTTCTTATCCTATGGATAATTTGGGCATCAAGATCAATTTTTTCCCAAATTGGGCACTTTGCTCATGGATCTAAACATTATTTGTGGATCCAATAACCAACCTCGTGTTGTTATTTAACATATAGCTTGGCCACGATAAGAAAAGAAACCATTTAGTGATAGTTATAGCATGGAAGACAGAGAGTCTCCATTTGTACACTTGAGAGGCAGCTAATGGATGGATCAATAAATTGATGGTATGAGTGGACAAAGAAATCCGGACTAAGGAGATGGAAGAAACTTCAAAGTGTAAGATCTTGTTTCAGAATGTGTGGGGATCTAGTGCTTGAAGATACTGCGTATGAGACAGAGCTTCTCATTATGTATTCTTAAGGTATCTCATCGGTATATCTCTCCTTTATGTACACAGTTAGAACTATAGTCATTGTCCGTAAAATGGATGTAATATGTTTCTTTTGATGGACTAATGAATTGGTTGAATGATTGATGGAGCCTAGAGATGTAGTCAGAAGAGGTTTGACAAACTCCTATATTAAATTTATTTTGCATATATGTTCATATGTTGAATTGTTTAGTTTCAGGCCTGATATGCTTTATATATGGAATATTTGACAATATCTTATTTTATTTATGGGAATGTTAAAGAATTAATTAATCATCTAGAATGACTAAATAAGTGAATTAGTTACTTGTCATTAATGGGTCATGACAATATCAAAGTTTTTTTGGAAAGAAATCGTATCAGTTTCTAACCATTTTCACACATACAATCCCCAATTACAAATATTTCGAAAAGATTTTGGAATTTTCATATCATGAAAGATATGTTGGGAAAAAAATCAGAGAGATATCTCTAAAATCTTAAAGGGAGCTTTAAAATTTACAAATTCACTAAGTTAGAGGCATATAATAACTAGGATGGTGTATACGCTTTTCAAGTAATGTATCTATTTAAAAAAACATGACAATTGAATAATACATTAAGAAATTTCAAGTTTTTGAATAAAAAATTAAACTTGATAAATCAAATGCAAAAGATTTACATATCAAATCTGGTTCAAAACTCTAGGTTAAGCTAATGTATGTAATTTTAAGGATCGATATTTTTCTTAACTTGTATAGAAACTTCACAAAATATTACTAATTCTTAAATTTCTAACCATAAAATGTTTGATGATATTTTTGTAAAAGTATTTAAAATTCTAAAGATTTTATATAGTTTTTTGAAATTTTTAGCGATGTTTAAAGTAAAGAATTTTCATTGTGTAGATTTGGGTGATTCATTATAGAAAAAATATGAAATTGTGAATATTGTTTTGGAAAAAAACATGAAAAGTTAGCCCATGGGGCAAATTTCACCCTTAAAATTTTCCTTGAATTGAACAAGTTGGTAATAGTAAAATGAGTATAGATTCTTGTGGCTCAATAAATGAATACAACATATATAATTATTCAATCTACTACTAATATGAACTTCCATACTCCACCGTCTTAGGCCTTCAAAGGTGTATTGACTGACATATTGTTTAAGAAAAAAATACTATATTGCAAAACATAAAAACTAAACTAGAAAGGAATTACCATAATCCTCGTTCATGAAGAGCTTCTTCTTGAGTGGTCTTTTATGGTTCTACTCCATCCATTCCTAAGTGATCCTAAGTCACAAGGTTGGATACAACAAGAGACTCTACACCATACTCAAATTCCAAGTCTTGAGGGCACAATATCGACTTGATGTTCATTGAGGGAAAGGGAGGTCGTTGAGGGAGGGGCCTTCAAAGGAGTTAGAAACCACATGAGAAGTAGAGAAAACTTCTAGACCCATGCAAAGGTGTGACATAATCCTAGCAATTAGATTTTGTAAGGAGTTCACCTTCTCAAAGAGATGTAAATGGTTTCCATGTTGAATTCTCACAATGAACAAGTTATACAACTTGACAAGAAATTTATACTTAAAACGAGAACTCTATCCATAAGAACTCATATTTTTGGGTCAAAACCACCAGAAAAACAACCATGAATCTAAAAACGATGCTACTGGTAGCTCCACTTTTTCTTTAGCTAAAGTTACAACTTTTTTAAAACCTCAAGTCGCATCGCTATAATCAAAACCTTAAAACAGATGCTGAATAAAAAATGATAGCACACATCTTTCACTTATTTTTCTTTATGTGGCTAAAATTACAAGTCATTTGACATTATTGCCTTAATGACCAACACCTTTACAATGTGAATGTCAAAATCAACCTACAACTCGAAAATATGTGCTATCAATGACACATCTTTTCTTTGTTGGGTTACATTTGAAGACGTTTCTAAACCATACCCTTCAAACACTTCAAACACTAAATTTAAAAAAAAAAACATAATAAGAAAAATACTTGTTTTAAATCTATTTTGAAAAACAAAAAAATTAAAAACAAAAGACAAATAAACACGAAATAAAATGAAGCACATAAATAAAAACTTATTTAAATAAAAATAATAAAATAATAAATAATAAAGATGAAAAATATTAAACAAACAAATAAAAATAAAAATAAATAATAAAGATGAAAAATATTAAACAAACAAAAGTTTAAAAAAATTAAAAAAAGAAAAACTAATAAAAAGTCATTTTTTTTGAAAATATATAAAATATAATTTTTTTATAAAAAAAAAAAAAAACAAACAAACAAACTAAACTTTATCATTTAATATGATTAAAGGGGGTTGTTAATGTATGGGAGGGTCACGTGAAGCGGAAGGGTGGTGGGATAGGTTGGAGGGGACGACATGGCTAGTGGAGTAGGTGTGAGGGGGTTTACATAGGTCGAGGGGGTAATGGATAGTGGGTAAGGAGGGGGAGTTTGGAGGAGGTACGATTTTGAGAACCACATTTTTATCCAAACTTCTTACCACCACCTTTTAGGTTATTTCTTTGTTTCACCTATTTATTGGACTCAATTGAGTAAACACTCATTGTCTAGTGTCCAACCTTTTATGCACTGCCACCACTCCACAATTATTATAAGTCTTTTTTGTTGTTGTTTTTGTTTTTTTTTAAATTGGTTTAATATTTTTTCTTAATAGTTTTCGATTTTTTTAGTTGTTTTCTTAAGGGTGGGTGGGGTAATTTTTTTGGTTAAAATTTTGTTTTTATTTTAATTTTTATGTACTTTTTTTACAAAGTTATTTTTCAAAAAAATTAATATTTTTAGGCTATGGTTTAAAAATGCTTGGAAATGTAACTTAACAAAGGAAAGCGATGTCATTGGTAGTGCCTCTTTTTGATTTGCTAGTTTATTTTAGCATTTATGTTGCAAAGTTGTTGGATATTAAGGAATCGACGTCAAACAAGTTGTAAATTTAGCTCCAGAGAGAAAAATGTGTTCTACTATTTTCGATACCATTTCTAATTCAAAGTCAATTTGACAGTTTTTACTTCAACAACACTGTGCTACATTGCTCGGGGTTACCAAAAAGTTGTAAATTTATCCCCCCCCCCAAAACATGGTGCTACCTGTAGCACTACTTTTCGATTCGAGGTTGTTTTTTGGTAGTTTTGATGCCTATTAAAAAATGAGAGCAATATTGGGTTCTCTTCAAGTTGTATAACTTGTTAATGACATCAACATATTGCTCCCTGTTATCATCAGATTTGCTCCAACAAAATTTCAGTTTCTGGCAGCATCCAAATGTCAAAGTGACCACTCAGGTTTCAATTTGAATACCGAGATCAGATAGAAAAGAAATCATGATGGCACTCATGTGGAAGAAAAGTTTACAATTTGTGTGTTTTGATACATTTGTAGAAAAGGCAAAAGCACGGTGCCTTAGTCATGTTGTTGGTGATCCCTTTAGAAAAGGTGTTGAGCAAGGTCCTCAGTGGATGATAGAGTAAGCTAGTTTTAGTGATTTGGGACTTCGCCTGCAGTGGCTTAAGTTTTTTGCTCCTAAAGCTGCACAATACTGCTCGTTCTTCAAATCTTTTGTGATAATGGTGGATGATGCAAAGGACCATCTGGTTAGAAAATTCCTTGAATCTATTTGGGAAGAGTTGAAGTCCATCTTTTCTAGAAAGTTAAACCCCCAGTTGTTACCATGCTTTTCCACCAAGTCAATGAGATTTATTGCCCTTGAATGATCAAGTGAACCCTGTTGTAAAGCGGTTGAGACAGTTAATCAAGAACTTTTCAATGCTTAGATGTGCAATGTGGCAGTGGAAGACAGAGAATGAAACAAATGATGTGTCTCTCAAGTACCAGCATCTTAACAAGGGTCGTGGATCAATGCCTGGGGAACTTTATGAGGAGTTACATTATGTCTTGAACAGCATGAGGTTGATAGAAAAAGAGTTTCTTATAATGTGTGCAAATGTAGTGTGTGATGAGAAAGCTGACGAACTCTTCACAAGGGTATAGGAATGCCATGTGGCATTTTGGAAAGAAGTTAATAGGCCCATGTTTGATTCTAATATATTGTTAATATGTTGGCAGAGGCTGAAAATTTGACCAGGAGCAGTTTAACAAAATTCTGCATTATATTAAAGCTAAAGGGAAAGAGAATTAGTAATAATGGTACTGTAAATGAGGCTATCTGGACCGATAATAAGCAGCATCATTATATTAATACTTATTGTGTGTGTTAGAATACATAACTACGATATGAATTAGGTCACTCGATTCCAATTCCATGTGTAGTATAGTATTTGGCTTGGCGAAAATTTGAGGTTTACGCAAGAGTTGTAAGTTGGCCAAAACACCCAGTTCAGAGGAAGCAGCCATACATAGCACTAAATGGCATTCATCAGAGAAAAACCACCACCATTGCTAATTCTAGAACTTGGAAGCTCTGATAAGTCATTTTGCATATCATGTCTTGTAAATAATGTTGGTCATCTAGAAATTCTACACCACAACATTAGTGCCCCACATATAAAGAAACTGCGAGCACAAATCCATTGCGATGTCACTGTATGGTTTGCTCAGTAAATTTGTTAAATATAAAAGCTACAGAAATTGTGTCTGATTAGAGGCCGGTTGTGGAGATGCTGAGATGGCTGGCATGAGTCAGAGGATCTAGGATCCATGATCTTTTAAGTATTAAATCCTGAAACCAAGTTCAAGTATCAAAGAATCCCATGTGTCAACACAAATACCAACTCGCAAAGTATATTAATTCTAGATCCAATTATTCAAGCAGAAAATCAGAACGACCTCCAGATAATTAAGGCAGAGAGTTTTAGAAGATTGACTTTTCTATTTTTGAAGAGATTGATCCATAGAAGTAGGATCTGATAACTATCTTAGAAACTCAGATATTTTGTATATAAGGATAGTCACTAGATTGAAAAGGGGGGTGGCAATTGGAGTTATGAAAATCCAGTTTTGATGATATTTTGTATGACATGAAATGCTCTGCATCTTCAATACAGGTTCTTCTTTCATATGATTATGATTATGAGTTGGCTTTGTATCTTATGAATTGTATTTCTTGTGATTTATCCTGTATATAGTCAATTGAATCCCATTACATGATTCTTATGGTGAAGTATAGTTATCTTTTAAACTTTTAAAAACAGAGTCAGTCTCATATCCATAAATCCGTGCTCGTAGTCCCTTTGATGTTAAATTTTGTATTATGTTTTATGTTGTACAATTCTTTAATGATTATGTGATTTTCCTATATCTTTAATTACATACCAGCCCAGTTTTTATCTTGATTTCATTGAATTATATTTTTTGAAAAAGATTTCTTTAAGCTTGAACCCCTGTAGTCTAGGTTCAACTTTAGGGATAACACTTCCATTCTCAAACTTTTATACTATGTCTTCTAATGCCCATCACACACTCAGTCCTCGAGTCGATTCTTTTGTTGAATACGGGCACTAAATTAATCCTTCTCTTTATTCCACTTTATAGTCCAATTCATAATACTACAATGTGCTTTTGATGTGTCATTTCTCCAACATTTCAATCCTCATTTCACATGCTCAATCTCACTAAGTATGAAAGAACTAATTCTACAATGGAAATGTGTCATCACAAACTCAATAACCAAATGAAGAGATTCCACCCCAAATATTTCCAAACAATGTATAATGCAATGATATTTCCTTGGCTTGGAGGAAGACGGAAACCATTAACGTTGGATTACAAATAGGATTTAGACACCCCTTATTTGGACAATCACTATTAAAAAAAAAAATTAGCGGTGAAATTTATCATGGGCTCATTTTCAATGTATTTTTACAGAAAGAATTTCCATTTTCCATTTTTTCTATAATGATTCACCCAAATTCAATTTAGGGTATTCTTTTTTACTCTAAACATCACCAAATGTTTCCATAAACTATATAAAATCCTTAGAAATTTGAATATTTTAGAGAAAAAATCGTCGAAGATTTTATGGTTGGAAATTTAAGATTTAGTAAGATTCACCAAGGTTTATAAACTTTAAGAAAATTATGGATCCTTAAAATTTATCCTATGAGTATTTAATCCTCATGGATTCTACATCTTGAGTCAATATCCAAGAAAATCAAAACAACACCCAATAATACAAACCATACCTTGGAGGCCACCCAAAAGAACTAATTCTCTCCATTCCCTTATGTGATAGATGAGACACAAATTGTAGTTATGTTTAGTAATGCCTACCAAGATTTAGGATCCTACTGATTAATTTCACATACTATCCACAACATCACCGCTATATCCAAAATTAACATTCACACCAAAGGAATGAGCTTAGTGATAATACTACAACACTAGTAAATTAAATCCTTCTCTTGTTGACTTGGTACATGAGGGAAAGTGTTGGTAACTGAGGGTGGTTTCATCATAATGATACACATCATAGTGGGGGAAGTAAAAGTCACTTTATATATAACACACATTCCTTCTTCCAACCTTGCACCTTTCTTGGTTTGTTCATTAGCACTTTGACTTTTTAATTGCAAAACATGGAAGAACTCAAGTTTTTTGAGAAATTGACCCACCTACAAAATCCATTAAACAAGATAATGCAAGTTGAGGATTATTTGGGGATTATTCAGTTGTAATGTTGTGATTATGAGCATTGAGTTCTTGACTAGGGTTTCACTCTGAACCTTTGGAGAACTTTTTATCTTTGAGAATATATAAGCCTTGGATTAAAATTAAAACTTATACTTTATTATTGTTTGAAGCCTCAATTATCCACACGTATAATTTTCTTGATTTCCTTGAAACCATATATGACAACCCCAACCACCACACTTACCACCAAAAGAAAAAATTTATTCATTTTTATATAAAACTGGAAAAACCCGACCACCACACTTACAATTGAAAAACCCAATGTTTCAGACTTCCAAAGGGAATCCATCATTAGGGGATCATAATGCCATGATAGAGATGGTTATCTTATGCTTAAGAGTGTACTCATAAATATTGAATATCTATGAGATACTTGTGAGGTTGTATTAACCATAATTCAAGTCAATGTGATGGCTAATTCAATTAATCATTGGTTCTATCTGACACTAGTCACAGGATCCACAATCCATGATCTTTTAAGTATTAAATCCTAAAACCGAGTTCAAGTATCAAAGAATCCCATGTGTCAACACAAATACCAATTGGCAGAGTATATTAATTCTAGATCCAATTATTCAGGAAAAAAAATAGAACGAGCTCCAGATAATTAAGGTAGACAGTTTTAGAAGATTGATTTTTCTATTTTTGAAGAGCTCGATCCATAGAAGTAGGATCTAATAACTATCTTAGAAACTCAGATATTTTGTATATAAGGATAGTCACAATATTGAAAAGGGGGGTGGCAATTGGAGTTATGAAAATCCAGTTTTGATGATATTCTGTATGACATGAAATGCTCTGCATCTTCAATACAGGTTCTGCTTTGATATGATTATGATTATGAGTTGGCTTTGTATCTTATGAATTGTATTTCTTGTGATTTATCCTGTATATGGTCAATTGAATCCCATTACATGATTCTTATGGTGAAGTACAGTTATCTTTTAAACTTTTAAAAATAGAGTCAGTCTCATATTCATCAATCCATGCTCGTAGTTCCTTTGATGTTGAATTTTGTATTATGTTTTATGTTGTACAGTTCTTTAATGATTATGTGATTTTCCTATATCTTTAATTACATACCAGCCCAGTTTTTATCTTGATTTCATTGAATTATATTTTTTGAAAAATATTTCCTTAAGCTTGAACCCCTATAGTCTAGGTTCAACTTTAGGGATAACATCTTCTAGCGCCGTTGTCGGGGATGGAGAAACGAAAGGATATATTCCCCAGGAAAGAATGACAATGATTAGATCCAGTTCTTGATGGTGGACATGAGCAGGACACTAGTTTGACTACATATTTATTCACCGGGCGACTCCATGTTTGAAGAATCCAGAGGTGATTTTACAAAATGTCAAAGCGTTTTGAAACTATGTTGGCACAGAGACTTGCTCCACTCAATTTCTCAAATGTTCCTGGCTTTCCAAATACAGTACCTATCATTGATGAATGGGGAGATTTTATTCCATGATTTCAAGAAAAGGAAGAGGACAATCTGGCACATCATGTAATTAAATTTCATCAATACATGGATCAGCAGAGTATACATCATGAAGATGTATTGATGAAAATGTTTATGTATTTATTAGAGGGTTGTGCAAGACAATGGTACAGAACTCTTCCTACTTCTAGTATTTCCTCTTTGAAATATTTTCATGATGCCTTTTATTCATATTATAAGAGGATTTACCCAGCTGAGTGCCTTTTTGAGCATTGTTATAGGGCATATGCATTATATATCCAAGGTTTAGTAGCAAATTCTTCCATTAGTAAAGATGAAGCCGGTGGTTATGCTATGAAGAAGGAAGAAGATTTATTATCTTCCTCTAATTCTGTTTTACAACAAGAAATTTTTCAAAATTCTGATATTAAAGTTGATGATCGCATCATAGAACATAAATCTTTATCTTTAGAAATCGATCAGAATGCCCCATTTTATGATGAAGACATTGAAGTTCTAGATTGGGATCAGCATCAACCGATTCACTCTGAAGATATGCCAATCTATGATGAGTATTCAGATGAAAAAGACCAGATCCCTACATCACCTTTTGTTGATTTGAGGATCAGCCAATGAATGTATGACAACTATGAATCAAATTTTGATGAGGAACAACATTGTGTGGAAATCAACCATCCTAAACCCGTAGAAGACATTGAGAAGCCATATTTGCAATTCAATAGGCCTGCATTCATCATGTTTCATATTGGATTTACAGAAAATATCAAACAACCTATGATTAGCAAAAAAATCAATCTGCAGCCATGTTTAGATTTGCAGGTAGCTGAAAGTGGCAGCCACTATGAGGAAGAGGATATACAGAGATATTCTGATCTTCAACTTAAACATCAGCAAGAGGTATTTCTTTATAGCTTCATTGATCCATTTGTTGATTATATGGAGTCTTTGAGCAGCTCAAATGTCATATTGTTTTTGTCAAATGGAGGTTGGTTTTTTCCTTCTTTTGAAATGAATTTTGATATTCCATGGGTTCCTTTATTCATCATCTCCAGATCAGAAGTTTTACCAGTTAGTCAAATATTTGTATGGCTTCATTGGAAGCATGATTTTATCGAATCAAAAGAAAGCAGATGATTAGAATGGGAGCTGTAAATAAATAAGCTTGATGCTTCAAGCATTTCCTTAAGTTTGTACAGTGTGATCAGATTGTTGTGAGAGGATTATTTCCATTTGCATAATAGTTTAAAGATTCAGTCAGTAGTTCATTTTCAAGCTTTTTAAGTAGCAGAGATTTGTGATAAAGACTCCAGCCCAATGGAAACAAGGCACTGGTATTTCTTATTTTCAAAGCAGTGAATGGAAGAACAAGGTGTAGTTATTAGAGATGGTTTCATTGGAAAGGCACAAGTCTACTTGTTATTGGTAGCTCACAGGGTGCATGCCATCCCCAGACGAAGCCAAATGTTATCATCAGATCTAATCCAACAAAATTTCAGTTTCTGGTAGCATCGAAAATGGTTTCATCTAAGGTGACCCTCAATCGATCCCATAGGTTAAATTCAAATGCTTAGGCTCTGTCCAAGAATTTATGAAAATAACAAAATTGCCAGTAAGAGTATACTTGAATTCAGATAAATACAAGAATGGATTGACAAAGAAGCAGAAGGATGATTCGGAAAACTTGGTTTGATATCAGAAGCATTACTTGTTGACCCCTGAAATCCTGAGAAAGAGCCGAAATCGAGGTGAGAAAGAAGGAGAAGAATATTCAAATGGAATTTGGAAGCAAGGTGATAGTAGCCTACAAAGACAAACACGGTGTAGGCTTAAGGCTTGCACATGCCCTTCGCCAGAGCCCTTCTTCATCATGGAAAAGAATAGAGCTACCTATGGACTTGCTACTGAAAAACTATGGAGTATTAGATGTTTTTGTCTCTGGTCAAATAATAAACTTTGTTGATTCAGAAGGCTTCCCACAGGTGTCCTTGATACTTCTTCAAAACTACAAGGCTCCTACCAGTGCTTGTGTAGCGTATGAAGTATGGCAGAAGATCATAAGGTTCCAATTTCAAGCATAAAAGGTACTTTCCCCAATGGATGCATTGTGAACGCTAATATAGAGGATTATTTGGCTTCTGCTTCAAAGGCTACACTGCCGTCTGCAGCTCTTATTTGACTGTTGATACATGCGTTGACAAGATTATGGAATTGGAGATAATAGTAGAAATCAACAAGTGGTTCCTAGAAATGATTTGCTCCTCTCAACCTAATATGGAGAATAGAATCAATAATATGTGCATCATAGATGATTCAAATCCCCATAAGCTTGCTGTGCACATGGAAAATTTGTGTGTGGTATCCTCACATACGGTTAATGGAGTGGCTTTATTGCATAGCAATATTCTAAAACATGAACTTTTTCATGACTATTACTCAATATGGCCAAAGAAGTTTCAGAACAAAACCAATGGTATCAACCCCCGCCAATGGTTGCATTTTTGAAGTCCTGAACTAAGTGCTATTATTACAAAATGGCTCAAGACATCTCAGTGGGTCACTAACCTTGATCTTTTAAGTGGGCTACGCCAATTTGCAGAGAATAATAAATTACAAAGTGAGTGGGCCTCTGGTAAGATGGCTAACAAAGTCCGTTTGGCTCAGTATATTTTCCAAGTGACAGGAGTGAAAGTCAACCCTAACAGTCTTTTTGATATTCAAATCAAACGTATCCATGAATATAAACGACAAATTTTAAATATTTTGGGTACCATATATCGATACAAGAAGGAGATGAGCTCAGAGGAACGCAAGAATGGGGTGCCACGAACTGTCTGCTTGGTGGGAAAGCATTTGCAACATATACCCAAGCTAAGAGGATTGTGAAACTTGTGAATGATGTAGGGGTTGTGGTGAATATAGGAACCAGTTAAATGCATCATAGGAAGCATCTAGTGGGAAGAGGATTTCTGTCAACGACTTTGTGATAAAGGCTACTGCGTTAGCTCTTCAGAAAGTTCCTCAATGTAACAGATCAGGGACACAATGGTGTATACGACAGAGTTCATTGAAGGATTTCAATTGATGCATCCAGCATCATCCTTTTCTTTAGAAATTGATTTCCCATAAATCAATGATCTTGCAAGTGGCACTTCATTTAAGTGTTTTAGTCCTAGTAGAACTATAACCCTATTAAATAGAGATATGAGTCATTTTCTTGTTTGATTATCCAAAACTTGGCAAAAACTCATTAGACTAGATCCAAAAAATGCTAAAGAAGCTAGCTTTGCTATCTTATATATATATTTCAGGGTAGATGTGAGAAATAGAGTTCCAGCCAAGGGCTGAGATTGTATTGGCAGGGCATGTATACACTTTGTTTTTCTTTATAGAGGATGGCTACTTTGAATTGATTATAATCATGAGCCTGTTTTGCTTTTATATGAATTGTATCTAGTTATGATTTTATCCTATATATGGTCAATTACATTCCATTACAAGATTCTTATAATGATGTCCAATTACCTTTAAATGACCTATTGTAGAACCAGATTCATTCTTTATAAATTCATGCTCGTAGTCTTTCCTATTATTGTATTTTACAATGATACATTCTTGCTATTTGGTCTTTAAACCTATCCTGATCTCTGTACTATTATACCTCCAGATCTCCATCAACTCAGTTACCCATTAAACCAAAATTTAAGATTTCTCTAAGCTTGACCCTAGCAGTCCGGGTTCAACTTTAGTGATAACATCTTCTGGCACCGTTGCCGGGGACGAAGAAAAAAAAGGATATCTTCCGCGGGAAATAATGACAATGATTAGATCTAGCTCTTGATGGTGGACATGAGCAGGACACTAGTTTGACTACATATTTATTCACCGGGCGACTCCATGTTTGAAGAATCCAGAGGCGATTTTACAAAATGTCAAAGCATTTTGAAACTATGTTGGCACAGAGATTTGCTCCACTCAATTTCTCAAATGTTCCTGGCTTTCCAAATACAGTACCTATCATTGATGAATGGGGATATTTTCTTCCGCGATTCTGAGAAAAGGAAGAGGACAATCTGTTACATCATGTAATTAAATTTCATCAATACATGGATCAGCTGAGTATACATCATGAAGATGTATTGATGAAAATGTTTATGTATTCATTAGAGGGTTGTACGAGACAATGGTACAAAACTTTTCCTGCTTCTAGTATTTCCTCTTTGAAATATTTTCATGATGCCTTTTATTCATATTGTAAGAGGATTTACCCAGCTGAGTGCCTTTTTTAGCATTGTTGTAGGGGATATGCACTATATATCCAAGGTTTAGTAGCAGATTCTTCCAGTAGTAAAGATGAAGCCGGTGGTTATGCTATGAAGAAGGAAGAAGATTTATTATCTTCCTCTAATTCTATTTTACAACAAGAAATTTTTCAAAATTCTGATATTAAAGTTGATGATAGCATCATAGAACAGAAATCTTTATCTTTAGAAATCGATCAGAATGCCCCATTTTATGATGAAGACATTGAAGTTCTAGATTGGGATCAGCATCAACCGATTCACTCTGAAGATATGCCAATCTATGATGAGTATTCAGATGAAAAAGACCAGATCCCTACATCACCTTTTGTTGATCTGAGGAGCAGCCAACGAATGTATGACAACTATGAATCAAATTTTGATGAGGAACAACATTGTGTGGAAATCAACCATCCTGAATCTGTAGAAGACATTGAGCAGCCATATTTGCAATTCAATAGCTCTGCATTCATCATGTTTCATACTGGATTTGTAGAAAATATCAAACAACCTATGATTAGCAAAAAAATCAATTTGCAGCCATGTTTAGATTTGCAGGTAGATGAAAGTGGCAGCCATTATGAGGAAGAGGATATACAGAGATATTCTGATCTTCAACTTAAACAGCAGCAAGAGGTATTTCTTTATAGCTTCATTGATCCATTTGTTGATTATATGGAGTCTTTGAGCAGCTCAAATGTCAGATTGTTTTTGTCAAATGGAGGTTGGCTTTTTCCTTCTTTTGAAATGAATTTTGATACTCCACGGGTTCCTTTATTCATCATCTACAGATCAGAAGTTTTACCAGTTAGTCAAATATTTGTATGGCTTCATTGGAAGCATGATTTTACCTAATCAAAAGAAATCAGATGATTAGAATGGGAGCTGTAAATAAATAAGCTTGATGCTTCAAGCATTTCCTTAAGTTTGTACAGTGTGATCAGATTGTTGTGAGAGGATTATTTCAATTTGCAGAATAGTTTAAAGATTCAGTCAATAGTTCGTTTTCAAGCTTTTTAAGTAGCAAAGATTTGTGATAAAGAATCCAACCCAATGGAAACAAGGAATTGGTATTTCTTATTTTCAAAGCAGTGAATGGCAGGACAGGGTGTAGTTATCAGAGATGGTTTCAATGGAAAGGCACAGGTCTACTTGTTCTTGGCAGCTCGCAGGGAGCATGCCATCCCCAGACAAAGCCAGATGTTATCATCAGATCTGCTTCAACAAAATTTCAGTTTCTAGCAGCATCCAAATGTCAAAGTGACCACTCAGGTTTCAATTTGAATACCGAGATCAGATAGAAAAGCAATCATGATGGCACTCATGTGGAATAAAAGTTTACAATTTGTGTGTTTTGATGAATTTGTAAAAAAGGAAAAAAAAACGGTGCCTTAGTCGTGTTGTTGGTGATCCCTTTAGAAAAGGTGTTGAGCAAGGTCCTCAGTGGATGATAGAGTAAGCTAGTTTTAGTGATTTGGGACTTCGGCTGTAGTGCCTTAAGTTTTTTGCTACTAAAGTTGCACAATACTGCCCGTTATTCAAATATTTTGTGATAATGGTGGATGATGCAAAGGACCATTCAGTCAGAAAATGCCTTGAATCTGTTTGGGAAGAGTTGAAGTCCATCTTTTCTAGAAAGTTAATCCCCCAGTTGTTACCGTGCTTTTCTACCAAGTCAATGAGATTTATTGCCCTTGAAGGCGCAAGTGAACCCTGTTGTAAAGCGGTTGAGACAGTTAATCAAGAACTTTTCAATGCTTAGATGTGCAATGTGGCAGTGGAAGATAGAGAATGAAACAAATGATGTGTCTCTTAAGTACCAGCATCTTAACAAGGGCCGTGGATCAATGCCTGGGGAACTTTATTAGGAGTTACATTCTGTCTTGAACAGCCTGAGGTTGATAGAAAAAGAGTTTCTTATAATGTGTGCAAATGTAGTGTGTGCTGAGAAAGCTGACAAACTCTTCACAAGGGTATAGGAATTCCATGTGGGATTTTGGAAAGCAGTTAATAGGCCCATGTTTGATTCTGATATATTGTTAATATGTTAGCAGAGGCTGAAAATTTGACCAGGAGCAGTTTAACAAAATTTTGCGTTATATTAAAGCTTAAGGGAAAGAGAATTAGTAATAATGGTACTGTAAATGAGGCTATCTGGACCAATAATAAGCAACATCATTATATGAATACTTGTTGTGTGTGTTAGAATACAGAACTACGATATGAATTAGGTCACTCGATTCCAATTCCATGTGTAGTATAGTATTTGGCTTGGCGGAAATTTGAGGTTTACGCAAAAGTTGTAAGTTGGCCAAAACGCCCAGTTCAGAGGAAGCAGCCATACATAGCGCTAAATGGCATTCATCAGAGAAAAACCACCACCATTGCTAATTCTAGAACTTGGAAGCTCTGATAAGTCATTTTGCAGATCATGTCTTGTAAATAATGTTGGTCATTTGGAAATTCTACACCACAACATTAGTGCCCCACATATAAAGAAACTGCGAGCACAAATCCGTTGCAATGTCACTGTATGGTTTTCTCAGTAAATTTGTTAAATATAAAAGCTGCAGAAATTGGGTCTGATTAGAGGCCGGTTGTGGAATTGCTAAGATGGCTGGCATGAGTCACAGGATCCATGATCCATGATCTTTTAAGTATTAAATCCTGAAACTGAGTTCAAGTATCAAAGAAGCCCATGTGTCAACACAAATACCGACTGGCAGAGTATATTAATTCTAGATCCAATTATTCAGGCAGAAAATAAGAACGACCTCCAGATAATTAAGGCAGACAGTTTTAGAAGATTGACTTTTCTATTTTTGAAGAGCTCGATCCATAGAAGTAGGATTTGATAACTATCTTAGAAAATCAGATATTTTGTATATAAGGATAGTCACTAGATTGAAAAGGGGGGTGGCAATTGGAGTTATGAAAATCTAGTTTTGATGATATTCTGTATGACATGAAATGCTCTACATCTTCAATACAGGTTCTGCTTTGATATGATTATGATTATGAGTTGGATTTGTATCTTATGAATTGTATTTCTTGTGATTTATCCTGTATATGGTCAATTGAATCCCATTACATGATTCTTATGGTGAAGTATAGTTATCTTTTAAACTTTTAAAAATATAGTCAGTCTCATATTCATAAATCCGTGCTCGTAGTTCCTTCGATGTTAAATTTTGTATTATGTTTTATGTTGTACATTTCTTTAATGATTATGTGATTTTCCTATATATTTAATTACATACCAGCCCAGGTTTTATCTTGATTTCATTGAATTATATTTTTTGAAAAAGATTTCTTTAAGCTTGAAACCCTGTAGTCTAGGTTCAACTTTAGGGATAACACTCCCATTCTCAAACTTTTATACTATGTCTTGTAATGCCCATCACACACTTATCCTCAAGTCAATTCTTTTGTTGAATACGGGCATTGAATTAATCCTTCTCTTTATTCCACTTTATAGTCCAATTCATAATACTACAATGTGCTTTTGATGTGTCATTTCTCCAACATCTCAATCCCCATTTCAC
The DNA here is from genome assembly GCA_001517045.1 of Pseudotsuga menziesii. NCBI lineage: Eukaryota > Viridiplantae > Streptophyta > Pinopsida > Pinales > Pinaceae > Pseudotsuga > Pseudotsuga menziesii. The sequence continues at coordinate 367,841 of LPNX010587505.1, forward strand.
ATGCTCAATCTCACTAAGTATGAAAGAACTAATTCTACAATGGAAATGTGTCATCACAAACTCAATAACCAAATGAAGAGATTCCACCCCAAATATTTCCAAACAATGTATAATTCAATGATATTTCCTTGGCTTGGAGGAAGACGGAAACCATTAACGTTGGATTACAATTAGGATTTAGACACCTCGTATTTGGACAATCACTATTACAAAAAAAAATTAGCGGTGAAATTTATCTCATGGGCTCATTTTCAATGTATTTTTACAGAGAGAATTTCCATTTTACATTTTTTCTATAATGATTCACCCAAATTCAATTTAGGATATTAATTTTTACTCTAAACATCACCAAACGTTTCCATAAACTATATAAAATCCTTAGAAATTTGAATATTTAACAGAAAAAATCATCGAAGATTTTATGATTGGAAATTTAAGATATAGTAAGATTCACCAAGGTTTCCAAACTTTAAGAAAATTATGGATCCTTAAAATTTCTCCTATGAGTATTTAATCCTCATGGATTCTACATCTTGAGTCAATATCCAAGAAATTCAAAACAACACCCAATAATACAAACCATACCTTGGAGGCCACCCAAAAAAACTAATTCTCCCCATTCCATTATGTGATAGATGAGACACAAAATGTAGTTATGTTTAGTAATTCCTACCAAGATTTAGGATCCTACTGATTGATTTCACAAACTATCCACAACATCACCTCTATATCCGAAATTAACATTCACACCAAAGGAATGAGCTTAGTGATAATACTACAAAACTAGTAAATTAAATCCTTCTCTTGTCGACTCGGTACATGAGGGAAAGTATTGGTAACTGAGGGTGGTTTCATCATAATGATACACATCATAGTGGGGGAAGTAAAAGTCACTTTATATATAACACACATTTCTTCTTCCAACCTTGCACCTTTCTTGGTTTGTTCATTAGCACTTTGACTTTTTAATTGCAAAACATGGAAGAACTCAAGTTTTTTGAAAAATTGACCCACCTACAAAATCCATTAAACAAGGTAATGCAAGTTGAGGATTCTTTGGGGATTATTGAGTTGCAATGTTGTGATTATGAGTGTTGAGTTCTTGACTAGGGTTTCACTCTAAACCTTTGTAGAACTTTTATCTTTGAGAATATATAAGCCTTGGATTAAAATTAAAACTTATACTTTATTATTGTTTGAAGCCTCAATTATCCACACATATAATTTTCTTGATTTCCTTGAAACCATATATGACAACCCCAACCACCACACTTACCACCAAAATATAAAATTTATTCATTTTTATATAAAACTTGAAAAACCCAACCACCACACTTACAATTGAAACACCCAACGTTTCAGACTTCCAAAGGGAATCCATCATTAGGGGATCATAATGCCATGATAGAGCTAGTTATCTTATGCTTAAGAGTGTACTCATAAATATTGAATATCTATGAGATACTTGTGAGGTTGTATTAACCATAATTCAAGTCAATGTGATGGCCAATTCGATTAATCATTGGTTCTATCTGACACTTAGTCTCAACCCGTCATCTATGTTTAACGTATTTTTCTGCTTTTCAATCTCCACTACTTATTTTACAATCATTTTTAAATAGTGCTATTTTTTCATAATTAATTTGTGTTTTCTATGCAAATGTGATGGGAAGAATTATGAAATTCCTAGCAAGGGCTCACAACAGGATTTGAACCCAAATTCCGACGTTAGAATATGACGTCATCAGACATTTCGCACGGATGTGTCGGACAACAATCAATCATCATAATGCTGACAACAAAATATTTATAGAGCCGTCGAATATCCGACACTCATGAGCCATATTTTCGACACTCGTGAGTCGGATTTTTGACCCTGGTAGTGTTGGGGAACCAACACTATCAAGGTCGGGTCTTCAACATCTGTGAAAGAAAACATGGTGGTTATCTGACACCGACAAGTCGTCAGACAGTAATCAATCATCAGAATGTCGATAACAAAATATTTATAGAGCCGTTGAATATCCGACACTCGTGAGTCAGATTTCCAACCCTGGTAGTGTCGGGGAACCGACACTATTAGGTTCGGATCTTTGACGTCTGTGAAAGCAAACATGGCGGTTATCCGACACTGACAAGTCGTCAAATAGCAATCAATCATCAAAATGCTGATAACAAAATATTTATAGAGCCGTCGAATATCTGACACTCGTGAGTCGGATTTTCGACCCTGGTAGTGTCGGGGAACCAACACTACTAGGGTCGAATCTTCGACGTTTGTGAAAGCAAAAATGGCGGTTATTCGACACTGGCACATCGCATATCCAACGGGCGGTATAGATTTTTTTATAAAAAAATAATTAAGGTTTACATGATTTTAAATGTTTTAATAAAAATATCGTACTGGCAATTTATATAATATAAAATAACATATAATAAAAATAAAATACATATAATATAAAATAATAATAAAATACATATAATATATAATAATATATAATATAAAATGACTCATTTTCGTTTTGGACAGTTCAGTTCAATTTGGAGGTTTTTGTGAATTTGGGAGTAGGTCCGTTAGACATGGCAGATAGCTCTGTTGACCCGTGATAGCAAGAGCTCAACATCTTCTCCTCACCAGAAATTACCGGTATATTGTCCCCAGACACAATGCAGAACACGTTGGAAAAATTGACAACTGGAACCAAGAGCAGGGTTCTGGTTTCTCTGCCAGATGAAGAGAGCAGGGTTCCGATTTCTCCACCAGATGAAGAGCTGCTAGGTGTGTTCGCAGCACGGCCATTGAACCCGGCCTTAGGAGGAGGCCTGTACTCATTATTCCACTCCAGCCAACCTCTGAGCACAGCTGCAGCAACCTACTTCATCGAATTTCCCCAGGTAGAACCACAAAGAACCCCAAACAGGGAAATCGATCCTTCAGTGTCATAGGGAGCACGCACAGGAGAATCCACCGAACAATTGGACAGAATCTCGGAAGACGAAGGCACCCAAATCAGCTCCAGGAAACGAAAGAATCAGTGTTTAAATACCTCTAGAAGATATTTTAACCTAATTTGTGGAGTCAAGTGCACCATGGAAGAAGCACTAGAGATGGACGACTTAGCCCTAGTCGGGAAAATCAAAGGAAGAAACCCCATCCTGGGAAAAATGAAGGAATGGGCTAGGACAAATTGGCTAGGGCTTCAAGGTGAAGGCCCGATTATTACTCCGCTTGCAAAGGGATGGTTCAGCTTCCGGTTCAGATGCAGACAGGATGCAGACCTCATACGTAGCAGAGTCTGGACATATGGGAAAACCCCATTTCAGCTAAAGCATTGGACCCCCTTGCTCGATGCGGAAACAGAGCGAATGGATACAATACCAGTATGGGTTCGCTTGCCAAGAATACCATGGGAATTCTGGAACTTGAGAGCACTTAGTGACATCGGGAAAGCACTGGGGACTTTCATTGAAGCGGACCTCTCATTTCAACAAACGGAAATAAAAAAGGTAGCTAAGATCCTAGTCTCTTTGAACATAAGAACCAGTCTTCCGGAAGCCTTTAATTTTGTATGGAAAAACAAGAAAAAAAGACAGTTGTTGGACTATGAAGGGCTCCCATTTCGATGCAACAAATGTCATGAAAAAAGACATTTGGCAAGAAACTACCCAAAATTTGTTCCCTCAACAACCGGAGGAAGGAAGTGGGTTAGGGGAAAAACAAAGGCCCTGAGTTCCAAAGAAACTGATCCAAACATAGCTTCAGACAAAAATCTTCTCAGGTCGGAGGGCACAGAACAACCATTAGATCAACCGGAAAGAGCGGGAGCAGTAGCAGCAGAAGGGCCTCCTAAATAGACAGAACAACGTCCGATTGTGTCTTCTCCACCGGGTATGAACACTCCTTCCCTTAGCAATTATCTAAATGATTTATCTTTTAATAAGGAAAAATCTTTGCCTACCCCTATCACAAATAGTCCCCCTCCCCCGCATTCAAAAGTACCTCTAATTCAAACCAAGTAGCCTCCCCTTCCACCATAAAAAATGACTCACCCACTCAATCCTCCTCTATCCGTTTCCACCTTCATTCAAAGGACATTCCAATCCCTCAAAAACCAAAAATCCCTACAAAAGGACTAGAGGTAAATCCCGGGATCACATCCAAAGGGAAAGGGAGAGGAAGACCATCTCACCTCTCTATGGCCCAGAGCATGGCGCTCAGGGATCAGGCAAGTGGTAGACAAACAACCATTTTTAGGGAAATTAAAGCAGTGCAAACCCTAGATGGGGTGCCCAAATGAAATTTGTCTCCGTAAACTGCAGGGGTCTAGCAAGCACCTGGAAAAAGTTTGCCCTAAAAAGGATGATGGAGGTTCTATCACCAGAAGTCATCCTTCTACAAGAAACAATGGGTCCAAAGATGGAAGTTGAAACTAGTTTAACATCACTCCTTCTGCAATACTCTTTCACAGCGCAAAGTTCCATCGGCCACTCTAGAGGTCTAGAAATTGGATGGAAGAAAACAAGCATTCGGTGCACAAACTCAGGAGGTGCATTCTTATATCTAAATCAAAGTCATTTTTTTCAAATTTATTTGGGCCTGGGAACTGGAACCAACAACTATGCAGAACTCATGACATTGAAATTACTTCTTTTTTTTGCCAATTAAATAAATTGCAGACAGTTACAAGTATATGGTGACTCAATGGTGGTTATAAACTGGATAAATAAGATACAGAAATGTAGAACTACTTCTGTAGATGCATTATTTGAAGAGACAACCCATTCTTTCTCATTCTTTGAATCAATCTCTTTCACTCATGTTTACAGGGAGTGAAATAAGGAGGCAGACAGGCTCTCAAAGAAGGGTCTGACATTACAATGGGGTGAATGGAAAATTTTGGAAACACAGGACTCCAAGGACACGGAATATCCACATAGGCCTTTTATAAATCCATCACTTTAAAACTTTTTGTAAATTTGAAATATATTTTTGAAAGCATAGCACAAAATCAGTCTTCATGCACAGGAAGGAAAAAATTTCTCAGCTGAACAGTCCATGTACAGTTCGATGAATGGAACTGTTTTTGGTAATTCTTAATTATAAAAAATTTTGAGTAATTCTTATTTATAAAATATTTCCTTTTCCCTCTGTTTTATGAATGAATGCTTTACTGAATTGTTTACTGTTTTTGTTTTACTGCCATTGACTAAATTAATGTTTTAATGAATGAGTTAATGAATAGTTTTTTCGGCTATTGAATGATTGAATGGTTTAATGAATGTTTTAAAGAATGATTTAATGAAAGAATTTTTCAACTATTGAGTGAAATAATTTTCATTGTAGATGCATTGTTATTTTCTTTGTGAAATAGTGAACTAAATTGTTATTTGCAAGTATAGGCATTGGGTTTGGGGAGTTGAGAGTGATGTGAGGGGGGGGGAGGGGCCATAAGAAGTTCCACCTTCACGTGGTTGGTCCTGTTTAGTAGAGAATATTAAATTATTCTCGAAACAAAGAGGAGCTCAGTGAATGGTAAGGAATAATACCTTAAAAAACATCTATTTCTATATTTTTACTTTGTAATTTTCACTATTTCTATTTGACTCCTCCATTGGAACTTGTTATAGATAGCGTTGAGAAACATTTCCATAGTTAAGAGGCAAGAAATGGAGTTTTTATTAGATCGATGGCCTTATATACATAGTATTTTTGGTTATCCATGTTTTATCAGGTTTTATATTCTTAACAATTAATTTACTAGAATAGTTGAATAGTATCGTAATTTACATTGTAATAGAATTGTATTTATTTAGATTGTTTTTGTTATTTTCATAAACAAACATAAATATATTTGATGGGTCCTAACATGAAACTATTGCAACAGGACAAAAAATCAAGTATGTTGAATGATGTTTTGAAAGGTAAAGCATAAGAAGACAGTGTGAAGATCCAGAAATCAAGGTATAAATATGTTTTCTTTTGTTTGATTGAGCTGTGTATTGGGTATTTATGCATGTGCACACACATACATTTAGTCGATGATGATGATTACCATACACAAAGGCGAAAAAAAATCAATAGAGGCAAGAATATAGACTATGTAAACGTTCTACAAGTTAGGCAGGGGTCTTTTGACATCCTTGACATTTCTACATTGTTAGGTTCATCATTAAACCAAAAAGTTTGGAGTTGTTCCAAAACAAGAAAATTCTACTTTGAAAAATCTATCTGTTGAAACAACTTGACAAGTGTTTATGAAGTGCACAGAGGCACTCGAAACACATTCCTGGTGAGAAAGAAGGTCATAGGGATTTAGTATTTCACATTGTGCACCTCTCCACATATTTGGATTTTTTTCTCTAGTTTCTCTTGAAAGATAAATGCTTTCCAAAATGGCTTCAAACCCATTTTTCAATTTTCAACCACCCTTACCAAATTGCATCCCTAGCTACAAATATTTTTCCAGATCAATGTTGCGATTTTCATCTTGGGATATATCATTGACGGCCCAGATATACACATATTGGAAATATTAGGGAAAATGTCGGGGAAAATATTAGTAGGCATAAACTTGGACCTGAAAAAATTAGAAAATATCAGCAAGCATAATTTTGGAACTGAAAAACACAGAAAATACCAAAAACATCAGGAACAATAGAAAACTTTAAAGCTCAATAAAGTTTTGGAAATATTGGGAGAAATTGGAGATATTTGCAACATTGTTATAGATATTGATCTGATGCATCGGCATGAAATATTTTTCATTGTAGACCTATGTACATTCTTGGGTGTTAGGTTCAATCCCAATAATACCCACTCTCACAAACTAACAAAAACTTTCATTTAAACTCTACTTCTTGAACCAACTTAACTTAGAAACTACACTCGATGATTTCTTTGCTCCTATGTTTTGAGGTGGAATGTTGGATCCCCCAAAAATTTACTTTGAATAACCTTAAAAAAAATTCCATTGCATTTTAGGTTATGGGATAACGGTGGTATCACATTGGGATAACACCTCTTGTGGGATGCATGAGAATTTCAAAATCCTCCAAAAAATCCATGCAACTGAAAAGTGTAAAATTTTTCTTCCTCAATATCTTTTCTACCAAGTGACTTGTCTTCATTTTTCTATATTTTCATATGATACAGATCAATGGATATCAAGTGAGTTGACCCCTAAAATTTGAACGTGGGAACCTAAATTCATTCATACTATTTTTTTGTCATTACAAATTGACATTGAGAACTAGACATGACTTAGAGAAGTGATGGACTAAATACTGGGCTTGGGATGGAAAACTTGAACTCTAGGATTAAGACTCGGAAAATCAAAACAATAAACAATTCTTGTCACAAGAATTTAGTTGCATATGCATCCATTTATTTAAATATGAGCTCAAAAATTAAAAATATTGGCATGAGTAAAAAATGTCAAAGAAATCTCTTTTTGTCAGCTCAATACTAAGTATGTTGCTAGATTTAGGCGTTTTCGAATTCTGCACAAAAGAACTTTAGGTGTATGAGAGAAACCTTATATTTGGTATCCATAATCTTCTCCATGACAGTCACAGATCTAATATTATTAGTTTAGTTGATTTGTACTTCCATAAACTACAACTAATATTCTTCAGTTTAAATTTGGAGACTGGGTTGGTTCCATGCAATCAATGGATTTTAATATATATGATCAATACTTTTTGAGCCACAAGCCATGAAGATAACCTATGAAATGAAACTTGGTGAGGTATTCTTCATAGGACAAACTTCATTACTTTCAGCAGGTGATGATAGCATGGTCAAGTGGTGGGGTGTCATAATCTAGGTATTGGAGTAATTATGTTTTCTTGATTTTCTTTTCAAATGATTTCTAAATTTTCAACACTGTAGAGCATATTTCCCACTAGTATTCACAGGTCAATTGATTCCTTTTTTGTGTTTATACATGAAGAGTTACTAAATATAGAAGGGAATAAATACTATGTTCGTTGTGGTGTAGCAATTCTATAGAGTGTTGATTTATGGTGTGATTGGGATTTATGGTCATATGCATCTAGCTGGAGTCATTATTTGATTTAGTTTACTTTCTTTACAATTTTTCAAATGGATAGGCATACATGTTCATATGACCAAACAGTACAACTATGGGACTTGTGCAACTCAAATACTGCCTTGTAATTGAAGGTTTATTTGCCACATAGATGTTTGTTTTTTAATACAAATGATGATTTTTCATTAGCATAAAAAGAAACCTTTATATAAGATTTGTTTGTTATATACCTCGCTAGTTTATTTAAGTCTTTTTTTTTCAAAAAATTGAGAAAATTGAGCCTTAAATATTTTGATACACACACTTTATATGAAATGTATGCAATGTAGTCATGGAATTCTCTTGGACTATTAGCTTGGACTTCATCCCTTTGAGGCTGCTAAACCTTAGTTGTGACTGTGTAAGAACTATCCTAGTGGGTTGTGACTATGTAAGACCTATCCTAATGGCTTGTGACTATGTAAGAACTATCATAGTGGGATGTGAATGTGTATCCTAGTGGTATGTGATTGTGTAAGACCTATCCTAGTGATATGTGACCGTGTAAGAACTATCCTAGTGGCCTGTAACTATGTATCCTAGCGGGCTATGATATCCTAGTGGGTTGTGACTATCTTGATCTCTCCTAGCTAGGATATGGACTATCATTTTCTCCCTCAACCTTAATATGAATTGTGGTAACCTCTTATAAGTAGGTCAGGGATGATTTGACCATACCTCTCTGGAAGTGACTTGTTTGCATCCCATCTTAAGCTGAGTTGTGGTTGTGTTAATCCCTAAATGAAAAGGGTCTTCACACTTGGTGACTGAGAGATATTAAATGCATATAAAATAATTGAACTAAATACATTTAGTGTGTCCCTCGATAGTGTCATTTTAGCTCTCAAATTCCATATATCCTAATTGGATGTGTCTTTGACTACAACAAATATCACTTGTTGAAAACAAGATAGAATAGGAATTGAACACAGGAGCTACCTTTGGCCAATGGGTTGTTGTACCATTAAGCTTCACCCCTTTAAATACTAGGAATCCATAATGGTTTGTTTACAAGGTGTGGATTTCTATCTTAACAATTCACCTTCAAATAACACCTTGGCTCAGGTCTCCTTTCCATCACCAACCACTTGCATGTGTTCCCTTGTTGAAAATTGGACATGCTAGGAATCAAAGCTATGATCCACCCTCGGTTGATAAACTGCTTTACCCGGCTGAGGTTATTTCTCTTTTTGGGATGGGAATCCATGTTGGTGCATATAAAGGTGTGAATTGCTATCTCCAACACTATTGTCCTAAAAAATGTCTTAGAGTGAGATATCATGGTAGTAATGTTTGGGAGAAATGGGGAAATGTAGAATCTGAAATAGGGTTAAATGTGAATCATATAAAGAATAAAAAGAGAAAAAAGGGGGAAATTTAAAAAAGTACATGTTGTGAATTATCACAAACACCATGGACCTCTAATAAGTGATGAATATTCCAGATGGAGTCATAGTTGTAGAGGATAAAACGAGGTTGTTAATCATTTGAATAGGTGAATGCACTATAAGAAATATATAAGAATTTTTTATTAATCTCTAACAAATGACCACAAAACTAGGTCATCCAGTTTGGATCTTCTTCCTTATACTGTGATGATAAAAATATATATGGAACACATGAAAATATACCTTGAGAGAGAAAAGATTAAAGTCCTTGGTCTTGTTGGTCCTATGGGTAAAATGGGTTGTTTCCCCGCCTTTATGGTACACCTTGGTATTATGGATATGGTGGTAGCCTTACCACCTTGTTGTAAGGGTCAACCTTCCTGTTGACTTGGGTCAACCTTCTTGTTGCTACTTTTGAGTAGGTCATAACCTCCTTGTGGAAACTAAGGGTTGAACAGTACCTTCTTACTGCTAGTCATGACCTTGTTGGCTTCCCAATTTTGACCCTTGACTAAGTTGCCAGTGCTCATTAGAGTAGTACGTGACTCTATTGATGCTCATTGGAGTAGGCTGTCACCTTGTTGTTGTTCCCATAAGTGTCTTTTAATTCTTTAGTTAGGACTCATGAATCATATTTATACTGAAAGGTAAAAAGATTTGTTTATTAACTTAGATTTATATCAGATCCATGTTGTCCTAGCATGAGACCTCTTTTCCAACATGAAGGGAGAAAGTGAACTCTTGATGTTGCAATCGGGTGAAGAAGGGAGACACCTTCAAAATGAACAATTAAAGAAAGTAATAATCATAATATAATGACAATACAGATGTGTAACGATTGATGTGTCGATGCATGATTTGAGATAGCATAACCTTTGGAAATCATTTTAAGAATGTTGTTTGTGCTGTTGTTACATGCATAAGTGATAATTCATTGCATAGAAATTCCAACAAGTGATTTTATATTTGAGTTATTGTGTGTAATTCTAGATTCATTTCATACTATTGAGGTTATGCAATGAAGAAATTAAGTGAGGAAATTTCCATTAACTGCTAGATGTTTGAGATCTATGTTAGTAGGACATGTTGTAGGTGGATTTATGTGATGATGGAAGCGACAATAAGACCATGAAACGATACAAAATACTATTACCAACAAAGATTCAGTCAACATGAGGGTAGCCTCACAGTTAACTAAAATTCTGATTCTTTGTGGAAGATAGTTGAAATTTTAGAATTGCAATTTTAGATTTAGGTTTGCTAATGAATTTTGATGGTTGCTTTGGTTGATTTAGACTTTTGTCAAGAGGACACACCGTAGGAATATTATGTGTTGATTCCTACAAGAGACAAAATATATGAGCATGAACTCATAGTTAATCTTTGGATTTTTTTAAAATCCATCAACATGCGTCACTTTTCCGACGTGCTTCCGACACTCCGGTAAACACATCCGACGGCCGTGTCATGACTCCGACGCTTCCACCCGTCGGATGACCTATAGTTAGAGTGTCGGACCGCGTCGGAAGGCCAACTCTTCCAGTGTAGGATGGCATCGGTTATCCGACACTTGTTGGATAAAAATACCGACGACAGCGCCATTCCTCTGACATTTCTGTCCGTCGGACGGTCGAAGCTTCAAGGGTCGGAGGACGTCGAATTTTCGACGGTTTATGCAATTTTGATTGGCACTTTGGAAGGAAATACGGTTGAATATGTGACACAATGGTTTGTCGGATCTTCGACCCACATTAGTAGCATATCAAATATCCAACGTTATGCCGCTGACAACAAAAAAAAAGTGTATGTGTTGAAAAGGCGACAGATAAGTGTCGAATTTCAGACATGTAAGGCATCGGAATTTGGGTTGAAATTCTGTTGTGGCTTAATTTGATGCTCTATCATTAAATATGTCAATTGCATGTTCTTTGAATCTAATTTAAATTGATTTTCCAGTTTCCCCAAAATAGACTTTTCCACATGGAAATGGAATCGAGTACACACCTTTCTATTGCTTGGAGTCCAATGAATCCTTATCTGAGTCAACCATCCTTCTAATGGTGTTTGGTGGAGAGAAAGCCACTAGATTATTTCATTTTTTAAGAACTTCAGTGATCCTGTAAGTGCTTCCTTTGATGTATGGAAAGCAGATATTTGGGATGTCCACCATATGATGAGTGTATCCTCTAGCAACAAAAAAGTGTGTACTAAATTCCATGTTCATGTGGAAAAGTCTATATTGAGGAAATTGAGAGGTTAGTTCAAATCAAGTTCAAAGAACATGCAATGGACATATTCAAAGACGGGGTATAGAAATCAACTCTTGTTGAACACTCTCGTAATTATTCCTATCACATTTTAGAAAACGTGAAATTAATCATGAAAATAAAGCACTATTTAAAAAGAAGAATAAAAGAAGAAAATGAGATTGAAAAGGAAAACCATACATTAGATAAAAACGATGGGATGAGACTAATTAACACATGGAAACTAGTCAGTAATGAAATTAACCTTCACATTGACTAAAATGATTGGTCAATCCAACCTCACAAGTTTCTCATATATATTCAATGTATATCAGTGTTGTCTTAAACATAAGATAACCATCTCAATCATGGCATTGTGATCCTTTGATGATGGACTATGAGCTTCCCTGATAAGAGTGGGCATTTAAATCATGACCATATTTTTTTCAATTTAGTCCTTGTATAATGTAATCTCTTTACAATTTTATTATTACTGTTGGTAATAACTCCCGATTGATTAACTATTCCAATGCAAAAGCCTATACTTATACAAATCTCATGGCGGTTGGGTTTCACCTTCCGCTCAGCCTGTTTGGCTTCCTATCTATTCATATTCCTATTTATTATTTATTTACAATAATCCTGATGGATTATTCTAACAATCCCCCTCTTAATCCGAAGGGGTGTTCGTAAGTCCGAGCATGTTTCTGAATCTTTCAAACTTTTCTCGTCCAAGCGCTTTGGTGAAGATGTCTGCAACTTGATCATTTGTGGAACAATGTCGAAGATGGACTGTCTTGGCCTCTACATGATGTCGAATCAAATGATACTTTGTGTTGATGTGTTTGGTTCGATCATGGAATCTAGGATTCTTTGCCAGCTTGATTGCAGAAGTATTGTCGACCAACAATGGAGTGGAGTTCTCTTGTTTTTCTTGCAAATCTTCAAGTATCTTCCTGAGCCATACTATTTCTTTCGTTGCTTTAGCTGCAGCCACATATTCTGCTTCTGTTGTTGAATCTGCTGGAACTGATTGTTTGCAAGATCTCCATGAAACAACTGCTAATCCAAGACTCATAGTGTATCCAGAAGTTGATACTCCTGTCTCCTTATCTCCATCAAAGTCTGAGTCTGAGTACCCAATAAGTTTGAAGTCATCCACTTTAGAGTACTTGAGTCCCACGTCTTGAGTCCCCTTCAAGTATCTTAGAACCCTCTTTGCAGCTGACCAGTGTCCTTCACAAGGTTTATGCATGAACCTTGAAAGTATGCCAACAACATAAGAAATATCTGGTCTAGTTGTTGTAAGGTAGATAAGACTTCCTACAAGTTGTCGATACTTGGTCGCATCTTCAAATTATTTTCCTTCGATTGATGTGAGCTTCATTTTCTGTTCCATTGGAGTAGATATAGGATTGCAATCTGTCATGCAAAATTTCTTTAGTAGTTCTCCAACATATTTTTTTTGAGATAGGAATATGTACTTAGGATGTTGAGTGACTTCAATTCCTAAGTAATAGTGGAGATGTCCCATATCTGTCATTTCAAAGATCTTTTTCAAATCTTTCTTTATAGATGATATATAGCTCTCATTGTTCCCTATCATCAAAAGATCATCTACATACACCACAAGATACACAACAGATCTTCCAACTTTCTTTATAAACAGTGTTGCATCATTAAGATCAAAATGTTCGAAATTTAACTTCAAAATATGCTCGGTTAACTTTTCATACCATGCGCGAGGTGCTTGTTTTAGGCCATACAAGGATTTGACAAGTTTGCATACATTTTGTTCTTTTCCTTTCACAACAAATCCTTCTCACTGAGACATGAAGACATTCTCTTTCAAGTCTCCATTCAAGAAAGCAGTTTTCACATCCATTTGATGAACTTTCCACCCTTTCTGAGCAGCTAAAGAGAGT
>LPNX010587505.1:383020-418858 GCA_001517045.1 Pseudotsuga menziesii
TAATGTTGCACCAGTATCAAGCAGCCAACAATATTTATAAGATGAAAGAGAAGTCATTTCATTAAATCCAAGATTACAATGTGCAACAATACAAAAATCATAAGATTTACTAGCATCTTGGTCATCTTTCTTCTGGTTGTGCTTGTCTTTGATGGACTCCCATGAAGCCCAGCACTGATCTAATGTGTGCCCAGTCTTTCTGCAACGCTTGCACTGCAAATCTGATCTTTTGCTTCTGCCCCCTCTGCCTCTGAAATTTCTTCTTCCTCGTCCTCTCTTGCTGCAGTCTCCCTTGGAAGGGTCTTTGGATTGGTCTTTGCCAGCTAGGGCAGCACCAATACTAGATGCCAAAGAGAGCATCTTTACAACTGTTAGTGTAATTTACAATAATGAACTTGATATGACAAAGAGAATGAGATAAAAGGAAAAACAATAGCCTTCCAGGTCTACAATCTCTGCCAAGGTGATTTACAATCTCAACTTCAGATTTTAAATTGATACAATGACAGTATCGCAGCCTCAATTCGCATCAATTTCAGGGAGAAGAAATCAGTAGATACAAAATATATTAGTCATACACATGCTTCTTTATATCATTCACTAGCAATATATCAGTCTCAGTATTCAGTCTCTGAGATCAGTCTTCAAGTAGGTCTTCAACAGGCTGTAGCAACACAGGCTCGCTTGATACGTAGGCAGCTCTACAGGTTCAGCAGCATTTCAGGAAGTTGAGATCAGCATGTATACACTAGCAATCACATATATCTTCCACACAGTATCAAGTAGCAACCAAGAGCTCATTAAATACACAACAAAGTGTACAAGTAAAACGCAGTAGTCATAGCTCATTTGCCAAGTTCAGGTTTCAAGGTTCATTCATATAGATATAGGTTTTATCTCACAGCTCCAATACATCACTCACGGGCCTCTTTAATAAGCAGCATATATACAGCTCATACAACAGACTCGAGCCTTGCTTGGTTTTAAAAAGTATTCATGACTCCATTCCTAGCACACTTTCTATGATATGATGAACTCAAAACCTAACCAAATAGGTGTTCAGACTGCACGACTACCCAACAGTAATGCAACTACTCATAGACATTGTCTGAGCTTCATAAAACATGCTGGAGCTCAACAATAGCATTCATAACAAAGATGGCGTATTCAAGCAGCAACACCTAACGCAAAGGTTACCAAATATGCTTCATGCTTTTTAAAAAACTTTCAAACAAAGCCCTTGCACCTCAAACAGTTGATCTTTCTAACAGTAACGCAAATGGTTATATCAAATCTATGTATTAACAAGGTAACCAACCAGAATACCTAGAAGACCAACAACCAAACAAAATAGGATGGCAAAGCAAGGCTTGGTGTTTTCAGTTCCATGGCGCATTGATTCCAATCCCTAACGTAGTTGTTGAGTTTGCTGCACAACTGTGTCCCTTTCATCTCCATGCTCCACGCATTCATGCAGAAACCTTCAACGCCTTCACGCAGAAGCAATAGGCCTCAACTCTTCAACGCGGCATTATTCTTCAACGCAGTCTCCAGGCAGGCAGTCTGCAGCAATCTTCAACAGGCTCCACGCTATATATATCAGTCTACAGGCAGAACAATAGCATTTCTTCTTCACGCAGCCTCAGCAGGGTATACAGGCCTCATCAAAACGTAGTATATTATCAATCACCAGTATATTATCACTAGTATGCAATCACCAATATACAATCACGCAGTATATTATCATCAACTATCAGTCACAGGCTCATCAACGCAGTATATATATGCAATCACCAGTATATTATCAGACGCAGTCTTTATATCAATACCGGCTTTATATTGGTCAAAAAATTAGGGTTCACCGATATACCAGCACAATCTCTCCACGCAGCTCTTCAATCTCCACGCTGGTCTGGCAGGTGCACAGCTTTCACCATTGTTTCAACGCACAGCTCCTTAACAACGCAACATATTCAACGCTGGTTTTCACGAAGAAGAGGGCAGTCGTACTCCACGGTGTTCACTCATAAAAACTAGGGTTTCCACATATCTTCGCATGTACATTTTCAAAAGCATAAAGGAAACAATGGTTCAATGTGTGCAGCAATGCACAAACAATCGTAGCTCAGCCTTATCAGCAAATTAGGGTTTATGACAATGGCAATTGATATTCACGCATAAAACAAGGTCACACTATATCGCTGCTGACTGATATTCACACAATATTCAAATGAAAACTCAGTACACGGGCTCATACAACAGATTTATTCCCACGCAGGCTCAGATCAAACTATATCACAGGCAGTCTCTTCTTCAATATGAACACAGCTCCAGACTTAGGTTCTAAGACAAGGAGGCGAGAAGGAAACCCTAATAAGCAGTATGTGGCCGAGACATTGCAAGCCAGACATTCTAGCTGAGACTCAGCACTGAGACTGTGGCCGAGACAACCATAATTCCTTCAACGCAGCACTAGACATGGAGGAGATGAAGCGTTAGGGTTAGGTATCAAACGTATGAGCAGAAAATAAACGCACATAATGAATGTGCGCAGGGGCAGACGGGCGATGGGCAGGCAGCCAGGCAGCCTGAATTAGATATGGCAGAACGCAGGCAGGAGTTATGGCAGACAGCCCTGCTCTGATACCACTTGTTGGTAATAACTCCCGATTGATTAACTATTCCAATGCAAAATCCTATACTTATACAAATCTCATGGCGGTTGGGTTTCACCTTCCGCTCAGCCTGTTTGGCTTCCTATCTATTCATATTCCTATTTATTATTTATTTACAATAATCCTGACGAATTATTCTAACAATTACTAATATAAATTTTAGCTGTTAGCTAGAATAAATCTTTATTATGCTTTCCATTTTATGTGCTAAATGGTTTTAATTGTGTAATATGGTCGACAATTAAAAATCATTTGCCTCCTTTACATAATTAAAAGCCACTTGTCTATTTTATATAGTTAATGTGACTTGAGGCTACAAGTGAGAATATCAAAAAAAGTATTTTTAGATAATTTAGACATAAAAATCATTGATATTATTATCCTTGCTGCAGGCATGTTATTATGTAATCAGTAAGTTAAACTTTATATTAGTTAGCTTTGATTTTATATTAATTAGTTTTGACTTAAATTATTCTTCACATTTATTAATGTTAAACTTTATAATTTTTTTTTTATATTTTGTTAAATTTATTTATCTAATATATTATAAGTTCAATTCTTATTGTGCAATCATTACAATCCAATTGAAAATGACAATTTACTTAATTAATTTAATTTTTATAGTTTTTTAAATATATTTATCTAATATATTATTGGTTCGATTCTTATTTTGTAATCATTGCAATATAATTTTAAATGACAATTTAATTAATTAATGTACTAACACTATAAATTAACATATAACACTTGTCCAATTTTCTTGAAAACAAATTTATTTTTTTATTATTAGATATTTACACAATATTACTTATTTTCTTTCAATATGGACAATAAATATAATCTTACATCATAATAATTTTATATTTTTTTAAATTTATTTATCTAATATATTATTGGTTCAATTCTTATTTTGCAATCCAATTGAAAATGACAATTTTTTTTTTAATTTATTTAACTAATATATTATTGGTTCAATTGTTATTTTGCAATCATTACAATACAATTGAAAATGATAATTTAATTAATTAATGTACTAACACTATAAATTAACATATAACATGTATATAATTTTCTTGAAAACAAATTTAGCTTATTATTAGATATTTACACAATATTACTTATCTTCTTTCTATATGGACAATAAATATAATATTACATCATAATAACAAATAATTAATAAATAATTTTTAAGAGGTTTACAACTGGTACGTTTAAATCTTACTAATACATAGTAAGCATTATAAATCTTAAATACATATTAATTCTTTTGAAATCGAGATGTTCCATTTTGAAATCTTCTTGAACCCATTACAAAATTTCTTCATCCATAGTCATATCAACGGACAACTAAATCGATAGTTTTTTATAAGTAGCCAAAGGCACTCAACACCAATGAAACTCGAACCAATTGATAGAGCATGTCATTTTCAACTTCTAGCTTTTTTTAGCTGAATTCCTTGGTTGGTCAAATCTATAATATTTATGCATACTTGATTTTTTGAGCTTCAATTTAGTTAGCAACTCTATTGTTCAACTAAGATATGGCTATTTGATTATTAGGTAGGAGTCTCTCATTCCTCCTCAATGCATGTTGCATGTTCATTGACCGAAGTTTCTCATCTTTTCCACTGTTTGAGGATTTAATTAAATAGACATTGGGAGAGCCATGATCCTTGAAAGATGGAGCACATATTTGAAAACCGATACCTAGGAACGTTAACACCACCACAACCGAGCACGTTCCTAGATGAAAATGTTTAAACAAAGACCTTGATTTCTCACCTATGTTTACATGGATCCTATTATACCATGTATTCATGAGCCTACTCTACCACAATTCAAGTCATTAATGTCGATGCATGAGGCCTTTGGTGAGTAAATACATATCACATCGACATGTAATAGTGTCACAACTTGTCTTGGATTTAAACCTTCATAGCTTAACTAAGTTTTCCTCTTATTTATGACTTAAAACTAAAGGACTATGGAATATGTGACAAAGAATTAATCCCATATTTTTCTTTTATTGTTATAACACTTAAAGGAATAGCCTTATTCACGTGAAAGTATTATATCAAGTAAAATCTCTTTGTTTCTCATTGATTTCTAAAATGATCTTGACAAGAAAGCAACATTCAGGAATTTAAGTATATCACATACGCTTAAAAATGGTTTTTGAATCCCCTTTAACAAATATATTCTTATTATTTCTTGCCTCTAGATCTCCACTTAGTTATTGGTGTCTTCTCCTAATCTCCAAGTAAAACTTGCTTCATAATTTCCCAAATACAATCCCCCACACCTCCCACTCAAAATGTATATTCAAATTTTTTAATAAATAATATTAATTTATAATAGAACCTATTAGAATATAAAATTATACATATTAGTAAATTGTAATAAATATTATTAATTATGTCCACATCATTAATTAATGCTCTCCATCAAGCAAGACATTAATTGAAAGATAAAAAAAATACATAGTATATATATATTTTATATTAACAAGTTCATATATTTTCATTTTGACTATCCCTTTTTTTCAGATGGAAAGATCCACAGGAAACCCAGCAATACTTCCCCACATTCGTGGATGGTAAAGGTGGTAAACCGCTGACCATCCTAGCAGAAGACCTAACCCCAGAGGACTCAAGGCTTGAACCCGTGACCTCCCCCGAATTGAGAGAGTGTGCGAACGTCTTACCAATTGAACTAACCCTTAGAGCTTCATTTTTTTTGACTATCCCTATCCCTATAAACAACGGAAGAAAATACTACATAAGACAAATAAGAAAAATATCATTTCACATCAACCCATTAATTTTGGTTTACTGGAAGTTACATTTCCAAAATGTTGCCTAACTTTACCCCAAGCTTGTAAGGATTCTTATAAAATTGCTGCTTGTACGATATAATTCCACTAACTACTAGCTATGATTGAGGCCCACGTCCTCATATTCCTTTCACCAAAAATTGAAGAGAAAGGCATATGTATAATGTACGGTGGCCATATGATAATAATAATGAAACATTGTTGGATACGAGGGCGACTGGGCGAGGCATGCATTTTCAAGGGCCCCACACTAACAAAGTGCTTGAAAAAAGGCCATGCCTATAATGTGTTCAGTGTACAATGGATATTCGATTTTCACATAGGTTGAATTGGTTTCGTTAACTAAATGTTTAGAAGGGAGATATATGGAGGCTTAATTTTATGGAGAAATACCTAAGAATAATGCAAATAATGTTTTCAAGAAGGAAATTATTCCATAGGAAATGGTGATCGTGTTGTTTGGACCACTACTAAATCGAATAGGCTTAAATCAATGTACGAGGTCATCTATCTACCTAACCTATTAGAACACTATAATGCATATCACTAGGAGCTTAGCCACAAGTCACATGCCAATAAAAGCTATGGCATTTTTATGATTATGTATATACACATCTTTTATGCATTACTCTCTAGCACATACAAAAAAACCCATTACAATAACATTCATTACAACTTTTGCTAAACCATCGATTACAAATAACAAAGGTTTCTTTCGAAATTTTTGCTAGATAACACTAGAAGCATCTAAAAAAAACTTCATTAGAAGATGGTTTTTGTAATGTCCATTAAAATGACACTGAATGTAAAGGTAGAGAGTGCAGAATTAAAGCACCTAATCTCATGGGATTTAAACCATTAACCTACACAAACCATCAAATTATCGACAACGTCTTCACAACAATGAAACCAACTAAGTGAGCTAACCCTTGGGGCTCCACCTTCAACTTATAAGTAAAAACACTACAATATGAAATTGAAATTTATTCTGAATATAGATATCATTAAGTGAGACAAATCTATCCTTCCAAATGAAACACGTTTACTTTTATGAGATAAACTAAATGTATTGTTGCAACATTCAAATGTGGAAACCTATACATAAGGTGAGAGATATCTCTAAAAATATGAAAGGGAAATTTAAATTTCACAAATTCGCTAAGATTAAAGCATATCATATTTAGTACGATCTATAAGATTTCCAGGCCATGCATCTATTTAAAAACACATGGCAATTGAATAATACATTAAGAGTTGTCAAGCTTTTGAATAAAAAATTAAACTCTTGATAAATATAATGCAAAAGATTTACATTTTCAATCTGTTTCAAAACTCTAGATTATGGTAATGTAGAAAATTTTAAGGATCTATGTTTTTCATAACATCTAGAAACCTTGACAAATCTTACTAATTTTTAAATTTTTAACATAAAATGTTTGGTGTTATTTTTGTAAAAGTATTTAAAATTCAAAGGATTTTATGTAGTTTTTGAAGACAATTAGCGATGTTTAGAGTAAAAAAATTTCATCATGTTGAATTCCAAGGGTGACTCATTTTAGAAAAAAAAGTAAAATTAGCACATGGGCCAAATTTCACCTCTAAAATTTTCCTTGAAGTTGAACAACTTTGTAATAGAAAAAGGAGTATAGATTCTCATGCCTAAATAAATTAAAAAAACTAATTCAATCTACTACTACTATGATCTTCCCTACTCCACCCACTTAGGCCTTCAAAGGTGCATTACCTCACGTACTATTCAAGCAAAAATACTATCTGACAAAACATAAAAATGAAAGTAGAAACAAATTACTATAATATCCATCCACGAAGAGCTTCTTCTTGAGTAGTCTTCGATGGTTCTACTCCATTCAGGCCCAAGTGCTCCTAATCCACAAGGTTGGATACAACAAGAGACTCTACATTGTACTCCAATTCCAGGTCTTGAGAGAAAAATATGGACTTGATGTTCACTAAGGGCGAGGGAGGCCATTGAGGGAGGGTCCCTTAAAGGAGTTAGAAATCACATGAGAAGTAGAGACAACTTCTAGAGCAATGCAAAGGTGTGACATAATCCTACCAATTATTTTTTGTAAAGAGTTTACCTACTCAAATATATCTAAATGTTTGACATGTTGGATCCTCCCAACAATATCAACCCATTTCTCCCATTCTCAAACTTCTATAATATGTCACACTTATCACTGAGTCCATTGCTTTGTTGAATATGAGTAATGAATTAATACTTCCATTTATTCCACCTTATAGTCTAATTCATAATACTACAGTGTACTTTTGATCTATCCTTGCTCCAACATTTCAAACTCCATTCCACATGCTCAAGTTCACATTGTATGAAACAACTAATTCTCGAATGGCAATGTGCTATCACAAATGCAATAATCGAATGAAGAGAGTCAGCCCAAAACCTTTCCAAACAATATGTAATGCAATGAGCTTTCCTTGGCTTGGAAGAAGAGGGGAACCCTTGACATTGGATTAGAAATAGGATTTACTCACCCATATTTGGACAATATATAATGGGGAAAATCTTAGGGGCAAAATTTATCCCATGGTCTCATTTTTAATGTGTTTTTACAAAAAAGATTTGCGATTACCATTTTTTTTCTAAAATGATCAACTCAAATTTAATAGGATAATTTTTTACTTTAAACATCACCAAAATTGTCCATAAACTATATAAAATCCTTAGAAATTTGAATATTTATACAAAAATATCACCATATAGTAGGAAATTTAAGAATAGTAAGATTCATTGAGATTTCTAAACTTTAATAAAATTATGGATCCTTAAAATTCCCCTATAAGTCTTTAATCCTCATAAAGTCTATATATATATACCCAATCATCGCACTCCTATTTTTATTCCAACCCTAAAAACAATTGTTTATTATATCGAAAAAACCACCCCGAACAAAATCACTTAATAATCAGAAACCAAAGGTTCTAAAGCAACACAAAACCATCTCAGCTGCTAACCCCAACCACTACACTCACCACCAAAAGCACGATTTTATTCTTACTAATATAAAGTTTATTTTTGTCTTGCTGTAATAAATATTATTACACTTTCTCGTTTATATGCTCAATGGTTTTGATTATGTAATATGGTTCGATATTAAAAATCCCACCCCTCGTTTACACATTTAAAAATCAATTGCCTCTTTTACATAGTTAATGTGAGTTAAGTATGCAAGCGAGAATATAAAAAGTATGTTTAGATAATTACAGATTAAAATTTAAAAAAAAATTAATTTATTAAAATAAGGAAAATATCATTTCACATCAACCCAATGATGTTCAATTACTCACAAGTTACCTTTCCAAAATGTTTCCTAAGTTTCTCATGAGGTTGTAATAATTCCTATAGTATTATTGCTGGTACGATATACTTCCACTAAATACTAGCTATGATTGAGGCCCACGTACTCAGATGTCTTTCACCAAATTGAACAGAAAGGCCTATGTACGGTGGCCATATGATAATAATAATGAAACTTTGTTGGATACAAGGGAGAGGCATGAATTTCCAAGGGCCCCCTACTAACAAAGTGCTTTAAAAGAGGCTATGCGTGTAATGTGTTCATGCACAATGGGAAATTCGATTATCAGATAGGTTGAATTGGTTTCGTTAACTAAATGTTTAAAAGGAGATATATGAAGGCTTAATTTTGTGGAGAAATATCAAAAAACAGTTTCACTTTTGCCAAGGTGATGAGGAGTTTTCACAAGATTGCTAAATGTGAGGCTTCTCATCATTTGGTAATTTTGTAAAAGCCTTGCAAGACATTAGTATATATGGCTCAAAAATTTCACGACATATTGCCACAAATAAGTTAAAATCGAAATTTTTGTGCATAAAGAGATAAAAATTTTGAAAAGAAAATGTTTCAACCCTCGATAATCGTCGCTATAGCGACAAAAATAACATTTCATTGCTACAGCGACAAACGTTCGTGGAAATAGCGATGAAATCACAAACTTCGTCACGATAGCGACGATAAACTTAACATATGGAACATCAACGGTCATCATAGTAACGGTCACTGATTTTTGTTATTGTTGAAATTTGATCATTGTGCATTTTTGCTGGAACCGCCGTGATCATTGATTTATAAATACATATTCTTAAGACATATTTCAACAAATTATTTGCTATAGTTGCAACCATTTTTTGTTGATTGTTCGATCTATGATTGGAAGAGTCTGGTACTGGTTTAACACATTAATTTTTTTTTTTATCTCCTTTGGTTTCTGGGTTAGTATTTTTAAATTCTTTGTCTCCTTTAATGTGTAGGGTCATACATAAAGTGAGTCGACTATTCATTTTCTTCTCAATACTAATGTCTATATAGATTTGTCGCTTAGAATTTGATAGATACACATGATTTATTTTTAAAGACCATAGATAGACATTTACTAATTAGATTTTTCACTTTCCATGTCACGCCCTTTAATTTCCTATCTCCTTTAATATATATATATATATAATGTATTCAATTTACTTATATATTGATTGATTTTTTTGTTCTTATAGGCTATTAGAATGTCAAATAGATATACTTGGGAAGAAAATAATAAGAGGTATGTTGAGTTTAAGACACCATTGGAGGCGAAGGATGATGGAAAGTGTTATTTCCGTTGCAATGATTGCAGGGGTTTGCGAACAAGAAGAATTTTAAGAACAACAACTGAAAACATTGTAAGGAGAAAGGGCATGCTGAAGGGGGGTATGAATATTGTCCCTTGGTAAGACGTTATTCATTACATAATGTACTTCTTATAATAGTATTGATCATGTATTCGCAAAATGTTTTATCATTTTAAATATATGTGTTGTATATTATACACTAATGCTATTACATTGTTTGTAAATATAAAGACAATGCTTCCTAAATGTCGACCACCAGAGAGTTATTTGCCACATAATATTAGAAATACTACTTTACAAGGTGAGGAACATGGAGATCAGAATATTGATGATCGAGTTCTTAATGATCCTATGGACAAAGATGACATTATTGATACAAAGAGCGAAGATGAGATAAATAGATTGATCGAAGACACATTTGCTCCATTGAATCATGATGACAACATCCATGATATTCATAATGTTCCTCTACTCGAGAATTCCCAAGAACCTCTTTATGAAGGATCAACAACAAATATTATATCTGTTATATTGTTGTTGGTGAACTAGAAGGTTTTGAATGGTTTATCAAACACTTGTTTTAGACGACTCCTAAGGTATGTAAAGTTGACTATTTTTCCTCTTCTTTTAGTGTTAATTAATTCATAAATTAGGGGTATGCAATATTTATGACTTATATTGTTTACATTTCATTTTTTTGTCAATGTTGTAGATTGTTGAGTGAGTTTCTAGTAACCACCATCACATAATTTACCATGCACATGTTAAGAGGTATTCTTGATTATGAAAGAAATTGGAATGGAGTATCAAGCTATTGATGCATGTCCTAATGATCATATTATATATATTATGGACACTATGCATTAGAAAACAAATCCACACAATGTGAGTTTAGTAGATATCAAACTGATCAAGTAACAAAAAAGGTGCCTCACAAAGTTCTTCATTATATTCCCGTAATTCCACGTTTCGAACGACTATTCAGGTGCCAACGTATACAACAGTTTATGGATTAACATGCAAAGAACAGAAGTGAATATGGTGTTCTTCGAATGCCTGTAGATGGTTTTGCGTTGAATAACATCAAAGAAAAATGGCCAATTTTTAAAGATGAACTTCGTAATGTTAGACTTTCATTGGAAGCTAATGGTTTCAATCCATTTGGAGAGCTTTGTTCTACTTACTTAGAGTGGCTTGTTTTTGTCATAAACAATAACCTTTCTCTTTCTATGTTGACAAAGAGAGAGCACACAATGTTGGCAATGATTATTCCAGGTTTTTTTGGAAGTAATTATAAAGTTATTTTTATTGATTTCTTTATTTAATTCCTACATGAGAACACCTTTTATATAGTGGGACACATAACTAAATAGCATTTTATGTTGAATGATCAATTAGGTAAGTACCAAGTTAAAGATATGAATGTATGTATTGAGCCTCTTATCGATGAGCTATTGAAGTTATGGGCTGGAATCACTTTGTATGACATCCCCAAACCAATATGGTAGAAACAATTTTAGTTCCATGGAATACTTGCATGAACAATTCATAATGCTCCCGGGTTAACACATTTTTGTGGTATGTAAATTTTTGTTGCACGTCATTAAAATTATATGTTTTTAAAGTAAATATCATGCATTTGTTAAAAATTAATAATATTTTGATTCTAGACCATTAATACATATATATTGCAATTCTTCAAACAAAGGGGAAATTTGCATGTCTAGTACGTGATCCTGGGATAAAATCTTGTCGTTCAAGAAGTTTAGCAAAGGAGGTATTTGATGAGTATATGCACTTCTTCCCTAGGAACCATAGGCATCTAACTACCGATAAAAAAATTCAATGGTAAAGAAGAGAATGGAAAGAAACCACGAAGAATGACACCTCACCTATGGAAGTCAGAATATAATAGAAATCGTCGAGGTATGCAAATTGCATATGTGTTAGAATTATTAATCCTCCCTTGTCCAATTTGGTCATATGTCTAAATCAGGAGTCATCTCTAAATCAGGATTCCTTTAAGTCTATTTTTAGTCACTAGCACCATTGGGTCTACTTGGCCTAATTGGGGCACATGTTCCAGTTACTAAAGTGTGGGGAACACTAATTGAGGCCTGCTGCCACTGATTGCACTTGCATGCATTAGTTTAGGAGCCTCCTAGATCAATCCCTACAAATTAGGAGCCACTGGGAGTGTCGATACCAACCAAGTTCAGTTGAGTTGAGTTGGTGACTAGTCAAGCTCAATTAGGAGTGAGTTACATTTAGTTCTAGTCTTCTACATTCAGTTAGCGCTAAATTTGCATGGATGCATGCAGGAGAGGCGCATTTCTCACCTACCTCAGTTAGTTAGGCTTAGTTAACATTGAATTAGACACTTGAGTTATGATTTAGAACTCTGATAAACTCTGATAATGATTTAGACAAGGTTAGTTAACCATTCAGTAAAGTAGAGTCTAATCAATTCAAATTTCCTCACATGGATTCGAATTGCATGTGGCTATTTAGCCATTGTACTTCTTTGTAATTATTATCTGATTACTTTTTATTAATGAAAGCATTCATAGTTGCAAGCCATTTTTGCACTGTTTCATTATTCAATTACTGAGTAAATTGTGTGATCTATTTTTCTGAGTTGTTTGTTGATCCATAGATCTATGTGCTCAATTTAATATGGTATCAGAGCCTCGATAGGACAAGGCACTTCTCCTACTATATATCCATACTTGGATCAAAATTTTTGAGCAAAATTGCTCCTTCCAGTACTGCACCAGAAGCGGAGAATTTACCACTTAATATCCCAAGTTAAGGGATTGGTTATCAAGCTTGCTTGATCAACTATACTGGGTGTGAAGGAAATTCCAAAAGTGCAGACTGTCGACCTTATTTTGTCTGTTTGATTGTGTGATTTATAGGTTTATCATTCCTCTTCACTGCATTCACTACAAGCAGCTTATTCTCCTTCACAACATTCACTACAACAACTCAATCTTTTCCATTGCATTCTAGATGGCCTATCCAGTGGATCTCCTCACTCCTTTCAACTATCACCAGTGGAAGGAGGAAATGGATATGCAACTACACTCCAAAAGACTTTTCAGACTCACAATGGAGGCATAGAAAGAGCCAATTCATTATGTTGATAAAGAAAAGTATTGGAATAGGCTTGATGAAACCTACGGATGCTTGTGCCTCTCAATCTCTCGAGATATTCTCTTCCACATCAATGGATTGAAGACTCCGAAGGAGGTTTGGGATAGGCTTGCCTCTTTATTTGATAAGAAAGATAATATGAGGGTCTATCAGCTGGAAAATGAGCTGATTTCTCTTCATCCAACCAATTTCGAAACACTCAATGACTTCTTCACAAAATTCAAGAATCTAGTGTTCCAATTGAAGCCGTGCAAGGTTGAGAAGGAGGATGATCAACTCATCCTTGCCATTCTCTCCAAACTTGGTGCAGACTATTCAATATTTGTATCAACATTTAATTCTGTGAAGCTCTCTACTTCAAATTGGAAGATTCCTACTCTTAACTCTTTCATTGAATCTCTCACTCAAGAGCATGACAAGTTGATCCAAATAGGGATTATTCGATCTTCCAGAGATCAAACACTTGTTGTGGGAGGACCTAAGGTAGCGAATGATAAAGGGAAGCAAAAGGATGAGTCTCCTATAGAGAAAGAGCAATCAAAAGATCCTTCAGGTTCGAAGAGAAACAAGAAGAATGGAAAATGAAAGACACTATGTTCTTATTGTGGAAGGGGATTTCATCCAGAAAGCACTAGTATGAGAATAAAAATAGATGAGACGTCTCTTCTTCTGAAGAAGCATAACATTACTGTACCTTCTAGCGCAAGGAAGGATGACCATAAGGAAGAAACTGAAGAATATGAAGAGACATGCCATGCACTGAAGGCTAGCTGCTCCATAACACATGCCTTCCCCATTGATTTTGGAGCTTCCAATCATATGGTTGCATCTAGAGAATAATTCTCTTCCTTGCAGTCTCTTGATGGTCCTAGTATTTAGATGGGAAATAGCAATAAAGTTCAAGACAAAGGGAAGGGTTCTATCAATATTGAACATGGAAAGTTCAAAGATGTGCTTTATTTTCCCTCCCTAGCTGCAAACATGTTATCTGTATACCAGTTGACTCATACTGGCTCTCCAAAGCGAGCCATATTTAGTCATGACTCAGTGGAGATCACAGATATCTATATTGGGA
The DNA here is from genome assembly GCA_001517045.1 of Pseudotsuga menziesii. Classification (NCBI taxonomy): domain Eukaryota; kingdom Viridiplantae; phylum Streptophyta; class Pinopsida; order Pinales; family Pinaceae; genus Pseudotsuga; species Pseudotsuga menziesii. Next base: position 397,429 of record LPNX010587505.1, read on the forward strand.
ACATCATAGCGAAGGGTGCTACAAATCATGCCTCCAAGGCATATGAGTTCTCACACTTCATGCCATTTTCAGAACCAGTGCACTCTCAACAGCCACTTGCAAGGGAAGGTTAAAACATTTCATCTACATATTTTGTAGTTTCCACTAGTATTGCAGAACCAAATGTATCAGTTTATGAGATTGATATTTAGGGTGATTCAGATCCAGATCTAGTCCCTCCTTCCAAACGGGAAGATAAGATGACTGGAAATCAATCTGACACTAAGAAGGGAAAGACCGGCCTTGTGCTATGTCATGCAATATTACCTCCTTCAGAGAGATGCAATAGACTCCCTGTAAGATGCTACATGGAAAGGGCTTAGTCTCACTACATTCAGAAGAATAGAGTTGATCATACACCTCTTCATCCAGCAAGAGACAAAGGTTATATTCCTCCTTCCTTCCATCATCATTTTGGGAGAAGATGGAGAAGTCTACATGCCAGGCCCCAGGATACCTGTGCATAGAACATCATGCATGTTGCTTCGCTACATCATAGATATTGCAGCAACACATTTTCAAGTTTTTCAAACTTGAATCCTGATTCTATCTGCTTAGTTAGAGGGGGGGATTTTTTCCCATGTGGTTTTTTCCCCAGCTCCTTATATTAAGCAGTTACTTTACTTTACTTGATGTAATGGGTGACCTATGGTCTTAGTTACTAGGGATCATAGATTTTCTAAGTTAGCATTCATGGGGGGTCTTAGGATTATTAATCATCCCTTTTCCAATTTGGTAATATGTCTAAATCAGGAGTCCTTCTAGTCTATTTTTAGTCACTAGCACCATTGGGTCTACTTGGCCTAATTGGGACACATGTTCTGGTTACTAAAGTGTGGGGAACACTAATTGAGGCTTATTGCCAATGATTGTACTTCCACGCATCAGTTTAGGAGCCTCCTAGATCAATCCCTACAAATTAGGAGCCACTGGGAGTGTCGAAACCAACCGAGGTTAGTTGAGTTGAGTTGGTGACTAGTCAAGCTCAGTTAGGAGTTAGTTACATTCAGTTCTAGTCCTCTACATTCAGTTAGCACTATGTTTGCATGGATGCATGTAGGAGAGGTGCATTTCTCACCTACCTCAGTAAGTTGGGCTTAGTTAACATTGAATTAGACACTTGAGTTGTGATTTAGAACTCCGATGAACTCCAATAATGATTTAGACAAGGTCAGTTAACCATTTAGTCAAGTAGAGTCTAATAAATTCGAATTTCCTCACATAGATTCGAATTGCATGTGGCTATTTAGCCATTGTACTTATTTGTAATTATTATCTAATTACTTTTGATTAATGAAAGCATTCACAGTTGCAAGCCATTTTTGCACAGTTCCATTCTTCAATTATTGAGTAAATTGTGTGATCTATTTTGTGAGTTGTGTGTTGATCCATAGATCTATGTGCTCAATTTAATAATATGTAGCATATATAAATATGTAATATTATGAGTTTTATATTTCTTTTTCTAAATTTTCTCTACCATGGGTGTCATGAATTATTGTTAATGTGTTTTAGTTTATGTTTAATGAATATATTTGAGGAATCAATGGGCTTCCACGAGGAATGAAGAGTTATCCCATACAATTCAGTATGTTGTCTTACTATGAGCACCTACAAATAACTCATTTGTCTGATACAATGCATGTTGGGAAGAATATAACATAAATGATATGGAGGATATTAGATGGAAGGATTGACAAAGATAAAATTAGAAAAATTTGTAGTGACATTGCAAAATCCAATCACACATTGCAAAGTGTAATTATTTCCAATGTCGGATATGGGGACCAAAATATTAGTCTTCCATGGTTATTGACAGAGCAACAAAGAAATTCTATAAAAGAGCTCATTCAGAAAATAAGGTTTCCGACGAGGTTTTCGTCGAACATACAAAATATCTTAAAGAAAAAAAAGGTGATTTTGGTGGTGTTAAAACTCATGACTGACATACATTCATTAAGGTAACTATTTACGCATATAATTTTCATTTAGTACATCTTTTTGGTAATTTTTTTTATCTTATTTGGAAACATTAAATAATGATCTATTTTTTTTACAATACATTCTACCTCTATCTCTCCTAGATAGATTTGATGACAACATAAAACATGTTATATATGATCTTGGTAAATACATGAGGTAAGTAACAATTTATATGCATGAAAATGTTTTTTTCTCTTTGTTGCATAGGTCATTGGCATATTTTTTTTACCACTTAGAATTTTATTATATATGCCTCAATCTTGTTGATCACTGTTATTTTCTTGCATCATTTGTAGGTGGCTTTCATCTAAAGAAATCCATAAAGAAGATATTAGGTATTAGAAGAGATAAATTCCTCATCTAATGTGTGAAATGCAGAAGTATTTACCTCCAACATTTTTCAATACATAAGAACACTATCTCATACACCAAGTTGAGGAGATTGAATTGTGCAGACCTGTAAACTCAAGGTCAATGTGGATGGTGGAAAGGAATTTGAAGTCATTGAAGGCTTTTGTTAGAGAAAGAGAATGTCCAGAGGGTTCTATGGTGAAGAGACTCTATGGTATATCAATCCATGGTGTACATTATTTAGTATCTTCCAAATTAAACAAAAAAATCAATCTGCCTCACATTTGGCATGTCAACTCCATCAACAAATTTGAAGGGGCGGTCCTGTTAGGGAAAGGTAGATCGAAGAAAGTGAACGGTAGTTGAATGGTGTAGATTAATTTATTACACAATTCATTTTTCAATTTCTTATATATAAATATAATACTTAAGTAATTTTTATTATTCCATCAATATTTTAAGGTAAACTTAATTGCCTTTAATGTTAACTAATTTACAATTCTTAATTGCTATTTTTTCATGTAGTTGGTCATGTATGGGATGCATTAAATTTATACATTGCAAACAATATTGATTGGATAGAGGAATAGATAGAACAATGTACAAAATTCTATAGTACCTTATCATGAGAAGTGGATAGTAAATTGATTAAAATAGTGCATTGTTATCGAGAAGAATATCCCAATGAACTTAGGAAAAAGAAAATTAAATCCTTTTCTCGTTGAGTTGGTACACGAGGGAAAATATGAGTAATAGAGGATGGTTTCATCATAAATGTACATATCATGGTATGGGAGTAAAATTCCCTTTATTTATCTTATATTCCTTTTGCGAACCTCAAACCTTTCTTGGTTTGTTTATTAGCATTCTGGTTTTTTCATTGGAAAAAAAGAAAAAACTCAAGATTCTTGAAATATTAACTCCATTATACAAAACAATGCAAATAAAAGATTATCAGTGTTGACTATTTTCTTGTAAATAAACATTTTCAAATCAAAATTAAAACTTATACTTTATTATTTGAAGCCTCAATTCTTCACACAAATATAATTTATTTTTCATCGAAAAACCTCCAACCACCACACTAACCACCCAAAGGACAATTTCATTTTTTACTATAAAATTTAGTTTTTAAATAGAATAAATATTTATTATACTTTCACTTATATATATAACAATTCCTAATCCTCACTCTTATTTTACAAGGAAAAAGATATACTTTCGCTATTGTTTATATTAAAAAATACATATTTGACAAACATATAAATAAATAAATAATAAATTATTATATCTAAAAAAACACCCCCAACAAAAACCAAAGGTTCTAACACAAAACCATCTCAGCTACTAACCCTTACCATTACACTCACCACCAAAAGGACGATTTTATTCTTACTAATATAAAGTTTATTTTTTTGCTATAATAAATATTATTATACTTTGTCGTTTATATGCTAAATAGTTTTGATTATGTAATATGGTTCGGAATTAAATATCCCTCCCCTCGTTTACACAATTTAAATTCACTTGCCTCTTTTACATAGTTAATATGAGTTAAGTATGCAAGAGAGAATATAAAAAGTATGTTAAGATAAGTATAGATTAAAATAAAAAATATTGTTTTATTAAAATAAGGAAATTATCATTTCACATCAACCAAATGACGTTAAATTACTGACAAGTTACTTTTCCAAAATATTGTTTTGTAACTTTCTCTTCAGGTTGTATCATTTTTATAGTAGTTATTATATACTTTTATTAAGTACTAGTTATTATGATTGGCGAGAGCTTTCTATTGAGCTGCATAGTCTTAAATACTCTGTCAACTCATGGATCCATCCATGAGTCTATCCATGCTCATATTAACTACTAGCTATGAATGGTGAGAGCTATCCATTGAGATACATGGATCCACGCAAGAGTCCATCCATGCATGAGCTTCGGCAACAAACCGTTTCGTTCCCTTGACGTACGATTTGACGTGCACTTTTTTTAATGGTGTGCAATAATTTAATCATTTATGTCGTTGTCCATATCTTATTATTAAAATTAAAGTATAATAACTGTCAACCAGTTAAGTTTAAACATGACTATTAAGATTTTGATATATCAATTAATTGCTTATATATATAGTTGGTGTTATTTTATGAGTGACACATTTCATATTTTATTGATAGTGATATTTTGTAAAATTTTAGTTATATATATATTTTTTAAATTAACCTTTACCTGATTATTAAGATTTTCATATATCAATTAATTGTTTATATCTATATCTATTTATAGATATATATACATAGTTGGTGTTATTTTACGAGTGACATATTTCATATTTTATTGATAGTGATATTTTGTAAATTTTTAGTCATATAATTTATTGTTAAGCGTTTTGTGTCGATGTTATTCACTTAGGTACAACACTACGAATAGGGAGTTTAGTATTTGTTGATGTTTGATTCAAGTAAAGAAGAAGTAAGGGTATTAAAAATGATAAAATATCTATACTATAGATTTGGTCAAAGTTGGTATAGATTTGCTTATTGAATAAAAAACATGTAATTTGAGTATTATATAAGGATTTTAAAAGTTTGAACTTTGAAATTAAGGATTTGTTAAATTTTAGATCATTAGAGAAAGTGTGTGGAGGTGAAGTTAAAAGGAATAGTATGTAAAACGCTAAACATGAGCATGAAAAGTTTTGAGAGTGTGTAAAGTGTTGAAAATGGGGGTGAGAAATATTGAATCAAATTAGAGATTAACTACAATTTTGGGATACAGTCATTGAGTATATGTGCATTTACGGAAGGAAAAATACGCATATACAGAAGAAAGATTCTGTATATGCACATTTACAGAAGGAAACATGTGCATATACAGAAGATATCTCCCATAAAATAGCATTTCTGCCTTTCGTAAATGCGCATATATAGAAATTATATGTGCATTTTTCCTTCCATATATGCGCATTTACGGAAGGAAAAATGCGATATACATAAAAGAGCTTCTGTAAATCCGTATTTCTGCTTTCTATAAATGTGCATATACAGAAGAAAAATGCACATATACGGAAGGCATATGCGCATATACAAAAGAAATATACGGAAAGCAAGGCATATACAGAAGGAATAAATGTACATATACAAAATAGAGCTTCCATATATGCACATTTATACCTTTCGTAAATGCACATATACAGAAGGAAAAATGCGCATATATGGAAGATAGAAATGTGCATATAGAAGAGAGCTTTCGTATATGCGCATTTTGCCTTCCGTAAATGCGCATTTACGGAAGGAAAAATGCACATATACGAAAGCTCTCTTCCGTATATGTGCATTTTTCCTTCCGTATATCTGCATATATGGAAGACAGAAATGTGCATATACGGAAGAGAGATTCCGTGTATGCGCATTTCTGCCTTTCGTAAATGTGCATTTACGAAAGGCAAAATGCGCATATACGGAAGCTCTCTTACGTATATGCGCATTTTGCCTTCTGTAAATGCGCATTTACGGAAGGATGAAATGCACATATATGGAAACTCTCTTTTGTATAAGCGCATTTTTCCTTCTGTAAATGTGCATATACAGAAGGAAAAATGCGCATATAATTTCAGTAAATGCGCATTTACGAAAGACATAAATGCACATTTACGGAAGATCTCTTCCGTATATAGTCATTTTTTCTTTTGTAAATGCGCATATACGGAAAGAAAAATACGCATATATGAAAGAAAGATTCCGTATATGCTCATTTTTCCTTCTGTAAATGCACATATACTCCATGACTATCTCCCAAAATTATAGTTAATTTCTATTTTGATTCAATATTTCTCACTCCCCTTTTCAACATTTTACACACTCTCAAAAATTTTCATGCTCATATTTAGCGTTTTACATACTATTCCTTTTCACTTCACCTCCACACACTTTCTATTCTAACACATAATGATCTAAAATTTGACAAATCCATAATTTCAAAGTTCAAAATTATTTAATCATTATATGATACTCAAATTACATGTTTTTTATTCTTTAACCAAATCTATACCAACTTTGAACAAATCTATGGTATAGATATTTTATCCTTTTTAATACTCTTACTTGTACTTTACTTGAATCCAACATCAATAAATACTAAACTCCCTATCCGTAGTGTTGTACCCAAGTGAATAGCATCGACCTAAAACACTTAACAATAAAATTATATGACTAAAAGTTTTACAAAATATCACTATCAATAAAATATGAAATATGTCACTCGTAAAATAACACCAACTATGTGTATATATATATAAACAATTAATTGATATATGAAAATCCTAATTTAAAATAAAAAAAATATAACTAAAAATTTACAAAATATCACTATCAATAAAATATGAAATGCGTCACTCGTAAAATAACACAAACTATATATATAAATAATTAATTGATATATCAATATATTAATAGTTATGTTTAAACTTAACCGATTGACAGTTACTATATTTTAATTTTAATAATAAGATATGGACATCGACATAAATGATTAAATTATTGCACACCATTAAAAAAAGTGAACGTCAAATCATACGGCGGTGGAACAGAATGGTTGGATGCCGGAGCTCATGCATGGATGGACTCATGCATGGATCCATGAGATGACAGAGTCTTTAAGACTCTACAACTCAATGGATAGCTCTCTCCCACATCCTCAGATGTCTTTTACCAAATTGAATAGAAAGGCCTATGTACGGTGGCCATCTGATAATAATAATGAAACTTTGTTGGATACGAGGGGAGGCATGAATTTCCAAGGGCTCCACACTAACAAAGTTCTTTAAAATAGGCTATGCATGTAACATGTTCAATGCACAATGGGAATTTGATTATCACATAGGTTGAATTGGGTTCCTCAACTAAATGTTTAAAAGGAGATCTATGAAGGATTAATTTTATGGAGGAATACCAGAAAATGGTTTCACTTAATGTAATTGTAACTTCGGAATGTATTCACTTATATTTCTCATCTATTATAACCCAATCTTTATTCCAGGATGTTCTTGTGTCATGTCACGCCCTGATGTTCTGATCGGGAGAATCAATAATGTAAACAAGTCATGTCAAGTCATTGTGGGTAACCCTCCTATTGTCTAAGGGTTAAAGTCCCCGCAGTTTCGGGGCACTAGGGTTATTAGACTCTCTATTGAGGTTGACCCTAGTAGGGTTTTAGTCATGTCAGGATTAGTATAAATAGAAAGATGGACTCTCTATTTAGAACACATCTCATACACACTCAAGTGTAGTGCATAGTTGAGGAAGAGAAAGACACTGGGGCAAGAGGAAAGAGCTTACTGCTATTGGGAGATTGTCTTACTATTTTTGGGTTTCACTTTGGTGTTGATTCTATCTCAGAGGAAGTTGCGGGGTTTTATCCATTTATGGTTTCCCCAAGGAAAAACACTATGTTCATTGTCTATTGTGTTTGATTGCTGTGCTTGTTGTTCTCTCAGTTAAAGATCCTAATGATATGCTAGCTTAATGTTGAAAAACTAACATGGTATCAGAGCTAACCTGAGAAGAAGACACTGTGCAGCCGCGGGAACTAGGGCTTCATATTTTGTGGATCTCTCTCCACATATTTTCAGCAAAAGTAGGGTGGAATAACTCTCCTCCTTGGGGCGCATCTTTCTGTTGAAGCATAATCCAATTATGAGGTTTTTCAATTTTGGACCCAACACTGCTGCCGAAAATTAGGGCTTTTCACAGAAGTGGAATTTTTCAGTGATCCCAGGCATGGATTGATCTCCTCCCCAAAATTGAAGTTAGGGATCAATTTCAAAGCATTTGGTTGGACAGAAATCCGGAAAAGCAAAACCCTAATCTGCTCCTGAACCAGTACTGCAGGATTTCGGCTTCAAATCCAGATTTGACATCTTGACCTAGTAAGATCTAAATATTTTGTATTTCCATTTGAGGTTCTTAGTTAAGATGTCTCATCATACCAATCTTGATGAAAATATTGAGGGAGCTGATAACTTCCGAGCTTGGAAGTATAGGATCTCCCTAGTCCTGGAAGAAAATGAGTTGGACTCCTATATCCAGGAGGAGGTTCCAGTTCTAGAGGGAGATGAGGCCAAGGCCTTACATAAGAAGAAGTTGGTTATGGAAAAGAGGATTATTGCAGATTCTATCAAGGATCACCTCATTCCACAGGTTTCCTCCCTCAAGACACCTAAAGTCATGTTTGATGCCCTAACCAAACTATTTGAAGGGAAGAACATCAATCGGAAGATGACTCTAAGGAACCAGTTGAAGAATGTCTAGATCCAGAATGAGGAGACCATCCAGTCATACTTCACAAGGGTCTCCCAGATCAAAGAACAACTAGAAGCCATAGATGAAGAAGTGGAGAATGCAGAAATTGTGATGACAACATTGACTGGCCTCCCTAGGTCATGGGATTATTTCATCCAAGGAATATGTGCTAGGAAGAAGTTGGTCAAGTTTAGCAGACTGTGGGAAGAATTCTCTCAAGAAGAAGCTCGGATGGTAGCTCGAGAAGAAAAGATGGGAAATGAAGATCAAGCTCTCACAATACACTCCAAGAAAGGAAGAAGGGAAAAGCATCATCACCAAGGTAAGCATTCTCATAAAAAAGGTTCATCTAAACTCAAATGTTACACATGTGATGAAATAGGACACTTTGCTAGAAACTATCCCATGAATAAGAATGGATCCAAGAAGAAGAGGAACTCCAAAAGAAAACATCATGCTCACACTGCTGAGGATGATGATCCTCCAAGGAAGAGAGTAAAGCAAGAAAGTGAAGACTCTTCAAGTGAAAATGAATATGTTCTGATTTTTGCTCTCATGGGAACTGTCACTCATGAAAGCAAAGATTGTATTATTGACAGTGGGGCTTCCAAACACATGACAGGTTTCAAGGAATCCTTTGAGAAACTATCCAAACATAATTCACCCCATAAGGTGAAACTTGGGTATGACTACCAATATCCCATAAAAGGTAGTGGTGAATCCTCCTACAAGCTAGACTCTGGAAAGTCTATAAAAATGAAGGATGTTCTATTTGTACCAGGATTACAGAAGAATCTTCTATCCATATCGGCACAGGATGCAAAAGGCATGAGGGTTGGATTCATAGATGGTCAATTCATCATGTGGCCAAGAGGAAAGACTATTGACGATGCATTAGTGATTGGAGAACAAGAAGGAGGTTTATACAAGCTGAAGGGCCATTCAGAACAAGCTATGATCCATGACACAGTAGAGCCAAATGAACTATGGCATAGAAGGCTTGCACATGTGCATTACAGAGCACTGCCACTTGCAAGCAAAGCTGTTGAAGGTCTTCCAGAAATTCAAGCAAAGCATGAAGGAGTCTGCAAAGGATGTGCGAAAGGGAAGAATACAAAGAAAACATTTCCAAGTAGCAAGAGCAAGGCAAAAGGAATCTTGGAAATCATCCACTCTGATGTATGCATACCAATGTCATCAAGTTCACTAAGTGGGCATGTATACTATGTTTCTTTCATTGATGAATTTCTAGGAAGACATGGATTTACTTCATGAAGAACAAAGATGAAGTGTTCAGCAAGTTCAAGGAATTCAAAGCCTTGATCGAGAACCACACAGAAAAGAAGATCAAGAACTTTCGATCAGATAACGACAGAGAATTCACATCAAATGAATTCAAAGACTTATGCAAAGAATTAGGGATTAAGAGGGATTTGTCCACTCCTTACAATCCACAACAGAATCGGGTTGCAGAAAGAAAGAATAGAACTATCATGGAAACTGCAAGAGCGATGCTTCATGATTAGGATATTCCTATGCATCTATGGGCAGAAGTAGCTAGAACAATGGTGTATGTACAAAACTGTACTCCACACAGAGTACTCGAGAACAAGACTCCTGAAGAAGTCTTCTGTGGCAAGAAACAGAAGTCAGCCATCTCAGAATATTCGGCTGTCCAGTGTACATATATATACCAAAAGAAAAGAGAACAAAACTAGATCCTTCAGGAAAGAAGGGTATATTTGTGGGATACTTTGAAAGATCGAAGGCTTATAGAATATACTTCCCAGGTTACAAGAAGATCGATATCAGCAGGGATGTAACATTTGACGAAGACACAACTTACAACAAATCCAGGAAGAGACTTGCTGAAGAACCTGAAGAATTAGAAGCTCCTAGAATTCATGATATAACCATGAATGAAGAAATTCAAGAAGAAGATCAAGAATTTGAAGAACCACATAGACCCGTAGATCCACCTCAGGAGAAGAATACTCACAAGAGGAAACCTAATTGGGTACGAGAAATTATCCAAGGTGCGGAAAGATATGGAGCTCCAGAAGAGAATCACAGAGAAAGAAAGAGAACCAGATCCTGCTCCGAATATGTAGCCTTACTATGTGATGTTATCGATAAAGAACCTTCCAGTTATGAAGAAGTGGCAGAACGAAAAGAATGGAAGGATGCAATGATCGAAGAATATTAATCAATCATGAAGAATTATGTTTGGGATGTTGTCCCAAGACCAGAAGGGAAGTCAGTTGTAACTTCCAAATGGATCTACAAGATCAAGCATGCTGCGAACGGTAGCATAGAGAAATATAAGGAAAGATTTGTGGCTCGTGGCTTCTCACAGAAGGAAGGAATAGATTATGAAGAAACCTTTGCTCCTGTAGCTAGATACACTTCCATAAGATCGATACTTGCTTTGGCTGTAGTAATGAAATGGAAGATACACCAAATGGATGTCAAGACGGCTTTCTTGAATGGTGTAGTAGAAGAAGAAGTGTATGTAGAACAATCACTTGGTTTTGAGACACATGACAGGGAATCTCATGTGTGCAGACTGAAGAAATCCATGTACGGTTTGGAACAGGCACCCAGGACATGGTACGATAGAATTGACAGCTTTCTATCCAGTTTAGGCTTTACCAAGAGTAAAGCAGATTTCAACCTTTACTACAAGGTTGAATATGGCAACCTAGTGATGCTTCTACTGTATGTAGATGATCTGTTTGTAATAGGTATGGATGGGTTGATTGCTGATATGAAGAGAAAGCTTGCTGCTGAGTTCGAAATGAAGGACTTGGGAATGATGCACTATTTTCTAGGCATAGAGGTGTGGCAGAATGCAGATGGAATCTCCCTCGGACAAGGGAAGTATGCAGTAGAGATCCTGAAGAGGTTCAGGATGATGAACTGCAAGGCTATGGCCACACCTATGGCATCGAACCTAAAGCTATTGAGTGATGCTTCATTAGAGATGGTTGATGCTACGATGTATCGTCAGATGATTGGGTCCTTGATGTATCTGATGAACACGAGACCAGATATTTGCTTTGCTGTGAACACCTTGAGCGAGTTCTTGATAGATCCAAGACATGTTAACTTGATTGCTGCAAAGCATATTCTGAGGTACCTGAGGGGTACAATTGATTATGGGCTCAAGTATGAGGCGAATCAGAAGATCAACCTGGAGGGTTATGTTGATTCAGATTGGGCAGACAGTGCCATCGATAGGAAGAGCACTTCAGGGTGTTGCTTCAGTATGGGATCAGGTGTGATCTCTTGGTTTAGCAGGAAGTAATCCTATGTGGCACTGAGTAAAACTGAAGCATAGTATGTCGCAGCTTGTTTAGCTAGTTGTGAGGCAGTATGGCTATGAAAGCTACTGTCTGATTTATTTGATCTCCAGATGGATGCTACTTGTATACATTGTGACAACCAGAGTTGCATGAAGTTTTCAGAGAATCTAGTGTTCCATGACATGTCTAAGCATATCGAGATCAAGTATCACTATATCAGGGATATGGTGCAAAGGAGAGCAGTGAAGCTCCAGTATGTTGAAATGGAGGAATAGATAGCTGATGTGTTGACGAAGCCATTGGCTAGGGTGAAGTTCGAGTATTTCAGGGAGAAGCTTGGTGTTCTCCAGATAGAGATTTCCTCCAAGGGAAAGTGATGAGTCCCAGAGCCATTCTGTCATGGTGAGAGGATTGGTTCCTTCCATGGTCATATGTAAGGGCTGAGCCATTCTATCATGGTGAGAGGATTGGTTCCTTACATGTCAGATATGAGTGTTGAGATCCATAGCCATTCTGACGAGTAGGTCAGATGTAAGGGATGAGCCATTCTGTCATGGTGAGGATTGGTTCCTCCCATGTCAGATATGAGTGCTGAGCCATTCTGAGGTGACTGTAGGATTGGTTCCTACATGATTAGAAGTAAGCGCTGAATGCCATTTTGGGAATGGAGGCACCTGGTCAGTTACCAGGTAGCTCAGTCTGGGACTGGGGGCCATTCTGATATGACTGTAGGATTGGTTCCTACTTGATTAGATGTGAGTGCATGCCCTTCTGAACATGCATGTTGGATTGGTTCCTCGCATGTGTCAGATGTAAGTGCAGAGCCCTTCTGAACATGCATGTTGGATTGGTTCCTCGCATGTGTCAGATGTAAGTGCAGAGCCCTTCTGAACATGCATGTTGGATTGGTTCCTCGCATGTGTCAGATGTAAGTGCAGAGCCCTTCTGAACATGCATGTTGGATTGGTTCCTCGCATGTGTCAGATGTAAGTGCAGAGCCCTTCTAAACATGCATCTTGGATCGGTTGCTCGCATGTGTCGGATGTAAGTGCAGATCCTTTTTGAACATGTATGTTGGATTGGTTCCTCACATGTGTCAAATATAAGTGCTGAGCCTTTTTGAACATGCATGTTGGATTGGTTCCTCACATGTGTCAAATGTGAGTGCTAGGCCTTTTTGACAGGGTTGTGGGATTGGTTCTCACATGGTCAGATGTGAGTGTTGGGTGTGCCTTTCTGATGTGATTATAGGATTAGTTCCTACATGATCAGATGTAAGTGCTGGGCGAAGACCTACATGGTGGCTAGGCCTACATCCAGCATGAAAAAGGGCTAGCTCTGTATAAATTCCCGTGACAAGAAGAATCATGAGATAGCACTTGTGAAGATTCAGTATTGATGATCCAACAGATATGATCCAGATCGAGTGATGATCCAGATCTAGAGATGATGCTCCAGAGATGATCCAGATCGAGTGATGATCCAGATCCATAAATGATGCTACAGAGATGACCCAGATCGAGTGATGATCCAGATCCAGAGACGAAGATGACTTGAAGACAAAGAAGACTTGAAGACAAAGATGAATTGAAGATGCAGATGACGAGAAGAACCAGAGAAGAAGATCAGTGATGAAAATTGTGTCGAGAGAATACCTTCCTAGTTAAGAGGGAGTGTTAATGTAATTGTCACTTCGGAATGTATTCACTTGTATTTCTCATCTATTGTAACCCGATATTTATTCCAGGATGTTATTGTGTCATGCCATGCCCCGATGTTCCGATCGAGAGAATCAATAATGTAAACAAGTCATGTCAAGTCATTGTGGGTAACCCTCCTATTGTCTAAGGGTTAAAGTCCCCACAGTTCTGGGGCACTAGGGTTATTAGACTCTCCTAGTGAGGTCGGCCCTAGTAGGGTTTTAGTCATGTCAGGATTAGTATAAATAGAGATCTGGAATCTCTATTTAGAACACATCTCATACACACCCAAGTGTAGCGCATAGTTGAGGAAGATAAAGACACTGGGGCAAGAGGAAAGAGCTTACTACTGTTGGGAGATTGTCTTACTGTTTTTGGGTTTCACTTTGGTGATGATTCTATCTCAGAGGAAGTTGCGGGGTTTTCTCCATTTATTGTTTCCCTGAGGAAAAACACTGTGTTCATTGTCTATTGTGTTTGATTACTGTGCTTGCTGTTCTCTCAGTTAAAGATCCTAAAGATATGCTAGCTTAATGTTGAAAAACTAACACACTTTCGCCAAGCTAACGAGTAGTCTTCACAAGATTGTTAAATTTGTGTGAGGCTTCTCATCACTTGGTAATATTGTAAATACCTTGCAAGATACTAGTACATATGGCTCAAACGTTTCACGAAATATTGCCATGAATAAGTTAAAATCAAAATTTTCGTGGATAAACAGATACTTTTTTTGGAAATAAAATGTCTTGGTCCTCGATAATCGTCGCTATAGAGACATAAATTAGATTTCTTCGTTATAGAAACAAATGTTCATGGAAATAGCAATGAAATCACAAATTTCGTCGATATAGCAACGATAAACTTAAACACGTGCAAAATCAGCGGTCATCATAGGAATGGTCATTGACTTTTTGTAATTATTGAAATTTGATCGTTGTGCATTTTCACTTGAACACCGCTATCATTGATCTAAAAATACATGTTCTTAAGACACATTTCAACAAATTATTTGATATAACTGCAACTATTTTTCCATTGATTGTTCGATATGTGATTTGAAGAGTCTAGTACTGATTTAACACATTGAATTTTTTATCTCCTTCAGTTTCCAGGTTAGTATTTTTTAATTTTTTTGGCTCATTTAATGTGTAGGGTCATACATAAAGTGAGTCATATATTCATTTTCTCCTCAATACTAATTCCTATATAGATTTGTGGCTTAGAATTTGATAGATACACATGATCTATTTTTAAAGACCATAGAGAGACATTTACTAATTAGATTTTTCACTTTCCATGTTACGTCGTTTAATTTCCTGTCTCCTTTAATATATATCTAATGTATTCAATTTACTTATATATTAACTGAGTTTTTTTGTTCTTATAGGCTATTAGAGTGTCAAAGAAATATACTTGGGAAGAAAATAATAAGAGGTATGTTGAGTTCAAGGAAACATTAGAGGCGAAGGGTGATGGGAAGTGTTATTGCCCTTGCAATGATTGCAGGGGTTTGCGAACGAGAAGAATTTTAAGAACAACAGCTGAAAAACATTATAAGGAGAAGGGGAATGCTGAAGGGGTGTATGGATATCATCCCTTGGTAAGATGTTATTTGTTACATAGTGTAATTCTTGTAATAGTATTGATCATGTATTCACAAAATGTTTTATCATTTAAAATATATGTGTTGTATATTATACACTAATGTTATTAAATTGTTTGTAAATATAAAGACAACACCCCCTAAATGTTGACTGCCAGAGATCTATTTGCCACATAATATTAGAAATACTACTTTACAAGGTGAGGAACATGGAGATCAAAATATTGAAGACCGAGTTCTTAATGGTCCTATGGACTAAGATGATGTTGTTGATACAAATGATGAAGATGAGACAAATAGATTGATCCAAGACACATTTTCTCCATTGGATCACAAGGAAAACCTCCATGATATTCATAATGTTCCTCTACTTGAGAAGTCCCAAGAATCACTTTATGAATGCTCAACAAAAAATATTATATCCACTATATTGTTGTTGGTGAACTTGAAGGTTTTGAATGGTTTATCAAACACTTGTTTCACATAGCTCCTAAGGTATGTAAAGTTAACTATTTTCCTCTATTTTTAGTGTTAATTAATTCGTAAATTAGGGATATGCAATATTTATGACTAATATTATTTACATTTCATATTTTTGTCAATGTTGCATATTGTTGGGTGAATTTCTTTTACCACCATCAAATAATTCAGTATGCACATTTCAAGAGGTATTCTTGATTATGAAATAAATTGGAATGGAGTATCAAGATATTGATGCATGCCCTAATGATCATATTATTTATTATGGACAATACGCATCAGAAAACAAATTCCCACAATGTGAAATTAGTAGATGTTGAACTAATCAACTAACAAAAGGGTGCCTCATAAATTTCTTCGTTATATTCCCATAATTCCATGTTTCCAACGACTATTCAGGTTCCAAAGTATAGTACGGTTTATGGATTACCATGCAAAGAACAGAAGTGAAATGGTGTTCTTCGTATGCTTGCAAATGGTTCTGCATCGAAGAACATTGAAGAAAAATGACCAATTTTTTAAAGATGAACCTCGTAATGTTATACTTTCATTTTTAGGCTGATGGTTTCAATCCACTTGGAGAGCTTCGTTCTACTTACTTAGCGTGGCTTGTTTTCATCATAAACAATAACCTTCATATTTGTATGTCGATAAAGATAGAGCACACAATGTTGGCAATGGTTATTCTAGGTATTGTTTTGAAAGTAATTATATTATCTTATTGATTTCTTTGTTTAATTGCTGCATGAGAACATCTTTTATATACTAGCGAGACACATAACTAAATAGCATTGTATGTTGAATGATCAATTAGGTAAGCACCAAGTTACATATATGAATCTACATATTGAGAATCTTATTGATGAGCTATTGAATTTATGGGATGACATCACCTTGTATGACATCCCAAGACCCATAGGGCATAAACAATTTCAGTTCCATGGAATACTTGCATGTACAATTTATAATGCTCCCGGGTTAACACATTTTTGCGGTATGTAACTTTTTGTTGCATGTCATTAAATTTATATGTTTTAAAGTAAATATCATGCATTCTTTTTAAATTAATAATATTTTGATGCTATAACATTAATACATATATTTTGCAGGTCTTCAAACAAAGAGAAAATTTGCATGTCCAATATGTGGTCCTAGGATAAAATCTTGTTGTTCAAGAAGTTTAGCAAAGGAGGTGTTTGATGAGTACATGCACTTCCTCCCTAGGAACCATAGGGATCAAACTACCGATAAAACAAAATTCAATGGTAAAGAAGAGAATGGAAATAAATCACTAAGAATGACACCTCTCCTATGGAAGTCAGAATATAATAGAAATCCCCAAGTTATGCAAATTGAATATGTATCATATATAAACCTGTCATGTTATGAATTAGATATTTTTAATGAATTTTCTCTACCATGGGTGTCATGAATTATTGTTAATGTGTTTTAGTTTATGTTTAATGAATGTATTTAAGGAATTAATGCGATTCCACAAGGAATGAAGAGTTATCCCATACAATTCAATAAGTCGCATTACTATGAGCACCTACAAATAGCTCATTTGTTCGATACAGTGCATATCAGGAAGAATGTAACATAAATGGTATGGAATATATTAGATGGAAGGATTGACAAAGATAAAATTGGAAAAAAAATGTAGTGACATTGTAGGAGCCAATCACACATTGCAAAGTGTAATTATTTCCAGTACCGAAGATGGGTACCAAAATATTAGGCTTCCATGGTTATTGACAGAGCAAAAAAGCAATGCTATAAAATAGGCCATTCAGAAAATAAGGTTTTCGACGGGGTTTTCATCGAACATACAAAATATCTTAATGAAAAAGGTGATTTTGGTGGTGTTAAAACTCATGATTGGCATACATTCATTAAGGTAATTATTTACGTGTATAATTTCCATTTAGTACATAATTATAGTAATTGTTGTCTCTTATTTGGAAACATTAAATAATGATTTGTTTTTTTCTATAGTATGTTCTACCTCTATCTCTCCCAGATAGGTTTGACGACAACATAAAACAAGTTATATATGATCTTGGTAAATACATGTGGTAAGTAAAAAATTATATCCATGAACATGTTTTTTCTGTTTGTTGCATAGGTTATTGGCATATTGTGTTTTACAAATTGGAACTTTATTATATATGCCTTAATCTTGTTGATCACTGTAATTTTCTTACATCATTTGTAGGTGGCTTTCAACTAAAAAAATCCATAAAGAATATATTAGGTATTAGAAGAGAGAAATTCCTTGTCTAATGTGTGAAATGCAGAAGTATTTACCTCCAACATTTTTCAATGCAAAAGAACACTATCTCATACACCCAATTGAGGAGATTAAATTGTGTAGACCTGTAAACTCAAGGCCATTGTGGATGGTGGAAAGACATTTGCAGTCATTGAATGATTTTGTTAGAAAAAGAGCACATCCCAAGGGTTCTATGGTGAAGGGCTATATGGTATATCAATACATGGTGTACATTAGTGACTATCTTCCAAATTTAGCAAAAAATATCCGATTTTCCTCGCATTTGTCATGTCAACTCCATCAACAAATTTGAAGGGAAGGTCCCGTTGGGGACAGGTAGAATAAAGAAAGTGAAAGGTAATTGAATGGTGTAGCTTTAATTTATTATATAATTAATTTTTCAATTTCATATATATAGATATATATATATATATATATATAATAAGTAATTTTTATTATTCCATTAGTATTTTAAGGTAAACTTAATTTCCTTATGATAACTAATTTACAATTCTTAATTGTTATTTTTTCATATAGTTGGTCATGTGTGGGATGCATTGCATTTATACATTGCAAACAATCTTGATTGGATGGAGGAATGGATATAACAATGTACATAATTATATGGTACCTTATCATGGGAAGGGGTTAGTAAATTGATTAAAACAGAGCATCGTTATCGAGAAGAATATCTCGATGAAATTACACAAAGGGAAATTGATTTAGCATGTGGTTTAAAAGATAAAAGGAAAGTATATTTACCCTGCTCTTTTTTTTTCATTGTTTCCCATTATATCAATGTATTTATTTCGTTTATTGCTTATTATACATTTATTTACTAAGTCAAGCATGATACAGTTGATACACCACAAGGCTCTGAGGTGCAATGGTCCTAACTTTTGCATCAAAAAGTTAGATGACAAGAAGAAAATACCCGATGGTGGGATAACTGCATTTTTTCCAAGTCACTAATGTTTTCTGTATAAGTGATAAGCATCCAGAAGTATATGAAAATAGGTACTATGGTTATTGAGAAGATATAATTGAGTGTGACTTTAATTCCTTTAAAATAGTTTTGTTTGAGGTCAAATGGTGCATGCTATGAATGAATGAATGTGATCCCTGTTATAGCGTATTTCACCACACTAGGTGAATCACACATTGTATGGCCTTCCCCTGTCCCGCTGCAGACTCATTAGCCCCTATGGACCATTTTTTTCCTTTTGATGTATCGTTGACCATCCCTAAAAACATTAGAAAAATGATATACGTGGCCTTTTCCCCGATAACCGCGTACATACGCGGATATTCCCTCTATAGTCGCATACATCGGGATGTGTGCATAATCCAAAACTGTTGGAGCGTTCCTTGACTTGGATCCGACTCATATGACTCCTGGCCTTCCATATGCCTTGAGATCACACGGATTCGACCTTTTAGTATCCATTTGAAAAGCTATATAAGGAACCCATTGAGACATTGAAAGCATAAGAGAGAATTGAGAGTATCGAAACTATAGTCCATTGTTGCCAGAACTATACTTGAGTCTACTTCCCTTTGTCCCTTTGGAGCACTGTTGTGTTCTTCCCAAGCTTGCCTTTGTTAGTGAGCTTGCTATCGGAGTGATGGAGGATTGAGGTGGTGGAGGCCCAATTGGGGGATTTAGTTTCTCCGGTTCGCAAACATGCCGTTAGAGGTTGTCACTTGTAATCTCTGATTCATATTAATAGAAATATATTTTCCTGTCCAGTAATGTGTATTTGAATGAATATTGTATCCATTGGAATATGTCAAATGCTTATACATTATTGATTATATATGCTAGAATAGATCTAACACCATGAAATATAGTATGCTTGTATTGTTTACTTGTTGTTGAGGACGTGCTATAACAATTCAAGCTAAAGATTGGAAAGCTCAACGGGGATCTACTTCAACCATCCGGAATAAGGTACGAGGTTCGATCCTTTAGTGTTAGATGTTTTTATTTCTATTGCATATTGGGAAAGATTGATTTCTGGAGTCTAGTTTTCTGTTGTGGTACCCCAAGCCATAGGAATTTCTCTCCGTAACAAAATTGGCGACTCCGTTGGGGAGTTCCTAGTAATTGTCCTTTGGGGGTTGATCTCTTGGCATTCAATGTATTTGAATTGCTCTCTCTCTCTCTTGTTTCTGTGTCGGGTATGGGGGCATGTATGCCTGGTAGAGCCTGATTGGTGTGAATTTAGTCTCAGCCTGTCTGTTTGCCTTGAATTTGTGCATCTTTTTCTTCTTGTATGCGGGTTTGTCACTTACAGTCACGTATACACGCAGGTTCCTCTGGGATTTCTGCGTATACACGCGGGTTTACTGCGCACAGTCACGTATACCCTGGTTTTTTACCTTTTTGTGGAAGATAGTGGATTGCTGGGTGAATGCTGTTAGTTGCTGAGTCTCCTTTGGCACTGCCTGAGTCTATTTATACCTCTGTTCTTGACCAAAAACGTTTTTTTTAGCCTAAATTGTTTCTTTTAGGAAAGTTCTTGTCATGGCATCTTTGATTTTTTGTTTGAGATTAGTGCATTAGAGTCCTTTTGCCTTAGTGTTTTGTTGGAATGCTTTTTATGTGTGCTTGCAGAGTCTGGGGTGGTTAGAATCATTCTTTTGCTTTTCGTATCTCTTTATTTTCAAAAAATCCAAAATATTTGCTTATCATCATGCATTGCATTATGCATTGTACTTGCATTAGATCTAGATTTGCTTTGGAGTATAGTTAGGAATTCATATAGGGAAATTTGCATTCAGCATTTGAAGAAGGAAATTTTGCATTCACATAGTACGCATACCCTGTTTTCATGGACACAATGCATTTGCATTGATTGTTAGGTGTGCATTTTACTTCTTGTTGCGTCATAACACCATTAGTTGCACGACCATATCCTATTTTTGAGTAATAAAGCCAACTAAAATCAACGCTAAATAAAATGAATTACACTCTTTTCTTTTCTAGGGTGCACCAACAAGCTTAGGTTTTAGGATCTTGGAATAGTTCATTGTAAGTTAATTCTCCAAGATCACTAAACTACAACAGCTAGGTGTCTGTCCAGGGAGTGTGTGAAATCCTTGGTATAACCAGCGTTCTCAGGAAGCTCCTCTCAAAAGGGATTCAAGCACTAGGCAGTGTGAGCGGTTGTTGATTGGGATAACCCCTGGTCGAGAACTGTGTAGCACCGACGATATAGCCAGGATTGTATTCGTATCTGGGGGCTCTTTCAGGAGTTTCGGGCTTTGCTACCCTGCCCATACGGTCAATTCCGCCTGCGACTGTCCGCCTGAGCGTTGATTATATTGAGGTGACCTTAGTGACCTTACCTAGGATATTGAGGGGGTACGTGTAGAGGTTATTCTGCATGTGTCCC
>LPNX010587505.1:429101-453910 GCA_001517045.1 Pseudotsuga menziesii
GTATTGTTGTATTGTTTACTTGTTGTTGAGGACGTGCTATAACAATTCAAGCTGAAGATTGGAAAGCTCAACGGGGATCTACTTCAACCATCCGGAATAAGGTACGAGGTTCGATCCTTTAGTGTTAGATGTTTTTATTTCTATTACATATTGGGAAAGATTGATTTCTGGAGTCTAGCTGTCTGTTGTGGTACCCCAAGCCATAGGAATTTCTCTCCGTAACAATCCCGAAAGAACTATTATTGAGCATGCCAATGGATTTACCATGGTTAATAAAATGGAAAATGAATCAGGTATAGAGCCTTATGTTCTTCCAAGTCAATGTGAGCAGGTATTTTACTTAGAGGTGCCAAGTAAAGCAGGTTGGTCATACATTGTTAGATATGATCCAAGAGGAAGACCTACCAATTATAATGGGGCAGAGGAAGAATAAAATGTTGAAGAAGAAGGTGATGCATATTAGGAGCAGTTGGTCATCGACGTAGATGTGTCAGATGAAAAATCTGATCGAGAGGATGATCATCCAAATGATGTAGCAGATAATGACATAGTAAGTTATGATATTGATTATGAATATATAACCAAAAATGACATTGATGATGATGCTGATATGAGCGATCATTTCAATGATAGTGATTCTAAACCAGATGATAATACACATATTCAGTTAGATGAAAAAGAATAACAATGGTATTGTAGCATGTTGGAATCTAGGAGGTATGTGCATGACAAGCCATACGATGATTATTCCAGGTAGTTGTTTATACAACATCTCATTTGACGTATTTGTTGCACAATGCCATATATATTTTTTTCATTTAGTCATAGAGATATTTATATATCTAAAATGGTTGTAATAATTATTTATTGTATATGTTTGAATCATTTAGGTAAGCACAAAGTTAAATATATGAATGTATATATCGAGCCTCTTATTGATGTGCTACTAAAGCTATGGAATGGAATCACTAAGTATGATGTCTCTAGACCAATACACCAAAGGAAATTTCAATTCCATGCAATCCTTGTACGAACAATTCATGATTCCATAGGGATAACACATCATCATCATCATCCTCAACCTCATCGTCAACCTCTTCCTCATCACTATCCTCCTCCTTCATCCTCCTCCTCCTCCTCATCATTTCCATCATCATCACCATCATCAATGGTATAATCATAACCATCATCACTAATGGTATCATCATAATCATCATCCTCAATGGTATCATCATAATCATCATCATATTCATCCTCCTCGGCATCATCATTAACATCATCATCATTATCATCATCATCGCCATCATCATCGCCATCGTCATCATCATCATCACCACCATCACCATCACCATCATTATCACCATCATCCTCATCATCATCATTGACATTATCCTCATAATCATCCTCCTCATCATCAATGTTATAATCATTATCATCATCAATGTTATCATCAACATCATCATCATCATCATCACCATCACCCTCATCATTTTCATTGACATCATTCTCATCATCATCCTCATCATCATCATCAATGTTATCATAAACATCATCATCATCATCATCACCATCATCACCATCACCATAATCATCTTTATCCTCATCAGCATCATCCTAATTCTCCTCCTCCTCCTCCTCCTCCTCCTCCTCCTCATCATCATCTTCATACTCATTAAAATCATCGCAATCATCATCATCTTCATCTTTATGATCATCAATGGTATTATCATAATCATCATCAACAATGGTATCATCATAATCATCATCATCAGTGGTATCATCATAATCATTATTATCTTCATCACCCTCCTCATCATCATTAACATAATTAACATCATCATCATCATCATCATCATTTCCATCATCATCATCATCACCATTGTTATTTCCATCATCCTCATCATCAACATCATCCTCAACCTCATCCACATCATCATCGACATCATCCTCAACCTCATCCTCATCACCATCTATGTTATAATCATAATCATCTTCATCATCATCATCATCATCGCCATCATCATCACCATCATCCTCATCCTCATCATCGACATCATAATCAACCTCATCCTCATCCTCAACCTCATCAACATCAATGTTATAATCATCATTGTCATCAATGTTATCATCATCATCATGTTTATCCTCATCATCATCTTGATGTTCATCCTCATTAGAATAATCACAATCATCACCATCTTCATTTTTATGATCATCAATGGTATCATAATCATCATCATCAATGGTATCATCATAATCATCATCATATTTATCATCATTTTCATCATGGATAGCATCATCATCATCATCATCTCCATCATCATCATCACCATCATCATCATCACCATCATCCTCATTATCATCATCGACATCATAATCAACCTCTTCCTCATCCTCATCCTCATCCTCATCAACATCAATGCTATAATCATCATCGCTATCAATGTTGTTGTCATCATCATCATGTTCATCCCCGTCATCATCACCATGTTCAACCTCATTAGAATAATCACAATCATCATCATCTTCATCTTTATGATCATCAATGGTATCAAAATAATAATAATCATCAATGGTATCATCATAATTCATAATCATCATCAATGGTATCATCATAATTCATAATCATCATCATCATCATCCTCATCATCATCATGGATAGAATCATCATCATCATTATCGTCATCATCACCATCATCATCACCATCATCACCATCATCATCACCCTCATCATCATCCTCATCCTCATCCTCATCATCAACATCATAATTAACCTCATCCTCAGCCTCAACCTCATCAACATCAATGTTATAATCATCGTCATCTTCATCCTCATCATCATGGCTAGCATCATCCTCATCCTCATCATCGACATCATAATCAACCTCATCCTCATCCTTAGCCTCATCAACATCAATGTTATAATCATAATCATATCCATCTTCATTTTCATCGTCATCATGGCTAGCATAATCATGATCATCATCATCATTGGCATCATCACCATCATCATCACCATCCTCCTCCTCCTCATCATCATCGACATCATAATCATCCTCATCCTCATCCTCAGAAAAAATAAATTAAATGTTTATTAACACACTACCCACTATTATCAATGTTAATTCTCTTTATTACTTGTCCTAACTAATTTTTAACCAATGCTTTTAAATAACAAAAATATTGAAAACTTTTCTTCGAGTTTATAGAAGCAAAACCATGTGTTCCAAATTGATGATAAAGGAAAGTGAGAATATGCTATAAACCAAAATAGGATGGAGTGTAAAATAGCTTTGTTATGTCATTATGAAATAATTCAAGTAGTGCTTGTGCTTGCCATGATTGACCAGATTGAAATGGATTTTTTTGATGCTTACCTAAGAAACCATGACAAACAACATTATTGCATGAGACAAGGGTTAGGCCATGAACCATTTGGTTCTTTGAAACTTGTTACAAGTAACGA
Organism: Pseudotsuga menziesii; assembly: GCA_001517045.1. Lineage (NCBI taxonomy): Eukaryota > Viridiplantae > Streptophyta > Pinopsida > Pinales > Pinaceae > Pseudotsuga > Pseudotsuga menziesii. The sequence continues at coordinate 432,568 of LPNX010587505.1, forward strand.
TATTTTTTAGTCTCATGAAAAATCAACAAAATCTAACTATTAAAACTATCATATATATAATAAGTTAATAAACCATCCCATACGTAAGCATTCCCCTCTACATTATGATCAGAGTTAGTATGGAAGTACCTTATTCTCTTGTTGTCTCTAATACTACAAACTATGTAATAAATCAAATAGACTTTTACATCTTATTTGGATTCAACAAAGGTGATACTTTTCTTTAGGGATAAATTTTTACCTTGCCATACAAGATAGGACTACTAAAATTATTCCAGTCTACAATAAAAGGAACACTAAATCCAATCGTTTTATATCAGTTTCATTCAATTTCTACTTAGTAGATATAGTGTTTCCAACATACAATTCATTAAGGATAGTTAAACATGCCAAGTCATTATTTAATTCAAATTTCAGTAGTGTTGTACCAAGGCTATAGAGTGGCACTAGAAATGAAAATATCAATTGAATAAATTCGAAGGTCTCCCCATGATATTGTTGAGTGAATTAGCACCATATAAATTGACCTTACTCATTTAATAGAAGGGTACTTGTCCATCCCTTTGGCCAATTCAATCACACAGGTGTCCATACTTGAATATATGGCATTCACATTGAAACATATTCATTTTCAAGTTGAATTTTGACATATAAATACAAGCCTCCACCATGAAACCACAAATATATGTTCAATATAAGGTTGCATTACCAATTTGTTGTCAAGGAGTGAGATTCCCATAAACCTCCACTACCATTTCTTTCTTTCCTTTAGCCTCACACTACCCAAATTTTCCTCAAAATCGTCCTTACATATAGGGAAGTGTTGTTGGATTGAATAATTTGAATTTATGTTTTGAATGAGTTGTTAGTTAGTATGAATGCATAAGTACTATCATTCATATAATATCTCTATTTGTACTTCATAGTTGTCTTCCTCAACTTCTAGCAACTAGCTAAGACTATTTTTTCATACAAACATATACAAAAAACCATGCAGCAAGGTGCACATGCTTAAAGAGAATATTGGATATTATATGATATTATTATATCATATAATAAAATAATAAACATTAAACATAAAAAAATACAAAAGGAAACATACATTACCTTTTACCATTTACCATCATTGTGGACTCCCTCCCTACCAGCCTTCTATGTAGACCTCCTGCATAAATGCTCCATTCCTCTTAGACTAGTAAAAGAAGATTCAACAAGACTTAACGCAGCTCCCTATTATCTTACAATCTTCTACTGCGTAATGACTACATTTAAAAAAACTTAACCCGTTGAGAGCAAGGGGACCTCAACAAAAAAATACCTTGGAAACATCAATGACTTCGGTAAGTAGTCCTCGGTGACATCAACAATTTCGACAAGGAAATATGCCTCCAAAATCGGTTAGGTTCTGTCCATTTCTTGAATAAAATGTGCCTATTGATTAGTGTCATGTTAGATTGTTGGGTTCGGGTCATTCAAGAATATTGTGAGGGATAAATTTACCAAAAAACCTATTCTACTCCTCAGTTCTTCATCGAGATCCATTCTCTGTAACCATGGGTCAATTTACTAGAGTAGAGTCATCTCTAATTTCTAAGAAGGTTTCCTTCAGTTAAGCAGTCATGAGTGGGGGATATCTCTTCCATCATCACCATCATCATGAGTGGGGGCTATCTCTTCCAATAATGTTTCCCATGATTTTTATCTAGACCCAACCATTGTTGCATGCAATGAAGGTGTGCGATAATTCTGAACTAAACTAAACATCTCATAATATTCTCATTTCATTCATGCCCCAAAATAGTAGTTCCCCAAAATATCACACATTTTTCAATTGCATGCTTCTTTGTTCAGTAAGTATTGTACAGAAAAATCAATGCTTATTTTTACTTTGAAATCAAATTCTTAGTCTTAGTTGAAAATATTTTTGTAAGAAACGTTGTTACTTAGTATTTCTATTATACTATATTGTTATTATGGATCTTGGTCAGTAGACCAAGATGATGAAGTGTGATGACCTCCTCTCCTATGTGTTTAATTCATGTGTTTTCTCAAGGTATTGGACACCCATTGATGATATCACCAACACTTAACCTTTAGGAGCAGTAGGAGAACCAAAGGATCGCTTCATCTAGTTAGGACCTTACTATATGGTGATGATGAAAACAATTATTGTATGGAATATGTGGACTGTATAACTAAAGAGACAACACCTTATTGATTACCTTTGTCCTTGTATTCCTCATTATTCAATTATCCTTTAAGATATTTCCATCTCTGATCTATTTATGTTTTGCGGCTATGCTAGGGATTGTTTGGTGCTACGGTTTCATTAAACTATAATTATTTATATCTTTATGAAGGCTGGGCTTTTACTTAAACCATGAAGTGAATCCTAATTATGATCCATGTGCCCTAAAGCTGAGCCATGAGGGTTAGTTGTGGGTTGGAGTTTTTATTAAACTTGGGTCATGGATTAAAATTGGATTGTTCGTATCTTTAACTGTGGGCTCAACCATGGCTAGGTTGTGACTCAATCATGGGATGGAACCATGAACATATTTGTGGGTTGTGGACTGTGTTTCCACATTTTCTGAGACTAGCATGGAACCATGAACTAATTTGTGGGTCATGAATGTAAAATGGACCATGTAACGTTATTATTAACGTTTTTATTTTTGTTGGAATATATTAAACCCACTCATAACTTAGGATAAAATAATTAATCATTATTTGATTAATTACTCACCACTAGCTTAATTAGTTGGCATACACTTGCACCTTTAAGTCAATACATGCCATCTATATCCTAGGAATGATTTATTTATAATTATGGGTTGATATTGACCACCTTTTGACCATCCAGAATTAGTATACAACACTTTAAAGCAGATTCTGCTTTATTATGCTTTTCTATGGATACGATAAAACTCTAGGTCAACCAATAGGTGATAATTGACAACTGAAGCAAAGGAATTCACCAATAATGAAAGTGAATCCTAAGGTAAAATCGTCAAAAACTCTAGGTCTTTGTCGTCAGGAAGTGCTGATGCGGAACCATACTGTGATGAGGAAGGAAATAGATACTCCAACGGATTACAAGAGTGACTAGGAATTGGGTAAAGGAAGGGAAATGCAAGTAACAACAGATAGGAAAATGATGGAATCAGGATATAGATCACATACAGGGTTAAATCCTTGAACAGTGAGCATGACACAAATATGACCCAAGGCAGCTTTTAACTTTGCAGATAGTACAACTAGACTTATCTGTCATGTAGGAGACATGATCAGATTCCCCAGGTATAACTGAAAAGAGGAGTAAGAAAATCGAAGTAATAGCTGAAATGAAAGTGAACACTGAGACCTGAGTATCGAAAAATACAGAGAGTGCTATGTTCAAGGAAGACATGCTGCCACCGACTGAGAACCAAAAGAAAACTTCTTCCTTACCTTTCCTGTTAAATTTTAATGAGTCCAGGAAAGTCAACTCAAGTCTCTCTTCATTTTTTGACAAGATTGAAGAGAAAAAAGGGAATAATGCTTGATAGTGTCACTGATTCATGGATTTTATGAGCCCGAACTAGTACATGCTCATTTGGTGTTTTCATGTTTAGGGAGTCTGAAAAATCTGAAGAAGACTCCAGGGGGGGTCCTTTTTTATCCAATTTAGTCTCATGAGGCCAAAAAAGTATAAAACATACCACAGAAGAACTGTCTTAACTCCCTTAGAAGAAAAGGTGAACCTTTTTTGTACTTAGTCAGGGAGGTCCGAAAAAGGTTAAATTACCACCTACCCAATGCTCCTTCGAGAGCAGCATATAGCTTGAGTTTTACGAGTGTGAAGGAAAGCAAGCTCACTTAAAAATATCCATTTGAGTACGAGAAATGGGGCTTACAACAATAAAATCGATGTTTTGTTCTTGATGTTTAATAAGCATGACAAAGACATGAAGTACACTCAGAATCTTTTTCATGTTTAGGTCTAGAGCACGAAAAAGAGAAAACTAAGCTCATACCGGGTGTTCCTTTTCCGTAAATTTAGTCCTTCAGGTCCGAAAAAGTGATAAACCTATACCTGAGAATACTCTTGTCAATTCTGTAGAAAAGAGAGTGATCCTTTCTCATATTATTCCACATGGTTCAAGAAAGAGATAACCTACCACCAATGCAGATGCCCATCCACATATTCTTAATGAGCTTGAATGGACAAGTTTACTTGGCAGTCAAGTCTATTTTGAGGAGTTAGACCTGAGCCTAAAGAGACTCCATAAGGGTGGGGAGTCTTATAAAGGGATAGCTTGTAAAAAGAGACCAAAATGAGGCTCAATTTGGCACAAAAAACATCTAAGAATACTCCCCTGAGCCTATGACAGCTGCAGCATGAGTATCAAAAGACAATAAGTAGGTTCTAAACGAGGATAATCATGTGAGGAAAGTCCTATCCACAGAAGAACAATCGCATAAATGAGGAACTAATGGTTAAAAATACCATAGTCCGTGGTCAAAGTGTTAATTCTAGGATTAAGATGGATTAGGTATAAATGACCATAGACCTGTCATATTGAAGAAAAAGATATGGAATTAGTTTGATTTTATATAAAAAATATGAACTATAGGGAAAAAACCCACTTTGAAAATAATATTTCTATAAATAGTTCAAAATATAAATAAAAAACTCACCATTTGATTTTTTACCCAAAATAGACAAGTTTTACTTCTACATTTGATTGCTCGTTGTGGACAACTCGGTGGACAATTATTGAAACCGCAAGTTTCAGGTAAAACTACACTCCATGCTCTTTCATTTGATCCAAGAAAATTTCAATTTTTGGCCCAAATTTTATGTTTTCCAATGCCCTCAAAGCATGAACACTGTGTACATGGGTATGGTATATCAACAGTCACGTACATGCGTTTTGTACACGGGTTTCCCAAAGGACAGTCACGTACACTGCGCGAGGTAGAAAAAGATTATGTAGGGCGAAAAAATCAATTTTTTTATATGAATTTAATGGTTTATAATGGATTATTTATCAGATTGAAATATGGTGCTTGAGTGGAGGGAGAGGGAACATGAAGACATGGACCAAGAATCTCTACAAGATGCCCCCATGGTAAATGCTTTGCGGAAAAGTGGGTTATTGAAATTATTCTGTACCTCACCTATGCAATTAAATGTCCACCTATTAGAGTTTTTGATAAACTATTGGGATCACAATCTTGGTATGTTTGATATTCAAGGTGAGTTTCTAGAGGTTACCTCGGAATATGTCTACTTTATCTCCGGTTCATCATGATGGGGAGCTCCAGTGAACTTGGAAGGTACCGGCAGAGGCAGTGACCTTCTAAGTGTACAGAACTACATAGATATATATTGCGATCCTGGCACTCAAAAGAGGGGTAGCTGCATACCTATTGTTCATATTCACAACTTTCCTTTACAGGTATTGGTGAGTACTATAGTGAGGGTTTCAGGGGAATCATCACTTCACCTTGCAACTCAGAACCAAATGAGACTTGCAGTGGACTGTCTACAGGGAGCTCTATATGACTGGTGTTCGGGAATAATCCCGATAATCAGGAAGAAACTCTTTGATTGCAAAAGGAGCAGGCGGAAATTTTTTGGTTATTCCAGCATATTGGTATCCTTTTTCTTTGAGAGGGTGCCTGGTTTGAGTCCTGCAATACCATTACCAGTTCATTCTCCCCGTCAGCCTAGACTGAGTAGATGGGGAGATATATTCCTCCGCCTCCTTCGATCCAGAGCGTATACGATGACGACTTCTAATTTTGGTGGGAGCGACAGTTACTAGCCTTGGAGCAGTTTCCATATGCTGGACTAGATTTCCGAGGTGATACCGACCTTGTCCTCCCTCCTGGAGGAGCATGGGGAGAGTCAGGTATTTTTGTTTTCAAAATTTCAAATTTTTATGAATTTTAATTATAAAGATATATAAATATGTATAAGAGTTTTTAATACTTTTAAAATGTCAAAATGCAGATATTGGACCAGTCCGCTCTGTTGGGCATCCACGCATGTATGTGTGTCCTGTGGTGGGAGAGGACCATAGTTTGATTAGGGTTCTTGAGGGAAAGTTGGCTAGGCTTATCCAGAGAGTACCTACATTATGCATTGAGCATATCCCTACCATCATGCAGGAGCTAGTGGTTGGTATACCACCTGTTTGGATACGCCTTATGAGGTAGGTAGCTAGAGCAGTACTTGTGTATATTGATGCTATTGAGGCTGCAGTAGCTGAGGAGGATGAAGAAGCCTAAGAGCAGGGTGATCAGGGTGATCAGGGGGACCAGGGTGGTCTAAGTGACCATGGTGGTCAAGCTTAGACTTAGGAGCATTTTATGGAATTTGATCCATGTTTTGTATATTATACAGTTATGACTGGATCTGAGGATCATAAACTCGATCTATCTATATGGAAAGATATTCACACACACACACACACACACACACACACACATATATATATTGTGCCGGTTTTATTTACAAGTGTTTTGTTATGTGTTTGCTATATATTTTTTTGCAAAATGTGTTAAGTGCCAATCCAAGATATAATTAGTATACGCATCAATGAATGAATTTTGATTCGTGGAATATGATTTAATGTAATAAACTCAAAATTTCTTTCGAATAACCTAACTTGCATAAACCAATGTAGAAAAATAGGGTTTCGCACTTGATAAGCTCAATTGAGCTGAAAAACCACCAACTGAGAGTCAAGTCAGACTTTCAGTTGAGTGATACCATGTGATAAAGCATCCCATAAAAGGTCAATGATAGAATTGTATTTGGCCACATTATTGGTAGCAGGAACTAAGCAAGCGCATCCAGAGGTGACTAGTTGTCCTGATGGTGAGTAAATGACCCATGCAGCTGAAGCCAGATTACAAGTGTGGTGACTGGTGCCATCAGTGAAACCTACAAACCACTCGGAAGACATCTGTAATAAAAAACATATGGTATAAAAAAAACGAATCGATGAACTATTGTACATAAAAATACATACAATAAAATACAGGAAAAAGCGCTAAGCCTAAGCATAGTACTTTTTCAAGTAGAGCCCATTTCTAGGCTCAGGTAGCTTATTCCCTTCGAAATCTGTCAATTCATATGCACCCTTATTCAACACCTTTGACATGACATAAGGTCCTAACCACATAGACCTGAACTTACCTACCCCCAGGGTTTCTTTGTCCTGATCCCAGAGCAAGACAAGCTCCCCTTCAAAAAAAAATTGAGGCTTGACCGATTTATCGTATTGGCTTTGTACCCTATTTTTATGAGCTTCGTTTGCTATCAGCGTGTCTCTACACTGCTCATCTAGATGTTCTAAATGTAATAAACATTCTTCCAGCTCAGTCGTATCAGGTAACACATGAATAGCAATATTTAAGGATGGGATTTCGCATTCGACCGTGGTGACTGCTTCCACTCCGTGAATGAGTTGGAAAGGAGAAAACCCTGTAGCAGTTTTCACATTGGTCCGTTATGCCCAAAGTGCAGGATACATCATGATGTGCCAGTTGGAATGGGCTGCATTAATAGTACGTTTGAGAATAGTCTTCAAAGTTTTATTTACAGTCTTGACTTGACTGTTTGCTTGAGGATAGAATGAAGATGAATGTTCTTGTCTAAACCCTAGCATAGTGGTCAATTCAGTCATCATACTATTTTGGAAGTGAATGCCATGGTCTTTGAAAATCTCTTTAGGGATACCGAATCGTGCGATAATTTGGTTGAAAACAAAAAAAGTTGCAGTTTCGCCGTCAGATTTAAAGGTGGGCATTGCCTTTGCCCACTTCGTGAAATAATCAACAATGACAATGATATGTTTGTGCCCCCCAGCCGAGACTAGGTTGCACGTCCTGTGATATATCCCCCACTTCATGAAGGGGCCCATTGAGATGACGGGAAATAATGGAGTAGGATGCGACCGTATCTTTTTGGTGTAAAGCTGACAAGGATGACAGCGCTTCACGGCTTCCACACAATCTTTAAAGATTGTGGGCCAAAAATAACCGGCATGTAAGATATTCTAGGTCGTTGCTAACCCAGATAAATGACCCCCACACACTCCACTATGGGCATAATTTAGGACAATCTCCGCTTTTTCGTGGGTAAGAAATCGACGCAAAATAGAATCTAACCCCCTATGATATAAAGTATCTCCAATAATGAGGTAGTTCTTGGCATGTAGGTGTAGTTTACGCTGCTCTTCCCGCGAGAAGGATGCAAGGTACTTCAAAGTCTAGAGATAGATAAGTATATCTTCGTACCAGGGGTCAGAGGTGGAAATAAAAAAGATATGCTCATCTGGGAAAGAGTCTTCTTCAATGGCTACATCTTCCTCTACTGGAAATTCTATAATGAGCTTAGCAGAAAATAAGGATTTCTTGGATTTGGTGGATTGAAAATCTAAGTCAAACTCCTGAAGAATGACTATCCATTTTTTGAATTTGCCTCCAACGATCCATCGAGACAAAACATATTGGAAAGGATTAACATCTGCCATTACCATCGTGGTCCTTAGTAAGATGTAGTGACACAATCTCTGAACAACATACACAGTTGCTAAGGCCAACTTCTCGACGTGGGAATACCTAAGTTCAGGGCCTGCCAAAGCACAGATGAGATAGTAGATGACATGCTCTTGGATCTTGTCATCCTCTTGGACTAGTACTACCCCTATGGTCAACTCAGATGCATCCAGATACAATATAAAATCCCGAGAGTAATCTAGCGGGCGCAATAATGGTGTCGACAACAAAGATTTTTTTAATGCCTTGAATGCAATTTGTGCAATTTCATCTGATACAAATGGGGTGTCCTATTTCAATAGGTGCATGAAACCTTTAGTAATCTTGGCATAATTTACAATAAAACGTCGAAGGAAGTTGGACTTCCCCTGCAGGCTTTGAAGCTACATGATAGAACTAGGAGGATGCAGATTTACGGTGGCCTCAACTTTCAAAGGATCCACCTAAATGCCTTTGTTGGAAACAATGAATCCGAGCAGTCTCCCTGACTCGAAATAGAAAACACACTTGTGGGGATTCAAGCGATTTTTGTAGTATCTGCATTGTTCAAAAATCAAACACAAGTGATCTGGGTGATCGATCCTCTAACGAGAATGTGCTGGCAGATCATCAAGGTAGGGTTCAACAATGGCTTTAATGTCGTGAAAGGAAAAATTCATTGCCTGCTGAAAGGTTTCCCCTGCATTTTTCAATCCAAAGGGAATTTTCTTGTACACGAAGGTACCCCAAGGACAAATACAAGATGTTTTATGTTGGTCTTCCGGTTTAATTTGGATTTGATTATACCCGAAGAAACCATCCATAAATGAAAAGACTTCACTTCCTGCACAAGCATCAATAATTTGATCTATAAATGGTGTGGCGTAGTTTTCCTTAGGACAGGATTTGTTTATATATCGAAAGTTAGTACAAATGCATATAATCCCTTGCTTTTTTTCAACAGAAGCACGGTTGGATACCCATTCCGTCAAAGCTATGGGGTAAATGAAACCGGATTTCAGCAGTTTCTCAACTTTAGCCTTAACTGCCCCTTCTTTACGTGGGTTGACAGGTCTCAAATTTTTTCGAACGGGTCTAGCATTAGGGTAAGTTCGGATTTCATGCTCGACTATTGATGGATCAATGCATGACATCTCCTCATATGACTAGGAAAATACGTCACAAAATTCCTTAAACAAGGCTATATAGATCGCAATCTCCTCCAAAGGGCAGTTCATGTCGATGTGTACATTTTCCACAACGTTTGGATTTACAGAGACGTTGATAGGAATTGTAGTGGAAATGTTTGCCATATTCCCCTCAGCAAATATTCCTTCCCTTGGTAAGGGATTAATAGGCATATCAACATCACCTGCCAGTCTCATATGGAACTCCTGGTTCTCAATCCTACTTAACTCTAGAAGAAAATAGGATCGATGGTGAAGATCTTCGCAGATCTTATCACATCCACACATGGCTTCCATAATGGCTTCATTCAAAGGTAAAACCATATCTAAGCAATCTCTAGAATGTAAAGGGCTCTCTTCCCAAGCAGGAAAATACGCTTCTTCCGGCTCCTCTAAGACTGTGAGAGGGACCGAAATGGGATCAACAATGGTATGAACGATAACTTGATAAGCTACTTCTACTACTGATAAGGGCACTTTAGGTTCATGGTGGGAAGGAAGAACCCAAGGATCTGTTCTATCGACAATCGTTGCTATAGACCTTCCTACACTAGTAGAACCTATATAATTAATCAAAGCTGGAATATCAAATGTGCCCATCAATGATGCATACATTCCAGCCCCTAGGCTCTCTAAAGTAGGTCTAACCTGATCAACCAATGGTATGGTGGACTCGTTAGTTTCCATGCGGCATTTTCGAGTAAAAATGAGTTGGTATATAGTAAGAAACTTCCATTTGTGTGGAAACACTACCACCTGAAAAACAACCCATGCAATAGCTGACATGGCGTAATTCCAACTTCTCCCCAAGATCAAGTTATAATCCAAAGGTGCATCAATCACCTCTACTTCAACAGACACTGCTTTCCCTGCCAAATTAATTTCAAAATCTGGTAGGATACCATGTGGACGAAATGACTTCTGTTGAAAGTAGTAAGTAGGGTATTCGATGCAACCAAGTGTGGAGATCCAAGAGATTTCCAACAAGACAGGGACATGACACATGTAGAAGCACTCTTGTTGAAAAATACCCTTCCAATGGTCTTTCCACCATGGACGACATCTATCGATAAGGCTACATGATATGGCAGGCGAATTTTGACATTAGACAAATTAAATTTTTCCATGAGGATCGATGAGTCCATACTACCTAAGGATGCTAAGAGTGCATCCCGTTGGGTGGGAAAACTTTGTAACACATCTAAAGCCAACATTGCACAAGGATTTTGGGCTAAATCTTCAACTATAGAGTAGTTTGCTGCAGCCCTAGCATTAGGATTGTGCAAGGTTTTCTTGAAGACACCTTTCGGTATCTTGGGCATAATTTTGGTAGGCTTCTCAATCATGAGAGGGTTGGAAGTTTCACCTATTGACTTACCCTTCTCCAAAGCCTCTTTTTCATAGTTCTTGTTCTTGGTATGTAGTAAAGTCTCGGATCCAACCATGTTGATATAATTGGGGTCAAGAGCATTTGGAATGCCTCCCGCTGCATTTGAAGTTGAAGCAGAATTCTGTCCTTGGGGAAAAGGATCCTTCAGGATAGCCAGTTGTTGGCCTTTTAACATCTTCTGAGCTTATTCCATAAGGGGACATAGATGGGTCAGGTGATCTTCATGGCACAAATTACATGGGAATTTCACCTTCTTCTTTTCTTTCCCCCCCCCATGAACATTGTTTGTGGGTTTTTGCTTGTTTTTGTTTCCCTCACCCTTTTTTCCTTTCTTGTTTTTCCCATCGGGCTACTAATTGCACTTCTAAGACGATTGTGCAAAAACATTTGCATTTTGGGGTGAGGGGGCAGCCTTTGCTACCTCCACTGTAGAATGTTTGACAGACAATTGATGGAGCTGTTTATCCAAATATTCTACAGTGGGAGACTTCACAGAAGCAACCACACCATGGGGATGGGGTCTAGGCTTAGGTTTCTCTACATTGTGCGTTGGCCTCGGTGCCTCAGGGATAATTTCATATAAAACCCCAGACTGAGAATATATCAAATCTCGTTGCTGGTCACTGAGGATAGCTTCTTCCTCATTGGTCACTCTCGAAGTGGATACATCCTTAGATATATATGGCAATAGGGATTTAAGGAACCATTCTAATAAGAACTTGGGAGGAATAATGGATTTGATAAGATTATTCTGTCTTCTCCACTCTTGGATGTGATCCAAAATATGAGTGGACTTGTCCTGCTGAAAGGTAGAAAACAAGTCTGTCCCGAAATAATATTGGACAGGAAGTTGGAAGTGGCTAAGGAATACATTAGCCAAGTCCCAAAAACTGTTAAACGTAGCAGAAGGCAATTCAATATACCATTTTGCTGCATTACTGGTTAAATTTCTTTGGAACAACCTCAATCGAACTGAATCTTTGTTCAGTGAGTTGGAAGAGCACCACAAATGGAAAGTGGTGACATGAGCTCCTGGATCATCACCAACTTTGCCTTCGAATTTTGGGATATTCGAGGGTAGCTTGGTAGGAACGGGTGGCCAGGAGGATTTATGTCTCACTGGGTCATTCATTAGTTTCAACAAATATGGCAAATTTAACGTTGCTAGGAAAGGGAGCTTGGGTCTAACTGGATCACTAAAAGTACTAGCTTGGGGATTAGATGGACTTGCCCCCATATTTCCATATGTGAAGGCGGGGTTACCCCCTGCTGTCGGTTGCGAAGTGGTTGGGTTGCTTTGGAAAGAATTCCGTCCATAAGCCAGTGGATTTTTTATGTGCGGTGCAGTATATGAGGTTCTAGCTGCCCTAGTCGAAGCTGGGGTTTGGAATATAAGAGCAGGTATCCCTCCGCTAAAAAGAGAAAAAAGAGAGCTTGTGAACGGAGCTGAAACTAGAGTTTAAAAAACTTGACCATAAGGATTAGGGTTTATAAACTGCACCCCTACATATGCGGGTGTTGGGCCTACATATGGAGTGGCTGGGGGAATGTGCCCCCCATTCCAAGGAAAACCTTGGAAAAAAGCTAAGGATCCTATAGGACCACTCTGAGCAGTGTGTGTGAAGGAGGTAGGAACTATAGGTACACTAGGAATCCCAGTGACCATACCACCAGAAGCACCTGCTAAACTTGTGGGAGCCGATGGTTGAACTACTCAGCTAGCTAGAGTTAATGATGTAGTAGGTATACTTGTTCTAGGGGCACCTAGTGGGGGAGGTGGCACCCCTTTAGCCGGAGCGGCTGAGGTGGAAGTAGAAGGACTTTTTCCTATAGTATACATTATTCTTCCCAAAGGGACACCAATCATGGGTGGATTGAAAGGATGAACCTGAACGATCACCGCATCGCTTAAGTCAATTAGAGGTGAATTAAAATTCCCTACAAACTCGTCAGCCTGCAAGTCTTCTATTTAAACCGTGTTTAAATTAAAATAGTTTTCCCTAAGTTCTGGTTCACCCGAAACTTCACTAACTCCTATCGGTTCGAAAGAACTGTCCGTGTCCAATATCTGCCTTTGAGGGGGAGGTGGAGGTTCCAATGTGGTAAGCGAAAGAAGGTTTTGTAAACTTTGTGACCTTCTGACAGATTGATCCTCCATGATTGTAAATTTTACTCTTCACACCCCAAGGTCGGATAAAAATAAATACAAACCACAGAGAAATCACTGCAAAATTTCCTAAAGTCTCAACAATCACAAGGGGTATAAGATATGCTTTCCTGAAGAAAGTTGAGAGACATTTTTTTGGCATCTTTGAAGAGGTTCTTAGGCACAAGCAGAGGAATCACCCACTGCCCTCCTACACTTTCAACAAGGGTTAGCTTCCAATCCCGTCCAAGGTGAACTAGAAATAGCCTTTCGTTTTACCTGTGTATAAACCCTAGATGTCCAAGAGACTAGAGGCTACCTTAACTATATCAATAGTTCGAGGGGACAGTTGCAAGCCTAATTCGTATGCATGGGCAGGGTAGCAAAGACCGAAACTCTGTCTAGGATAGAATCCCTAGATGCGTAAAAACCTTGTCTACATTTTGACAAGGAATTAGAGGGTTCTTATCTCCTCATTCCAATGCCTCCACACGGCCTCGTGTTGAACTCCCGTTTGAGAGGAGATTCCCATATGCTATCAACAAAGAGAAGGATTTACCTATCAATTGGCCAACTATGTCCGAATTTAAGTACTTATGGGGAGCTTACACTTCCTATCCCACAAGTCTAGCCTAAGCTAGTAGGTGTATGACCCTATAAAACAAAACTTACTAATAAATTTTAAATTATAGCGTTCATTTTAAGGGTTATTCTTAGTTAGAGGGTAAGTGGCGTGAATGACTATGATATTATAGAATCGATAAGAAAAGTAAAAAGGGTGTATAAAATGAATTCCAAAGCAAATTATAACTACTTAAAGCAAGCTTATCTTTTTTTTTTTTTTGTAAATATGAATTAATGAAATTGCAACTAGGAAAGAGAAAGCTAAGACTTATTTTTTGTAATTTTTGAGATTTTATTCAAAAATTGAAAATAAAACAACAATATGCAATTCAAATGCAAATGTTTCCAATGCTTTTCTTTTCACTTTTCAAACTCTTCAAAAATTACTATGCACCTAAATGCAAAAATTCTTGAGTATGATTGAATAATTAGACTATAAAGCAAACAAAATGAAGTATAGCAGACTTATAAGAACCAAAAATCAACCACCTAAGGAAGAAACTTGGTGAACACCTAGCTTGGGAAGACACAATGAATGAAATCCATTGAAATCAATAAAAGGCAAGTGACAAACTGAAACTACTTTGAAATAGTACAGGGTACAAGGTATCTAAAACCCTGATCACTGGTTCAGATACATAGCACTTGGACCTATCACCCAACATGATAATCTACCTCAGATTGCTAAAAGAAATAAAATTCAAACAACAAAAACTCAAGGGCTTACTAAAAGCACAAAGTATGATTCACATGGCTTTCAAACCTACAGTGCAGTGCCAGTACTAGAAGACCCCAAAGCAAGGAAAAATCCAAAAAAGGCAGGGACAAGCAACCCTACCACAAACTTTTGCTGCTAAGTTATGTACACGACTATCTAATAGAACAACCTGCGTACTTTACGTGACTTTTTAATATAGCAACCCACGTATACAAGATTCTGTACGCGGCTGTGTAACACAACAACCTGCATATTGGACAAAAATTTTTCAAAAAAGAAAAATTATGAAGGTCTCTAAAACACTCTTGCAAGTCCAAAGCAAGATATAAAACCACACACTGAATCAAAGCAAAGACTGGGTAAGGATCTACAAGACTAACCCACAGCAGGCTGGACTCCCCAGTGGAGTCGCCAATTCTGTTGTTCAGGATTAAGCACCCTTTTAACCTAGGGTCTGGGGTTACCAACTTACTACTAACCTTGCAGAAAATCAACTTTGATAGAGAACATGAAAGAAATAGGAAGAAAGTCTTGACTTAAACGATTACCGACAGTTGATCCAAGCTTGATCTTCTTCCGTTCCTCTTCTCTCCAAAGCTTCCAAGGATGTACCTCCTTCACCTGTAAAGAACAAATTCTCCAAGTAATATCTCATGCATGTATATATAAGAGGTTAGATAAACAATATGTCCAGTATATAATCAAATACATTAATTAACCACGATACATGAAAGAGACTCAACACAATGTTGGAAGAAGAATTCTCTTTATTAACAATCAGTGAATGAGATAAGAGTACAACCTAGCTTCTGAGACAAGGACTCCTCTGCAACCAAAGGAATTTGATTTCTGCTGCTCCAAGACTTCTGAAGATATACCACCAGCATAAATTTTCTCTCCAATCTTGATTGATTAATTCCCTCCCCAAGGCCTTTATTTATACTTTGGGAAATAGAGTGGTTTCGAAGGTTGGGGAAGTTGAAACAGTTGGGATAGTTAATGATTAGGGCCCAACTAATCTCCATTAATTGTGTTTTATATTTTTAAGGTCGAATCAAGATGTACGTGACTATTGATATAGGCATCCCGTGTATGACATGCGAGTTGCTTAAAGGAAACCCGTGTACGCTGATGTACACAGGTTACAATGCAGATAGTCACGCACAGTACACGAGTTGTCAGTGGAAATAGTTGCATACGTACGCAAGTTGCAATGGAGATAGTCACTTACGCAACTCAACACTTAGAAAAATAATATTGCAAGCTGGTTCAAGGGTAAATGCATCCCAAGTCATTCCCATCTATAGTGTTTTGGCAAAATTCAATCCTAAAATGTTCTTTTGTGTACCAACATAAGGAATGTCGGCACTCGAATGGAGAAGTGCCATTTGGGTTGATAACACCATGAACTGATTTGTAGGTCATGTATGTAAAATGGACCATGTAACGTTGTTATTAACATTTTTATTTTTGTTGGAATATATTAAACCCACTCATAACTTAGGATAAAATAATTAACCATTATTTGATTAATTATTCACCCACTAGCTTAATTAGTTGGCATCCAATTGCACCTTAAAGTCAATACATGCCATCTATATGCTAGGAATTATTTATTTCTAATTTTGGGTTGATCTTGACTACCTTTTGACCATCCAGAATTAGTATACAACAATTTAAAGCAGATTCTGCTTTATTCTGCTTTTTCTACTTTTCTAATGATAAGATAAAAGCTAGCCAACTAGGAAACTGGTAGCTTTTGTTTCCAACCCATCCTCCATTAGTTTTTCTCCATTTTCTAGGATTAGCATTTTTTTTCCATCTCCTTGATGATCACTCATGATTTTTCCAACTCATGAGGTCCTTGATAGATTTGGGGACTGTTTTAGCCACCTATGGGGGTTTGCTATATTTTGGTAAGTCAGCCTTTTTGAGCTTTATGAGTTGTTTCTATACAATTCAATTTTCCTATGAGGGATGTACTATTTATGTACACTATTATTCATCATTATTCAATGGAATGATACACATCAATATTCATCTATTCATTCATGTGATTCAGTCTCTTTTCTTCTCTCTATTTTTCCTATGTATGCTTGTGAGAATTCTTAGTAGCAAGATCTATTTCCTGTGCTTCTTCTTAGCATAATTGCTCATAGCATTGATCTATTATTTCTAAAATTTCTCTATACATTGTTATTGTTTAGTTTCATCAATTATAATATTGTTAATGTACATGGAATATATGGCATTAATGGAAATTATGATCAAGATTTGAAGTTGTTGTTCCTCAAGCCCAAGTTTTTAAAGTTTTGTTGGTCCATTCCCATCCTTTTTTGCCCCCATTATTTTCCCAATCAACACCCAGGGGTGGATGATGCAGGCCTAAGAACATATACTTTCTAATTACTTACCTACAATTTCCCTTTCTCAAGGAAACAAAACAACAGTTCCTAATAAAATTCCCAAAAGTGTAATCAGGAAAAAACTAGAAGAATGAAACAAACCTGAAGGTGAATTCAATGATAATTATCAGTGCCTAATAAAATGACAACTTCTTTCATTTAATCCATTAACTCGATTTATAGCATAATATATCATGATTTGCGTGTATGAGAGTTGCTCCTATTTTCCCTCCATAAATTGCAGTCAGGGTTTTATTGATAGTTTCACTTTGCCAAATTTTATTACACCTTGTCGAGTTTTACCTATATTAGCTATTAAGGGATAGAAAATTATGTCATATCACCAACCTTACCTATCATAATGTACATCATTTATCCAAATTCCAACTTTCTCTTTAACTCGAATAATTTATTACAATCGGTGATACAGAGGAAAAATAAAAATTGAGAATTGTTCCACATGAATCCATGCACAGGGAGGAGTGTATATATTTTCCATTTTAATTAGTTGTTCCAGTTATAACTACCAGAGAAAAATCTGTTGGAACCAACAATTATGAACATATTGAACAATTAAAAGAAACCTAAGCTAACCCTAAGCTAACAAATAAAAGCAGGCTAACTAACCCTAACAACTAGATTCTAAAGGAAACAAGAAGGTTTGAAGCCTAGGGAATTAACCCTATATTTACCCTAATTAGACCCTACGCTTCCTTTCCATCTTTCCATAGCCCTCTTGTTCTCCCTAGTTTCACCTTTGAATTTGCCTTTGAGGAATCGCTTAGGATGTTTAGTAACTAGGGTTTGCTACTGGTATAACAACAACCTTTACCCTTCCCTCGAGTTGTTGTAGTAGCCTTCTTTTATCCCATCGGTCACCCTATGTTGGGTGTCATATTGTCTTGATTAATTCACCTAATATTTAATTATCGACCGGGGTTGGTAGGATTAGAGTTGACACAAAATATATGCGAAGCTAGAGGGATTCCTATTGTGTTGTGGAAATATTTTAACAAACAAAATATTGAAAGATCTTTCAAAATGAAAAATCAAGTCAAACTTCTAAGAATTCAGCTATTAAGGTGATGGAACCAGAACATAATATTAGATCAAAGTATAAAAAATACACCATTCTACTTTATAAATAATTACTAAAGAACTACCCTTTCTAGTAGAGTTTATTGAATAATTTCAAAAACTAATTATGCAAAGAAGATGCATATTGGAAACATAGTATAACAACTAGACTGATAATTTATTTTGTAAGTAAATAACTTAATACTGAAAAGGGATACTATCAACAACTAACTTTTCAAGTGAGAAACTAGGATGCAAGGAAGACCTAACTTAGAAGTGAGTAGAAAACTTAATAAAGAAGCAAGTAGAAAACTTAATAAAGATAACTTAATAAGAAAAGAAAGTAGAAAACTTATAAAAATTACTTAATAAGAGAAGCAACTAGAAAACTTAATAAAAATAAATTAATAAGAGAAGAAAGTAGAAAACATAATAAAAATAACTTTGAATTCTATTATACAAGTCTCTTTTGGTAATCACACAGTGAAAAAGGGAACTATTCCTTCTACTATGGACAATCTAAACTCGTACCAGTATACTTTCCTAAAGATAACACACCTAATACTAAGTTTTACATGTAAACGGATAAATCAATCCAAAGGCATGATTACAAAACAATACAACAATATTAGTCAAAGAAATCAGAAACAAACAAAATAAACAACTAAAAAACATAACATAACTCAAAACATGTTCAAGGTGAAAGGATAAAACTTTAATAAATAATTTAAAACAACCTAACTTTTAGTCTTAATATAAAAATAAATCTCTCATCTAACTATTACAGTTAAAGCACACTTTAAAAACTAAAAAGAGAGAGCTTTAAACAGGTTCAAAACACATAAAAAACACTAAAAACAAAACGACAGATTGGATGACAGACTGAATTGCAGGTCTGAAAGGGGTGTCTGAATGATAGTTTACACAGGCTGTCCAAATGACAATGCGCATAACTAAAATAACAGAAAGTAAACTAAATGATCTAATATTCAACTAAATTGTGCACATGCAAGTAAAATGCATAGAAGCAGTAAATAAACCTACTTAATGATCAAATTTGACAGTGAAATAATCTTGAACTAGTTCATAAAAAGAAATCATTGCGTATTATACTAAGAAAAAAACTGGAATTTAAATAAACTTATGACAAAAAGGAAATGAACAGAATTGAATCTATTACATCTTGATAAAAGCAATCTATTCTATCTACTTGTAAATAAAACAGTAAAACTGGAAATGAAGTGACTGAAAGGAAATTAAAAGCAAATTATAACAAATTGAAAGGAAACTATGCATGCAACTAGCTATTTTATTTTGAAAATAAAACTAAACTAATTCACACAGCATTATAGGAAGTAAATGAAATAAAGGTTTACAGTAATTTGAATGAAAACAAACTAGAAATAAAACTAACTACAAAAGAAAAGGTAATGAAACTACAAAAGAAAAGAAACTGCTGGTTGATGAGGGGCCCTCTCAGCAACCAGGGGTGATGCCTGGCTAGAGCTTACATGAACACAATCATAAACATCAAAACATCGAGCTTATATTACAAATAAAGAACAGAGTTACATAGTTCTCCTCATAAAAAATGACTGTCTAACTAATGAATTGATCAACTCTCTAACTCTTTGCATAGAGGCGTTTATATACACAATGTTTACAGGGGTGAGCAAGTCTACCCTTTTGTGGGTGATTGCTCTCTAAATTTAGTCAACCATTATGATGTCTAACTGATCAAACACCAATGCACAACATCCTTCCTTTTCCATCGTGAATTGGTCCTCTTCAACGCGTGATGTGGCGTGAGGGTCCTTCTTAGCGTGGCCTGTTAGTGTGGTTTCGAGCAGAGGTAGTGTAGAGGTGATTCTTCTAGATCAAGAGCTATGCTATCACCCAAAAGCATGGACAATAAATAGTTGCAATACCATTTCATGATTAACACTCGGAATCTGTCATCAACAACACGGGGTTGGAACAATGAACTGAACGATGAGGTGGATAGTGAGCTGGATATGCTCTACGTATATCTAGGATGAATGTGTTTTATATTTGTTGGCATGATAAAGACTATAGTCTGTAATAACAATCTTGTGCTAACGTTTTAATTCCTGGAAACCTGTCAATGAATATCATGCAGTCTAATTAGTGAGCTGGATGGTAAGCTGGGCATGCTATACACATATATAGTTGAATGCGTGTTTTATTGTTAGCTCATTAAAAACCTGCAAACAAATGCATACATAAATTAATATATCAAAACGCTTCAAATAATGCCAATTTTAATCTATAAAATCGTGAAATGATAATAATAAACAGATTTTACATAAATATTAAATTCATTCATACCTGGGGTTGGATAATGAGCTACAAGACATAAAATATGCAAAAAAAATGATAAAACATATGTTTAAACACGTAATTTAACAGCAAAAAATGATGACAAATCTAGGATCAACATTCCCCCAAACTAGAGAAATGCCAGGTCCCACTTGTTAGATTTTTATCATTCAAGCTAGCATTATGATCCTAGGATCTTTAATTGAGAGAATAACATGCACAGCAATAAAACACAAGCACAACACAAGAGACAAGAGACACAAAGAATTTTTCTCCGGGAAACCATAAAGGTGAAAACCCCGCAACTTCCTCATAGATAGAATCAGCACCAAAGGTAAGACCGAAAAATAGTAAGATGATCTCTCGACAGCAACAGTCTCTCTCTCTCTCACACTGAGAGAGCTTCTCCTCTCTCACTCATGTGCCCCAATGAGTGATTGCGTGTTTTATAAATAGAGATACTCACTCTCTATTTATATTCTTTCGTTCACTTGGAACCCACTCCATCATGTCGGCCTCACTTAACAATTACTTACTAGAGCCGACATCTCTAGGAGTGTCTAGTAACCCTAGTGCCCCATAACTTGTGGGGACTTTGTCTCCTCTGACCAACAAGGAGGTTTATCCTTAACACAATGGTGGGGACTATTTCCTTGACTTACAATGACTCACCTAGGGTTGAATTCACTAGGATAGTCTAATAACCCTAGGGCCCCACAACTGTGGGTAATTTAACCCTTGACCAATAGGAGGGTTACCCACAATGACTAGACATGACTTTCTCATTATAGAAACTTCCTGATAGGAACATCTGTAGCTAGGGTTTTCACCCTAGCTTGTGCTGATGAGCACCTACTAAGGAATCTGGAATCCTTAGTAGCAGTTCGATTAAAAATAAACTGGAAAGTAAAAGCTAAGCTA
>LPNX010587516.1:9245-25853 GCA_001517045.1 Pseudotsuga menziesii
TAAAAAATATATATATTTATGAATCAGAAGTAAAGATACAAGCACAGAGTGCTCCATCATGGAGCTTAAGCCTTCAAAAGCTAAGCAATAGCATGATGAAATAAATATAACTAAAAATATTTACGGCTGGGCTATTAAATCGAAACACAGTAAAGTTTTCCTTTGCTTTTATCTATTCATTTTAGCAGAAAGTAATTGCGAGAAAGGAAAACCAGTTTCTCACAATATAAGTAAAACTGAGAGTAAAACATTACTCAGTACAAAGTAAACACCTAAGAACTTATTACTTGTTCATTTTAATAACCCATAACTGTAAATGCAAGGCCGATGGCCTGTAAAGACAAAAAGAAACGAAGTACTGTAAAAGCAAGGCTCTCGGCCTGTGAAAACTTTTTCACATAGTAATAATAACGCAAGGGCTTAAAGCCTGTAAATATTGTCTACAAAACAAAACCTACAGTAATTAAAAACCAGTTTACATCCACGGCCGTAGCCGGAAAACTCTTTATAGAGTTAGGGTTTTACCCTCAACAATAACTTTAAAACTAACAGCCGTCGCCATTCTTAAATAAAGACAAGGTATGTAAATACAGCCTCAGCCCAAGAGCTGTATATCTATTTTATCGCAGGGATTTACCCTGATAAAACGATTGATTAAGCTACAGCTAAGTGCGATAGCAGAGAACCCATGAAATCACGGAAGTGCACCCTGTCAACACAACCAGCAAAGAGATGTGCTTTTGAAAACCAGGCTTACCCGTGAAGCGTGGAGCCGAATCTTTTAATGATCTTTTCTGTGTCAAGAAGGGTAAACCTGCCATCGAAAGGCAGTCGATCGTTAGAAGGGAAAACCTGCCATCGAAGGGCAGTCAATCGTTAGAAAACCCTAAACAAATCACAACTAATCTATTCTTTGTTTTAAAGAAATTTGTGTTTACGAACTTTTACCTGCGGTGTTGAGCAAAAGAACGACCAGGAACCAGGGTAAACAAACCCTTTCTTCACCTGTAAGAATGGGCTGACAGGAAACTGATTTTCTTTTCCCAAAGGAGATACGACTGATAAAACCACCAGCGACTACAATGCTGATAACATTCGAGCCATTAACTTCTGTACAGAGCCGCAAGGAGCACCACGAAGGAGAGTAAAATCGGACAGTCTCAATACAAGGATCAACCAGAATGAACCACCAGGGTTTGGCAGAGCTCAAGCCCGAAGGCGAGGGAAATACTGAAATGAGAAAAGGGGGCAAGTCAACTTATAATCACCCAATGCATGGCGAGGAGACAGCCACGACAGCGTATAAATTATTGCCAATGAGTGGGTCAGTTTAATAATGTTTCTTATCATTTGGATGGCCAACAAAATTATGGTGTGGAGATTCCATTATGGTCACAACCTCGACCATTACCTACATGATAACAAACAAGGAAATGTTAGTTTTCAATTTTTAAAAACCTTGCAACTCAAAACCATAAACTACATTATGCCTATGTTAAACCTTAGTTTAATGTAATGATAAGGCTACGGCATTATAATAAACAATGAAAAGTTTACATTGTAATGTTAATCCTTTAACATATGAATCTTGCATTGAAACAATAGACTATATTATGATTATGTATTGTTGAACCTAGTTTGATTTTATAAGGTAAAAATCATGCTTGAGAATTCGTTTGAGGTTAGACCTGGACTTATAGCATAAACAATTGAACTGGTGTTATAAGACTTATAAAAATATGAGTATAGAGTTATTGTAACATGATTCATAAAATATATGCCTTTTTACCAAGTACCTTAGTATAATATTGATAATAAAAAGTCTCACAATTACTTTTACATGTTAAGTATTGTGATTATGAGATAATCTCTAAAAGAGTGACCATGAACAGCATGTGAGTTGTTCTAGTTTCAGGAACTATGTTCATATAAATGATTAGGTCCTTAAATAATTCAAGGGACTCTCTTTACTTACGTGCATTAGGCTGGTATCAAAGTCCATTTTAAAGGCGACATTAAAAAATTTATAAGAATTTCTTATTAGCCATTAAATTCTCTAATAGACAACGCATTTGTAGCTACTACCTAATGCTAAGTATTACAAGAAATTATAGGTAATAGTTGGGCAAGAAATTCATGCAAACTGCCATCTTTATTTCTTGATGTTTGTTCAACTGGAAAGTTCATATATGTAAATGGAAATGGCGATCTATTTTCCCTAGTGTCCCTAAACCATTTCTCATTGAATTTTTCTTCTTATCGAAAGTAAAATAAGGAAAGATTTACCTGTAGGAAGATGAATAGTCTGGCTAACATGCGATATATTTATATAGTTCTTTACTGAATGAACTTGGTAACAGCATATGATTTTTTTACTTTAAAAGGATCTATTAAGCAGCAATCCCAAAACTTTACCTAAAGATCTGTAAGAGAAAGGAAAACTGTGTGCGTTAGCTTAGTAGCTAAGTAAGCCCAGTTTAACGTAGCATATCCCCTTGCTGTTGCAAACAGAAAACATTCAGAAAACTGATGAGAAACTCAGCTAGTATTCAAAATAAAGTAAAGATCATACAGTACAAAATTTATAGCATTAACTAATCAGTATTTAACGATTGTATTAACATAAATTTATGCTATTTATAAAAGTTTAAATTTTTTTGAAATTTTGGGGTTTTGACATGTGGTATCAGAGCACGGTTCAAACACTAGGCCTTAATGTGGCTCAATTATTTTGCGCATAACAGTAAAATAATACACTAATTTGTATTTTGTTTTATGTGAAAAGAAGAGAATTATTTTCTTTTCTAAATTTAACAGGCAGGTATGGAGAACTTAGGAGCTTATGCAACGGAGGAGTCTCCTAATACGGAAACCAGACAAGTGCCCAGAGTATCTGAGATAGAGGAGGTAACTGTTCACTCCTTAGAACTGATGCAGACCATAAAGGGTCTAAAGACTGAATTAGAGTCACTTAAAAAGGATAATGAACGAATTCTGAAAACTCAAGAGGAGTTAAATCAAATTCTGATAGAAAGATTTCAGACAGAAGGAAGAAACAAAAAGTATGAATCTGAAGAAGCTAGTCAGCAAAAAGCCTCCAAAAAGTTGAAACTAGCTAAATCTGATAGCAGCTCTGGGGAATTCAAGAAAAAGTATAGACCTTACGAAGAGATCTCTGGGGAATTCAAGAAAATAAAACCCCCAACCTTCAATGGAGAAACGAAAAAAGGAGAGGAGGCTGAATCCTGGTTATCCGGGATGAGAAAATACTTTCAGATTTAGAATTATTCAAACCAACTAAAGGCGAGAATGGCCATATATAACCTTTCAGGGAAGGCAGATATATGGTGGCAATATTTGAAGAGGGTTAAAGGGATTAAAGAAAAAGAGGTTAACTGGAGTACATTCAAAAGGTACTTCAAGAAGAAGTTCTTATCTGAACAGTACTATGAAGAAAGGGCCAAGGAGTTCTATGAGTTAAAGCTTGGGTCCATGACAATGAAAGACTTAAACAGTAAGTTTTTAAGTCTGTTGAGGTATGTGCCGTATCTGGTGGATGAGAAACCAAAGGTACAACGGTTTCTCAGCTGCTTTCCATACCATATAAAGGATAGAATCCAATATGACAACCCCAAAACTCTGGAAGAAGCTATGCGTAAAGCAAATTTCTGCTTTGAACAGAACAAAAAGAAGGAAGGAATAGCCAATTGGAAGGCTAGAAAGAATGGTAATCAGGCTGAATACAAGAAAAAATAGTTTATACCTCAGAAAAATTTTAAGAACAGCAAGAATAGAAACCATTCTAATGGTAAAAACTTTCAAGGAAGCAAAAATGGTGCTTCAAATAACTCCAACAATTTCAAGAGCAGCAAGGAGATTTCTAACAATCACGGAAATTTTACTAAAAATTTCGAAAGGAAGGAACCTGTAAAATGTTGGGAGTGTAATGGCCCCCATTATGCGTCAGTTTTCCCAAACCGTAAGAAGCCAAACAGCAATATTCACACAATACAAAATGAAATGACAGTTGGAGATTTTGCAAGGACGATGCCCCGGATCAATGCTCCACTGGAAAATCGACAAGCTGAGTACCAAAATTCCATGGTGGAAGTAGAAGGTATGGTTAACAAAATTTCTGTAGCTATTTTGATAGATCCAGGTGCTAGTTTAAGTTATATTTCACCTCAGATAGTAGAAAAGTGTCATCTGAATGTTGAAAAGTTTGATAATTCTTGGCTGGTTCAACTAGCCACAGGGGAAAAAAGGAAGGTAGATTGTTATGTTAATGATTTTACTTTAGATATGAATGGTTTTGAAACTGCTGTTAAATTAAATGTGCTACCACTTGGTTCTTATGACATACTTATAGGTATGGACTGGTTAGAACAACATAGGGTAGTGTTAAATTGTTTCGATAAAATGTTTACATGTGTGAATAATCATGAACAACCTGTAATAGTTAAAGGAATAGCTAGAAAGACTGTGGTTAGGTAGATTTCTGCCTTGCAGCTCAAAAGAGCAGTCAGGAAAGGATGCAAGGCCTATGCTGTAATTATTACAGATGAGGCAAATAATGTTGAAAAAGATAAAATAAAAATAGAAAATATTCCAGTATTAAATGAATTTATTGATGTTTTTCCGGAGGAAATTCCAGGATTACCTCCTCGGAGGGAACTGGATTTTACAATAGAGCTGGTACCAGGTGCTATACCTAGCTCGAAGGCTCCATACCGAATGAATATTCTAGAACTTAACGAATTAAAAACATAGTTAAAGGAATTAATCGATAAGAAATATATTAGACCTAGTGTTTCCCCTTGGGGAGCACCAGTAATATTTGTTAAAAAGAAGGACGGGACTATGCGACTCTGCATAGATTACCGTCAGCTTAATAAAATGACAAGTAAAAACCGGTATCCATTGCCCCGCATAGACGATCTGTTTGATTAGCTGCGTGGAGCTACGGTATTCTCTAAGATAGACCTGAGATCAGGCTATCATCAGGTGAGAATAAAGGAAGAAGACATATTTAAGACAGCATTCAGGATGAGATATGGACATTACGAATTTGTCATAATGCCATTCGGGATTAATAACGCCCTAGCCGTCTTTATGTGTCTAATGAACAACATAATGCATAAATACTTCGACAAGTTTGTTGTTGTATTCATTGATGACATCTTGATCTACTCTAAAAATGAAGAGGAACATAAGGAGCATTTACGAATAGTCTTACAAGAACTACGGGAGCAACAGCTCTATGTGAAGTTCAGTAAGTGTGATTTCTTCAGGGATGAAATCCAATACTTAGGTCACGTAGTGACTAAGGAAGGGATTTCAGTTGACCCTGAAAAGATCAGGGCAATTGAAGATTGGCCAGTACCTAAAGACGTAACAGATGTTAGGTCTTTCATGGGGATCACCGGTTATTACCGGAGATTCATAGAAGGTTTTTCTAAGATAGCCAATCCAATCACTTCTTTGCAAAAGAAGGGCACGAAGTTCGACTAGAACGTAAAATGCGAAGAAAGCTTTAAGAAACTAAAAACTTTATTAACAACTGCGCCAATTTTAAGAATAGCGGATCCCAATAAGGATTTTATGGTTTGCACAGATGCTTGTAATGACGGTCTAGGCGAACTTCTGACTCAGGATGGGCATGTCATTGCCTATGAGTCTAGAAAGCTAAAGATCCATGAAAAGAATTACGCTACTTACGATTTAGAGCTGGCTGCTGTTATTCATGCCTTAAAAATGTGGCGACACCACTTAATAGGCAGAAAGTTTACTTTAATGACCGATAACAAGGGTTTAAAATATCTTTTGGATCAACCTAATTTAAATGCGAGGCAAGCCAGATGGTTATCCTTCCTAAGCGAATATGATTTCGAAATTCAACATATAAAAGGGAAGGAAAACAAAGCAGCTGATGCTTTGAGCAGAAATGCAAAATTAAATTTCACAACATCAATCAGTACTTATAATTCTGATTTAAATGAACAACTAATTGAAAGTATAAAATCTGATGAGATTTATCAAAAGTTACAAGCTGTAGCTAAGGAAGAACCCATAGAAAGTTTAACTAAAGGGTATAGTTTAAATAAATAAGGGTTTTTACTGTTTAAGGACAGACTGTATGTGCCAAATGTATCAAAGATTGAACTGCTGATTCTGGATGAAGTGCATAAAACCCCTTATTCAGGGCATCCAGGTTATCAGAAAACTGTCACCATGTTGAGAAAAGATTACTTTTGGCCTAACATGAAATCTGAAACAGCTGAGTATATAGCTAGATGTTTGGAATGTCAACAAGTAAAGACAGAACATCAACATCCAGCTGGGTTATTGCAGCCCTTGCCTATTCCTAGCTGGAAGTGGGAAATAATCAGTTTAGATTTCATTACGGGATTACCCAGAAATCAAAATCAGAATGATTCAATTATGGTGGTAGTGGATAAATTAAGTAAGGCAGCACATTTTATTGCTGTTAAAACCACTTTTAAGGCTGCAAATATAGCAGACATTTTCTTAAAACAGATTTTTCGGCTACATGGTGTACCGAAAGTGATTATTTCAGACAGGGATCCTAAATTCACTGGGAATTTCTGTAATTCCCTGTTCAAAGGATTAAATACCACTCTGAATTTCAGCACCTCTTTTAATCCTCAGACAGACGGACAAACTGAAAGAGTTAATCAAGTGTTGGAAGATCTGTTGAGAATGTATGTTAAAGACCAGCCTGGTAAGTGGGAGGATTACTTGCATTTAGCAGAATTTGCATACAATAATAGTTATCAATCTTCAGCTAAGTTCAGCCCTTTTGAAATCTTGTATGGGCGAAAACGTAACACTCCAATCTCCTGGAATAATCCAGTAGATAGATTAGTGTTGGGGCCCGAATTATTAAAAGAAATGGAACAGATTGTAAAACAGGTGCAGGAGAATTTGAAGGTTTCCCAAGATCGGAAAAAGAGTCAAGCTGATCTGAAGAGAACTCCTAAAGAGTTCCAGGTGAGTGAGCATGTGTTCATTAAGGTAAGACCAAAGAAAATTTCCCTAATATTGGGGAGATGTGCGAAATTAGCACCACGTTACTGTGGTCCCTTTGAAATTTTATCTAGAGTTGGTCAAGTTGCTTATCAGTTAGCGTTACCACCAAATTTAAAAGTGCACAATGTTTTTCATATTTTTGTTTTAAAAAAATATGTACATGATGCTACTCATGTGATTGATTGGAACGTTGTACAGGTAGAACCAGAAGGGGAAGTTCTGGTGGAACCGGATTGTATCCTCGGGAGGAGGGAAATTACTCTGCGGAACCGCACAATTGGACAGCTGAAGGTGCAATGGAAGCACCTTAGTCCTGAAGAAGCTACTTGGGAACTGGAAAGAAAGATGCGGGAAGCATACCCAAATCTTTTCCACGAGGTTCCTGAGGAAGAAGAAGAAGTAACATCGAGGACGATGTTACATTTTAAGGGGGTGTGTATGTCACATACCCCAATTTTGTAAAATTATGTAATTTGTTTTATTTTATTTTCTGAGACTTTATGTTAAACTTAATCCTAAGTAGGGATTGATGACTCAGCAGAGTCAACAGTTATGGAGTGTAATTGAGAATATTTTATTAATAATAAATAAATTATGGAGACAACAGCATGGGAGAGCTGTTAAAAGAGGTTACTGGTCAAACTGGTTGTTGGAAGTAGGTGGAGAGGCAAAGGACAAGTGGCAGCATCCTCAAGCACTTCCTAAGTTGCAGGTGGCAACTTCCCTATATTTGGGGTCATGATTCCCCAAGAAAGTGGAATGTGAGCAGGTGGCTCATTAAATGACAGTTAACCCAACTAAGACCTAGGCAATCTTTAAAAGTACTCAATGAAGAGAGCTCAGGCTGCTCATTTTTTATTCCAGAAAGAATTCATTCAGCTGAATGTTATTCAGGAATTTCATTTGAGGAAAAGGGGAAAGACAGTAAGGAAGTGATTTTGAGTGAATGTTTGCAGAAACTTGATGCTGATTACAGCTATTTGAACTGAGGGAACTGACTAAGAGTTCTGAGTTGAAACAGAGTTGAAATACTGTATTTGTTTTGCTGCACCTAGTTCCAATCCAGGGAGACCAGAGCAAGCTCGGGGGTCCTGAGAAGCCGCTGTTTGAGCGCTCTCCAGGAGTTTGGTAGGGAGGAACGGCCTCCCATTGCTGTTGTTGTCCACAACATTTAACAGGTTTTTCATTCATATCTTTATGTCTTTCTGTGTATAAATAGATAAATGTTATAATTATTTATATGTCTGAAAAATGGTTTAGTACTTTGGAATGTTAGTAGAAAAACTTGTTAGTATTACTGTGTTTTTCCACATCTGATATCATCAGATAGTACTATAGCACAGTATCTCAAAGATTAGAAGAAGTATTCTTCTAAAATGAGTTCCCTAATTTACTTACAGTTATTACAATTGCCTTTCTGTTTATTTTCTTTTATTTAGCTATCCTTCTACAACTTTTAATTACATCTAAAACTGTAACTCTGTTTCTCTGGAAATTTTTAACTGTAGATGAAAAAGATAGATTGTGTATGCTTGCAGTATAAGTTATAATTGTTTTCTTCTGTTTAAAATAAATGCATTACGGATAGAAGATTTAGGTATTTATCAGTTAAATTAATACAATTACAGTATTGTGTAGTAATCTGTATTATAGTAGAAAGTGCATTTACCAGAATTTTTGTACACCAATACTGTTATCAGCTCAGTTAAAAACATATTTCACAAACTGTTACTTTTAAAATAGATGCTATGTTATTTTAAGTGTTTATACTTATATTATATAAAGTTTACTTAAATATTATATAAGTACTACAAGAAACATTAAATTTCAAAAACCAATAATAATATATCACATTAAACAATACTCTTATTTACATCAAGAAATAGTATTGTTTTCTAGTAATTACAATATAACATGATGTTATATAAGTAATAGTTATATAAATAATTACATACAAATAAAAATCTAGTATATTAATATATAGAATGAAAATAATATAATATTTATGTTCTAGTTTTTTTAAATTGTTTATAAATAAATAAGGTTATTAAAGGACCTAGTATTGATAAAGAATATCATAATAGAATGGTATTATAATAATAATTATTATAATATAAAACAATAATTTCACTACTGTAAATTAGGTTTTAAAACCCTAAGCATATAAACCTTGCGACTAAAGGTAAGAAAATCATAAATTTAGACAATAAATCTCTACAGCTGCATTATTCTTTTTAAACAGTATTAAAAGCCTGCAAGTTACTTAGACATAGTAGGTTCTAAATCAACAATAATATTTAAACTAAAATCAAAAATATATATATTTATGAATCAGAAGTAAAGATACAAGCACAGAGTGCTCCATCATGGAGCTTAAGCCTTCAAAAGCTAAGCAATAGCATGATGAAATAAATATAACTAAAAATATTTACGGCTGGGCTATTAAATCGAAACACAGTAAAGTTTTACTTTGCTTTTATCTATTCATTTTAGCAGAAAGTAATTGCGAGAAAGGAAAACCAGTTTCTCACAATATAAGTAAAACTGAGAGTAAAACATTACTCAGTACAAAGTAAACACATAAGAATTTATTACTTGTTCATTTTAATAACCCATAACTGTAAATGCAAGGCCGATCGCCTGTAAAGACAAAAAGAAATGAAGTACTGTAAAAGCAAGGCTCTCGGCCTGTGAAAACTTTTTCACATAATAATAATAACGCAAGGGCTTAAAGCTTGTAAATATTGTTTACAAAACAAAACCTGCAGTAATTAAAAACCAGTTTACATCCACGGCCGTAGCTGGAAAACTCTTTATAGAGTTAGGGTTTTACCCTCAACAATAACTTTAAAACTAACAACCGTCGCCATTCTTAAATAAAGACAAGGTATGTAAATACAGCCTCGGCCCAAGAGCTGTATATCTATTTTATCGCAGGGATTTACCCTGATAAAACGATTGATTAAGCTACAGCTAAGTGCGATAGCAGAGAACCCATGAAATCACGAAAGTGCACCCTGTCAACACAACCAGCAAGGAGATGTGCTTTTGAAAACCAGGCTTACCCGTGAAGCGTGGAGCCGAATCTTTTAATGATCTTTTCTGCATCGAGAAGGGCAAACCTGCCATCGAAAGGCAGTAGATCGTTAGAAGGGAAAACCTTCCATCGAAGGGCAGTCAATCGTTAGAAAAACCTAAACAATTCACAACTAATCTATTCTTTGTTTTAAAGAAATTTGTGTTTACGAACTTTTACCTGCGGTGTTGAGCAAACGAACGACCAGGAACCAGGGTAAACAAACCCTTTCTTCACCTGTAAGAATGGGCTGACAAGAAACTGATTTTCTTTTCCCAAAGGAGATACGACTGATAAAACCACCAGCGACTACAATGCTGATAACATTAGAGCCATTAACTTCTGTACAGAGCCGCAAGGAGCACCACGAAGGAGAGTAAAATCGGACAGTCTCAAGACAAGGATCAACCAGAATGAACCACCAGGGTTTGGCAGAGCTCAATCCCGAAGGCGAGGGAAAGACTGAAATGAGAAAAGGGGGCAAGTCAACTTATAATCACCCAATGCATGGCGAGGAGACAGCCACGAAAACGTATAAATTATTGCCAATGAGTGGGTTAGTTTAATAATGTTTCTTATCATTTGGATGGCCAACAAAATTATGGTGTGGAGATTACATTATGGTCACAACCTCGACCATTACCTACATGATAACAAACAAGGAAATGTTAGTTTTCAATTTTTAAAAACGTTGCAACTCAAAACCATAAACTACATTATGCCTATGTTAAACCTTAGTTTAATGTAATGATAAGGCTACGACATTATAATAAACAATGAAAAGTTTTCATTGTAATGTTAATCCTTTAACATATGAATCTTGCATTGAAACAATAGACTATATTATGATTAGGTATTGTTGAACCTAGTTTGATTTTATAAGGTAAAAATCATACTTGAGACTTCGTTTGAGGTTAGACCTTGACTTATAGCATAAACAATTGAACTGGTGTTATAAGACTTATAAAAATATGAGTATAGAGTTATTGTAACATGATTCATAAAATATATGCCTTTTTACCAAGTACCTTAGTATAATATTGATAATAAAAAGTATCACAATTACTTTTACATGTTAAGTATTGTGATTATGAGATAATCTCTAAAAGAGTGACCATGAACAGCATGTGAGTTGTTCTAGTTTCAGGAACTATGTTCATATAAATGATTAGGTCCTTAAATAATTCAAGGGACTCTGTTTACTTACGTGCATTAGGCTGGTATCAAAGTCCATTTTAAAGGAGACATTAAAAAATTTATAAGAATTTCTTATTAGCCATTAAATTCTCTAATAGACAACACATTTGTAGCTACTACCTAATGCTAAGTATTACAAGAAATTATAGGTAATAGTTGGGCAAGAAATTCATGCAAACTGCCATCTTTATTTCTTGATGTTTGTTCAACTGGAAAGTTCATAGATGTAAATGGAAATGGCGATCTATTTTCCCTAGTGTCCCTAAACCATTTCTCATCGAATTTTTCTTCTTATCGAAAGTAAAATAAGGAAAGATTTACCTGTAGGAAGCTGAATAGTCTGGATAACATGCGATATATTTATATAGTTCTTTACTGAATGAACTTGGTAACAACATATGATTTTATTACTTTAAAAGGATCTGTTAAGCAGCAATCCCAAAACTTTACCTGAAGATCTGTAAGAGAAAGGAAAACTGTGTGCGTTAGCTTAGTAGCTAAGTAAGCCCAGTTTAACATAGCATATCCCCTTGCTGTTGCAAACATAAAACATTCAGAAAACTGACGAGAAACTCAGCTAGTATTCAAAATAAAGTAAAGATCATACAGTACAAAATTTATAGTATTAACTAATCAGTATTTAACGATTGTATTAACATAAATTTATGCTATTTATAAAATTTTAAATTTTTTTGAAATTTTGGGGTTTTGACATGTGGTATCAGAGCATGGTTCAAACACTAGGCCTTAATGTGGCTCAATTATTTTCCGCATAACAGTAAAATAATACACTAATTTGTATTTTGTTTTATGTGAAAAGCAGAGAATTATTTTCTTTTCTGAATTTAATAGGAAGGTATGGAGAACTTAGGAGCTTATGCAATGGAGGAGTCTCCTAATACAGAAACCAGACAAGTTCCCAGAGAATCTGAGATAGAGGAGGTAACTGTTCACTCCTCAGAACTGATGCAGACCATAAAGGGTCTAAAGACTGAATTAGAGTCATTTAAAAAGGATAATGAACGAATTCTGAAAACTCAAGAGTTAAATCAAATTCCGATAGAAAGATTTCAGACAGAAGGAAGAAACAAAAAGTTTGAATCTGAAGAAGCTAGTCAGCAAAAAGCCTCCAAAAAGATGAAACTAGCTAAATCTGATAGCAGTTCCTCATCTGAGGACCTTAAGGAACAACAGAGCTATTATTCTACCAGTGATAGTAGCAAAGCAGAGGTGTACCAGAAAAAGAAAAAGTATAGACCTTACGAAGAGATCTCTGGGGAATTCAAGAAAATAAAACCCCCAACCTTCAATGGAGAAACGGAAAAAGGAGAGGAGGTTGAATCCTGGTTATCCGGGATGAGAAAATACTTTCATATTTACAATTATTCAAACCAACTAAAGGCGAGAATGGCCATATATAACCTTTCAGGGAAGGCAGATATATGGTGGCAATATTTGAAGAGGGTTAAAGGGATTAAAGAAAAAGAGGTTAACTGGAGTACATTCAAAAGGTACTTCAAGAAGAAGTTCTTATCTGAACAGTACTATGAAGAAAGGGCCAAGGAGTTTTATGAGTTAAAGCTTGGGTCCATGACAATGAAAGACTTAAACAGTAAGTTTTTAAGTCTGTTGAGGTATGTGCCGTATCTGGTGGATGAGAAACCAAAGGTACAGCGGTTTCTCAGCTGCTTTCCATACCATATAAAGGATAGAATCCAATATGACAACCCCAAAAATCTGGAAGAAGCTATGCGTAAAGCAAATTTCTGCTTTGAACAGAACAAAAAGAAGGAAGGAATAGCCAATTGGAAGGCTAGAAAGAATGGTAATCAGAGTGAATACAAGAAAAAAGAGTTTATACCTCAGAAAAATTTTAAGAACAGCAAGAATAGAAACCATTCTAATGGTAAAAACTTTGAAGGAAGCAAAAATGGTGCTTCAAATAACTCCAACAATTTCAAGAGCAGCAAGGAGATTTCTAACAATCAGGGAAATTTTACTAAAAATTTTGAAAGGAAGGAACCTGTAAAATGTTGGGAGTGTAATGATCCCCATTATGCGTTAGTTTTCCCAAACCGTAAGAAGCCAAACAACAATATTCACACAATACAAGATGAAATGACAGTTGGATATTTTGCAAGGACGATTCCCCGGATCAATGCTGCACTGGAAAATCGACAAGCTGAGTACCAAACTTCCATGGTGGAAGTAGAAGGTATGGTTAACAAAATTTCTGTAGCTATTTTGATAGATCCAGGTGCTAGTTTAAGTTATATTTCACCTCAGATAGTAGAAAAGTGTCATCTGAATGTTGAAAAGTTTGATAATTCTTGGCTGGTTCAACTAGCCATAGGGGCAAAAAGGAAGGTAGATTGTTATGTTAATGATTGTAGTTTAGATATGAATGGTTTTGAAACTGCTGTTAAATTAAATGTGCTACCACTTGGTTCTTATGACATACTTATAGGTATGGACTGGTTAGAACAACATAGGGTAGTGTTAAATTGTTTCGATAAAACGTTTACATGTGTGAATAATCATGAACAACCTGTAATAGTTAAAGGAATACCTAGAAAGACTGTGGTTAGGCAGATTTCTGCCTTGCAGCTCAAAAGAGCAGTCAGGAAAGGATGCAAGGCCTATGCTGTAATTATTACAGATGAGGAAAATAATGTTGAAAAAGATAAAATAAAAATAGAAAATATTCCAGTATTAAATGAATTTATTGATGTTTTTCCGGAGGAAATTCCAGGATTACCTCCTCAGAGGGAACTGGATTTTACAATAGAGCTGGTACCAGGTGCTGTACCTATCTCGAAGGCTCCATACCGAATGAATATTCTAGAACTTAACGAATTAAAAACACAGTTAAAGGAATTAATCGATAAGAAATATATTAGACCTAGTGTTTCCCCTTGGGAAGCACCAGTAATATTTGTTAAAAAGAAGGACGGGACTATGCGACTCTGCATAGATTACCGTCAGCTTAATAAAATGACAATTAAAAACCGGTATTCGTTGCCCCGCATAGATGATCTGTTTGATCAGCTGCACGGAGCTACGGTATTCTCTAAGATAGACCTGAGATCAGGCTATCATCAGGTGAGAATAAAGGAAGAAGACATATTTAAGATAGCATTCAGGACGAGATATGGACATTACGAATTTGTCATAATGCCATTCGGCCTTAATAACGCCCTAGCCGTCTTTATGTGTCTAATGAACAACATAATGCATAAATATTTAGACAAGTTTGTTGTTGTATTCATCGATGACATCTTGATCTACTCTAAAAATGAAGAGGAACATAAGGAGCATTTACGAATAGTCTTACAAGAACTACAGGAGCAACAGCTCTATGCGAAGTTCAGTAAGTGTGATTTCTTTAGGGATGAAATCCAATACTTAGGTCACGTAGTGACTAAGGAAGGGATTTCAGTTGACCCTGAAAAGATCAGGGCAATTGAAGATTGGCCAGTACCTAAAGACGTAACAGATGTTAGGTCTTTCATGGGGATCACCGGTTATTACCGGAGATTCATAGAAGGTTTTTCTAAGATAGCCAATCCAATCACTTCTTTGCAAAAGAAGGGCAAGAAGTTCGACTAGAACGTAAAATGCGAATAAAGCTTTAAGAAACTAAAAAATTTATTAACAACTGCGCCAATTTTAAGAATAGCAGATCCCAATAAGGATTTTGTGGTTTGCACAGATGCTTGTAATCACGGTCTAGGCGGTGTTCTGACTCAGGATGGGCATGTCATTGCCTATGAGTCTAGAAAGCTAAAGATCCATGAAAAGAATTACGCTACTTACGATTTAGAGCTGGCTGCTGTTATTCATGCCTTAAAAATGTGGCCAGACCACTTAATAGGAATAAAGTTTACTTTAATGACCGATAACAAGGGTTTAAAATATCTTTTGGATCAGCCTAATTTAAATGCGAGGCAAGCCAGATGGTTATCCTTCCTAAGCGAATATGATTTCGAAATTCAACATATAAAAGGGAAGGAAAACAAAGTAGCTGATGCTTTGAGCAAAAATGCAAAATTAAATTTCACAACAGCAATCAGTACTTATAATTCTGATTTAAATGAACAACTAATTGAAAGTATAAAATCTGATGAGATTTATCAAAAATTACAAGCTGTAGCTAAGGAAGAACCCATAGAAAGTTTAACTAAAGGGTATAGTTTAAATAAAGAAGGGTTTTTACTATTTAAGGATAGACTGTATGTGCCAAATGTATCAAAGATTAAACTGCTGATTCTGGATGAAGTGCATAAAACCCCTTATTCAGGGCATCCAGGTTATCAGAAAACTGTCACCATGTTGAGAAAAGATTACTTTTGGCCTAACATGAAATCTGAAACAGCTGAGTATATAGCTAGATGTTTGGACTATCAACAAGTAAAGACAGAACATCAACATCCAGCTGGGTTATTGCAGCCCTTGCCTATTCCTAGCTGGAAGTGGGAAATAATCAGTTTAGATTTCATTACGGGATTACCCAGAAATCAAAATCAGAATGATTCAATTA
This sequence comes from Pseudotsuga menziesii, assembly GCA_001517045.1. Lineage (NCBI taxonomy): Eukaryota > Viridiplantae > Streptophyta > Pinopsida > Pinales > Pinaceae > Pseudotsuga > Pseudotsuga menziesii. The sequence goes on from LPNX010587516.1 coordinate 25,109, forward strand.
TGGTGGTAGTGGATAAATTAAGTAAGGCAGCACATTTTATTGCTGTTAAAACCACTTTTAAGGCTGCAAATATAGCAGACATTTTCTTAAAACAGATTTTTCGGCTACATGGTGTACCGAAAGTGATTATTTCAGACAGGGATCCTAAATTCACTGGGAATTTCTGGAATTACCTGTTCAAAGGATTAAATACCACTCTGAATTTCAGCACCTCTTTTCATCCTCATACGGACGGACAAACTGAAAGAGTTAATCAAGTGTTGGAAGATCTGTTGAGAATGTATGTTAAAGACCATCCTGGTAAGTGGGAGGATTACTTGCATTTAGCAGAATTTGCATACAATAATAGTTATCAATCTTCAGCTAAGTTCAGCCCTTTTGAAATATTGTATGGGCGAAAATGTAACACTCCAATCTCCTGGAATAATCCGGTAGATAGATTAGTGTTGGGGCCCGAATTATTAAAAGAAATGGAACAGATTGTAAAACAGGTGCAGGAGAATTTGAAGGTTGCCCAGGATCGGCAAAAGAGTCAAGATGATCTGAAGAGAACTCCTAAAGAGTTCCAGGTGGGTGAGCATGTGTTCATTAAGGTAAGACCAAAGAAAAGTTCCCTAAGATTGGGGAGTTGTGCGAAATTAGCGCCACGTTACTGTGGTCCCTTTGAAATTTTATCTAGAGTTGGTCAAGTTGCTTATCAGTTAGCGTTACCACCAAATTTAAAAGTGCACAATGTTTTTCATAT